>CM076576.1:318570675-319040778 GCA_034641835.2 Pinus albicaulis | reverse complement strand
AGCTTAGGTTTTCTCTGTTTTTGAAAATTTTGAGATCTTTTATGTTTTTCTCTAATTTTTCCAGGGACCGCACTTTTCCTTCTTTTCACAGTGTGGGCAGTTTCGCATCTTTTCTTGAGTAAACAGTGCGGTACCGCACCTGTTACTTCTACAAGCCTGCGGACCCTGTTAAAATTTTGAAAAAAAATTAGATTTCTTTCTTTAGTTTATCTTTATTTTAATTTAGAGTTTTTGTTTTCTGCCCAGATTGATGATTGTTTCTATCAAAAGCTTTCTGTCAATGAATCTTAGCAGTATTGGGTGTTTTGAGTCTCTTTTTTGAGAAATTCTTAATTTGATTTCCTTTGGTCATTACTTGGAGGTTTTTCTCAGTCTTTTCACAATTTTTCATCTTTTCGCTTTTGATTTTGCAAAAAAAATTCCCCCTCATTCGCCGGGGGGGGGGGGGTGCTAAATTGTGTATGAGTGTTAATCGCCTTTGAGTGTTTTTTGATCTTTGGAACTCTCACCCAATTTTCTTGACTTGCACTTGATTCGTTCTTAGATGACATTAGAATCATCTTGTGTTTGAGAATTCTCTTGCATAGATCACATTTGCATAATTAGAATTCTCATTTTCAGAATATGAATGAAAAATGTGCATAGATTACATTTGCATACTTTTCAAGTGAATTGTGCATAGATTACAATTGCATAGTTTACATTCTAAAAAATCAATTGTAGATTTAGATCAGTCTTCTTTGATTTGAATTTAGATGTTTTTATGCTTGTTTTAAAAACACAAAAATATAAAAATTGTTTTGGGATTGATTTGCATTATTTTTTCTTAATGAAATTAGTGCATTAGATAATTTGTTATATTTTCTCTTAGTGATCAATTTTTTGCATTGTTGGAAGTGCATGGAAACTCTCTCCTTACTTTAGTTAGGATTCATCGAATTGAAAAGATTACATTATCATATTCGATTGCATTCAGTTTTGGGTCGGGTCATAACACCATTGGTTTCATATCCATTTACCCTTTTGAGTAATAACAACCTAAATAACACAGCGCTAAATTAAAATTCATCTAGTAATTTTTACATTTTTAGGGCTCTTTCCACCGATCTAGTTCAGGATTAGTGCTTTGGAATAGGTTGTAGTTAACTTTCCAAAGCAAGTAAAAAAAAACAAGTAGATAAATCTTGCGGTAGGAAATAAATCCAATTGTAATTTGTACAATCTGGGAAGCTTCTCTTAAAGAAGTCAATCATGAGATCATGTCCGAACCTTTGAGACAATCAATTCTGTTTCATTGGGAAAGATAGAAGATTTTGCACGCATTACAAACGGTAAACCTCGGATTAACCATTGTCGAGGAGCCTGGGGTCACTTGTAGATATTACCGGATTATTATGTGAGAGGCCTTCAAGAGGATTCAACTTTATTTACTCACCCCCTTTGCCGACAGGATCAAGATAAATGGCTAATTCCCGATTGTATTTGTACATTGGTAACGATAGTCTAATCATAAGCTTAAGGTGTTCCTAAAGGTAGCGGTGAGGAAAGATCTCATTGTACACAGACGGTAAATCATTAGACTCGCGTAAGTCATCGTGTGGGCTTCACTGAAATGGTTTGTGAAGAAACTTGAAAAGTACCGTCTTGTTTTCACGGTAAAGCGGTTTTTAAGACGCATTTCCAACCTTGCCCCTGCGTATTAAATTCTACGATGTTGGATTTCATCACCAACTAGTGTTTTTAGTGCGGGAATCTACTGTTTGTGTGTGGTTTGACTCCTATATTTGATAGCACATGTTCATTTGTTTGCTTTTACTTTTAGAGACCATAGGTGTGAATTGTGAATTTTAATTGTTAGGTGTGAATTGTGAATTTTTAATTTTAGTTTTAAAATTGTTAATAAAATTCACTGAAGTTGAATATAATGACAACTGTTCTGGAATTTACCAACCAAGGAACCCCTCTTAATGAGAATCCTAGTACTTTTCCTTGCTTTGGAAATGTTGGTCCTCCTTATATGGCAACATTGTCATTACCTGGATTTACAATAGGTTACCCGATATGGTTATTTCAACCGTTGGCGAATACTCAATTGTTCACCTCTATGGGATGCCTGCTCCAACGAGTTCCTGTCACCAACTTTATCACCAACCTTGTTGACGCCCCACCTTCACTGTCTTCTTCCTCCATTTCTTCCTCTTTGTAGTAGAAGCATGCTGCGCTAGTAACGGTGGCTATAAACACCATGAAGAAGAAGAAGCGAATGGAAAGTCAACCAACCAACCATGGCTGTAAGTGTTAGTTGTGTTGAGAAAACCTCCAACATGCATCGTAAACCCAAATACCCTTGCAGGCTTTGTAAGGGTGACCACTTCCTTATCAATTGTCCTGGTATTCCAAAGGTCTTGGAAGTATGGTCAGAAAAATCTCATCAACTTTCCGTTGATCCATCAACCAGTGATAGTCAGGTTCCTGGGAAAAAGGGTAAAGTTAGGTTTCCTTGTAAGTTATGCAAAGGGAGTCATCAAAATCACATTTTCCCTCACATGGATGAAGCCTCAAAATTGTTGGAAAACCTTTTCCTATTAATTTCAACTGGTCATCATTTCTCCCAATACACAGATGTTGACGATGATGATCTAATTCCAAGTATAGTCAATCTCAGTCTTCCATTGGAGAGTGAAACTGATATCACT
This sequence comes from Pinus albicaulis, assembly GCA_034641835.2. Lineage (NCBI taxonomy): Eukaryota > Viridiplantae > Streptophyta > Pinopsida > Pinales > Pinaceae > Pinus > Pinus albicaulis. The sequence goes on along the minus strand of CM076576.1, from coordinate 319,038,082 downwards.
CAAGTTGATGATCCATTAGTTGATCAAGTGGTCGACTCAATTTCACATTCATTCAATCCCACTCTCCCAGTCGAGAGTGAAACTCATACCGCTCAAGTTCTTCTTGTTACATCAAATTCTTCTCTTGTAGAAGGCATTTCCTTTGTTTTCTCAATTTATCAGAATGCGAGAAGTCTTTTTCATTTGGTGGAATGGCGTAGAGACTCGTCTTCCTTCCTCCATCCCTTTCCAAATCATTGTGAATTTGGGTGGTAGGGACATACACCGCACACAGGTAGATGAAGGTGCTTCTGTTAGTATTTTATCCTCAACTGCTTGGAAAGCTTTGGGTTCCCCTCAGCTTCTGCCCATTACGGAGAATCCGAAAGCTTTTAACAGAACCATTAGTGAACCTTTAGGTATCCTTCCTAAGTTTTCTATTACTCTGGAAGGTAAAACTGTCTGTATTGATCTTATGGTAGTTCGAGGTCCCTTGGATTTCAATTTACTCCTTGGGCGAGACTATGTTTATGCAATGAAAGCTGTCATATCGACATTGTTTCGCATGATTTCTTTCCCTCACAATGGCAATATTGTGACTGTAGACCAGCTTTCGTTCCCTAGTCTTGATTCGACTACCAGTAATCTGACATCCCTGAAAGTTCCTGATTCTAAAGTGGTATCTACCCCGCCACGGGTTAATTATGTGGCAACTAGTCCCATGTTTTCAGTTACCGATGTAAGAGAGCCTCTGACTGTTTTCTCGTCTTCCTTTGACTTAGATCTGTTAATTGACATGGAAAACTCTATGGGATTATTTGAACGTGATGTTCCTATCCCTTTTGAGTCCCTTGACATGTGTTCCTTCCAGAGAACTATTCTTCCTTCTGATGAAGACCTATTGGAAGCCATGATCAAGGCATGTCCATTGACATGTGTTTCTTCCAGTTGGAAGCCGTGATCAGTGAGTCCAAGGATAGTTCCTTTTATTGAGTCAAACTCATTAAAAAATGAATCATATACGAGGATAGTTCCTTTTACTGTGTCAACCTCATTAAAAAATGAATCAGTTAGTCCGAGGACAGTTCCTTTTACTGTGTCAACCTCGTTAAAAAATGAATTAGTGAGTCCGAGGATAGTTCCTTTTACTGTGTCAACCTCGTTAAAAAATGAATTAGTGAGTGTGAGGATAGTTCCTTTTACTGTGTCAACCTCGTTAAAAAATGAATCAGTTGGTCCGAGGAAGGTTCCTTTTACTGTGTCAACCTCGTTAAAAAATGAATCAGTGAGTGAGGATAGTTCCTTTTACTGTTTCAACCTCGTTAAAAAATGAATCAGTGGCTGGTGAGGAGAGTTCCTTTTTACTGTGTCAACCTCGTTAAAAAATGAATCAGTCGGCGATGAGGACAGTTCTTTTCCTGTGTCAACCTCATTAAAAAATGAATCAGTAGGTAGATTGTAGAGAGTATATTAATAGATTATAAATAAGTAGTTTATGAGGATGGTTCCTGTTCCTGAGTCAACCTCGTTAAAAAATGAATCAGGTATGAGGACAGTTCTTTTACTGAGTCAATCTCCTTAAAAAATGAATCGGTGGTCGAGGATAGTTCTTTTCTTATTGTCAACCTCGTTAAAATGAATCGGTTAGTGGAGGAGCATAGTTCTTTTCTTGTGTCAAACTCGTTTAAAAATAAGCAAGCTACATGAGGGGGGGGGGGGGGGGACAGTTCTTTTCCTGTGTCAACCTTATTAAAAAATGAATCAGTTGGTCAGAGGATAGTTCCTGTTACTGAGTCAACCTCGTTAAAAAATGAATTAGGTATGAGGACAGTTATTTTCCTGTGTCAACCTCATTAAAAAATGAATCAGTAGGGTATATAGGTAGATTGTAGAGAGTAGATACGAGGACAGTTCTTTACTGTGTCAACCTTGCTAAAAAATGAAACATGTAGGTGAGGAAAGTTCCTTTTACTATTTCAACCTCGTTAAAAAATGAAACACGTTGCCATGAGAATAGTTCTTTTTCCTGTGTCAAGCTCATTAAAAAATGAAACAAATCCTCCCCTAATTGAGTCGAGTCTTTGACTAGATCTCGTAAATGTTAAGTCATTTATTTAGGTTATTTATTTCAGTTTTTGCATAATTTTCTTACAGTTTTAGGTCGGGTCTTTCATATGATCTCGTAAATGAACCTTCATTCCATCCAGCTATTAATTACCAGATGTGTACTTAGTTGAATGAAATGAAGCTTGGGGGGCATGCGCTCTAGCAGTTACGCTTAGGGGGCATCAAGCACAGTTTTCTCTCTGTTTCAAGCTTGTGTAAAAATGAAACCACTCTGAAGCATAGTTTTCTCTGTTTCAAGCTTTTGTAAAAATGAAACCTATCTTGAGTCAATTTCGGTTATTTTCAAGACTCATTAAACTCATGAAAATCCCGAGATTATTTTGCTATCTTTCATTCTCGTAAAACACATGAAAATGTCGAGTTCTTTCCGTCTTTTCCTGCTCGTAAATTAAATTGAAAGTCGGCCACATGAGTACATTTTTATCCCTTTTTCGAACTCGTTAAAATTTACAGAAAAAGTGAAACTACTGAGTATACTTTTATCACTTTTTCGGACTCTTGGAAATTACGAAAAAGCGAACCTTGGAGTTCTCTTTTAAGCCCTTTTCAGACTCTCTAAATATGAAAATATTGCGGAGTACTTGATTATTCGAACTCGTTAAAGTAAATGAATAATTGTCCCTTCAGTATAAGTTTACCCTTTTTATGGACTGAAACGGACTATTTACGAAAAAGGTATACATTCAATAATTACGGTCAATAGAGTTCTCTCCCACATTATTTTATCCTTTTTCGGGCTCAAGAGACTAAATTTACGAAAAAGTACACCCATGGAGTTTTCTTAATTTTTTTCTTCTGACTCCCTAAAATTGAAAAACACCGAGTTTCTCCTATACTGGACTCGTTAAAATTTAACAGTAAAGGACCTGTTCAATTTCAAAACAGGAACGAACCACTCCTTCTTAGGGTTTGAATCTTAAACTAAGTTGGACTCATCCGAAGGATGAGCTTATAAACAAGCAAATGTTATCCTCCTCAAGCTTGTCAAAAATAAAGAGGTACTTGCCAGAAATGGTGGGGGAAAAGAGAAAAAAATGGACTTGTTTATTGTATTTTGATTTTTCGAAAATCCAGTTAACCACTCTTGAACACAACACTTTTGTTCACCTGGGTTGGGAAAATCCTTTGCCTAACAATTAATCAAACCATATTGAAAGTCTTCAGCTAGTTTCTGGGTATTAGCTTTGGGTCAATTTTCACCAAGCCATCTACAGTGTCGTTATGTGTTCAAGAGGACAGTTCAAATAAACCATTCATCTGCAAAATATCTGTCATCCATTTTTGACCATCCCCAGTTAATTCATACGATATATTTTCAAACTTGATCTATGATTTGTGTTGTGGAAGCACTTACCTACGACTAAATCGCTTATCGATGGCGACTCATTATCTAGAGTTGATCCAATCGTCGATTACCTTGAAATCGCATGCCCTCGATGCGGAGTTTCTATTTCAACGATAATTCATCATTATTGATCGAATGATTCCGTGACATATTCGACTTCAGCTCATTCATTCACATTTCATGGGTTGTACTGGGTACTTTGAGAGCCATTGACATTACTGGTGGTTACTCTCACACTTGTTAACAGTTTACATCATTGACTGGTAATCAAGTGGTTTCTACCATGTTCGACTTCAACACATTTAATCACATGGATAGAATCGTACTAGTTCGAGATGCGGAAATCAAGACCCTGGATCTAGTTTCTACCATCCAGGCTGCGAGGAATTTTGTTATCAATTATACAGTGGAGTATTTATAAACATATGGCTGCGTCCATGATGTGTCTACATATGTCTATACTGTTGATGTATTGAAAATCATTCCTGTATCATAACAGTTTAGATTAGTTTCTAGTTAGTTTTGTTCTGAGTATGGGAATGCCTACCTCAGTGATGATATTTTTACATATATATATTTTGCATTGAATGTTTTTACAGGTTCTAACTGGGGTGTCCATGGGATGATCCTTGAAATGATAAAGTACTGCACTCCTCATATATGACAGACTTCAGCATCATCTATTCCAGACTTTTCACTTTAGGGGGCAATCTGTTACACTAAAAATTGTCATCCTGAAATTCTGCTATGTGTATGAGCTCATTATAACTCATACTTCTCCCTTTGCAAGTCTAACATATCAGTTCCTCATGTCAAGCCTTGAAAATCAGATAAATGTTTCTAAAAAATCTCCAAAACTTTGGTGTCGCACTTTCTCTCTATCTTGTCTGCGATCCCGCACCTAATGTTCAGCTCTCTTGCATACCTGAACGCACTTTATCTGTGTTAAAGGTGCGGACCCCTGTAAGATCAAAAAGGCACAAGTAAATTCCAAAAAGCTCAATAAAATTAAATTCTAGAAGCTTCTAGAATGGATCTTGCGGTGGCAGAACCGCTCTTGTGAGGTGCATGAATCCCTTACCTTATGGAGCTAACCCCTTGATGTGAGGAGCTTATCCCTTTGAAGGAGGATTCTATCCCTTCATAATTGGAACAGAAAACCTCCTCTTTTCCACTATAAAAAGAGGCATTGGGTAGCCTCAAAGGAGTGGAAGCTTTAGAATATTTGAAGTTAAGTGCTGTTAAGATTCAGACTCAGTTAATTAAGAATTTTGTGAGGAAATATCACATACCTCTATTCGTCTTGATTGAGGAGTGCAGAGCTTATCAAAGTAAAGGCGATTCCTGCTTCGGACCCCAGAAAGTCATGTGCAACATCAAGGCTCAGGTTGTAAGGATTTTCTTCTTTTGAAATTAATACAAATATACTCATTTTTCTCAATAAGCTTTCAATCAATGGTTTATTTCATAGATTCATTGATCACTGGTTTTACTTGTTTGTGACTACAGGCTTACGAGGAAAACTCCTTCAAGCGCGCGAAGGACATCAACGACTTCAAACAAGCACTGGACAAACGGTAAGTCCTTAACACCTCTATAGAGCTTTTCATAGATTGTATATGCTTAGAGAAAGATTAGTCTATTTGGCTGTTTGTTGCTAGATACTTTTAGTACTAGGGAGATCGGTCTTGTCCGCAAGACGGATTTATCCGGCCAACAGTGCCCTCACCAGGGTTTTATTGGATGACTCTGCCAAGCCGTTTCCCTGTGGATAATAGGCTGTAGAGTAACTTAGTGTGATGTTATACTGCTGACAGAAGTTCTCAAACCTTTCAGACTTGAAGGCCTGGGCATTATCAGTCACTATTCTGGCAGGGCAGCCAAACCTGGATATGATGTTTTCTTCCATGAACTTTATAATCACAGTATCTGTTGCGTTCCTCGCAGGTATAGCTTCCACCCATTTTGTGAAATAATCAGTGGCAGTTAAAATCCACTTATGTTGACCACTTGATGTAGGATGTATTTCACCTATAAAATCAATTCCCCATTGTCGAAATGGTTCGTCCACGTGCACGGGAATCATGGGCAGAGGGGCCAACTTCTGTCTTTCAGAAAATTTCTGACACTTCTCACAAGCTCTAACCTGGGCAAAAACATCTCCAAAAAATATTGGGCCAATAGAAACCGGCCTTCAGGATTTTGTGAGCAGTGGCTCTCCAGCTGTAATGACCCCCACAGATTCCTTCGTGAAATTTGGCTATAATACTCTCTACCTCATCCTCTGTGAGACGCAGGAGTAGGATACCTGAGGGATCTCGCCAGTATAGCCAGCCATTGGCGACTATGTACTTTTGTGATTTCAATCTCAGTGTTCTGTATTTAGCTTTATCACAGCTTGGAGGGTAGCTGAGTGTGAGGAGATATTCTACTACCTCTTTGTACCACTGACTAGTGAGGTACTTTATATGTGTTTCTGGAGTAGCTACCCCAATTCCCTGTCGTTCTTCTTTCTCTTCAAATTCCTCACTCGCTATTATGGACAAATTTATACCCAAAGCTTGATAGTTTGATTCAGATAAGATTTTGGCAAACCCTTGTCCTTTGATCATCTTAGTAAGGCAGATGTCTAATTCATACTCCTGTATTTTAGCAATCCACTTCCCCCTTTTTCCTTCACTATCCCCTTGGATAAGAATATCTTTTACAGCAGCTGTAGGCACAAATGCAGTGATATGGGACTACAAGATATACATGTAGAATGCTTTGAGGGATTTTACTAGGGCGTATGCTTGCTTTTCCAATATGTTATATTTCAATTCTGCATCACAGAGCACCTGACTGAAGAAGGCAATGGGCTGCTCGTACCCTTCCTCATTTTTCTGCAATAAAACTCCTGCTATTGTATGAGGTGATGCAAAAGAAAAGATCATGAAAGGTTTAGCATAATCTGGTCCAGCTAGCACCGGGGCTTCTGCAAAAGCATTTTTTATTCTGGTAAATGCCTCTCGTGATTCCTGGGACCACTTAACTTCATTATCTTTCTTCAGCATGTCGGTTATATGTCTAACTATTTCAGCGTAGTTAGGAATAAACCTTCTCAGGAAATTAATACGCCCTAGGAACACCTGTACCTCCTTCTTATTTCTGGGAAAATCAATACCATTTATAACCTCTACCCTCTTAGGATCTATCTTTACCCCATCTTTAGTCACAATATGCCCCAACAGCTTGCCTTCTTCTAATGCAAATAATGACTTCTGAGGATTTAGAGAGAGACCATACCTTCTGCATTTCTCAAAGGTTCTACGCAGATGCTCAATGTGCTCAGTATCATTCTTTGAAAATATAGTGATATCATTAAGGTAGACTACCAAAAATTTATCTTGCTCCCCAACAAAAGCAATGTCCATGGTCCTCTGAAAAGTAGCCCCAGCATTAATCAATACAAAAGGCATCCTGGCATACATAAATGTACCCCATGGTGTAGTGAAAGCAGTTTTCTTTTGATCTTCTAGAAGTACAGCTACCTGGTTATAACCAGAGAATCCATCCATCATTGACATCCTAGAAGCTCCAACCACTTTCTGCAGGATGTGATCCATCTTAGGTAGTGGATAATTATCCTTTAAGGATGCTCTGTTAAAATTTCGGAAATCTACACACAACCTTATTTCTCCATTCTTCTTTCGGACAGGGACTAGTTTTGCCACCCATTCAGAGTACCTCAATGGCACAATTATCTTGGCGTTTAACAGCTTCTTAATTTCCTTCTCAATAGAAGGAAGTAGCAGGGGATTTATCTGTCTGAGCTTCTGCTTGTGAGGTTTTGCACCTCCCTTTAGTGGGATTTTGTGCTGCATTATACTGATGTCAAAAGCTTTCAAGTCCTGATACGACCATGCAAACACATCCTTGTAAGACTGAAATAATTTTTTATATAGATTTTTATATTCTTCTGGGACTTTCTTAGACAATTTTATAATCTTGGGATCAGCATCAGTACCCAGATTCAGGTCTTCTACCTGATTTTCTTCTACCACTTTGCTTGGTTGCAGTGGGACATCATTCTTGTCAAATAATCTTTCTAGAGGCACCAGCCCTCTAGGTATAATGTTTCCCTTCAATTGCAACACTTTATTACCTGCCATTTTCTTCTCCCAATTTCTTTCTGAAGTATCTTCAGACTCTCCTTCTTCTTCAGCATCAATCTCCATATTTGAGAACTCCCCTATTGTTTCCAGGAATCTCTTCATTTGTTCTTGATCCTCAAATACCTTCCAGTGCTTGATTTTATCTGGGATTGATGGTCGATAACGTACCTCAATTTCATATCTTAAAAGAGGGTTCTGAGGTGGATGAAATGTACTAGCAACCACAGCAAGGGAATCAGCCATCCTATTCTGTTCTCGGGGCATGAACTGGATATTAAATGCCAAGAAAAAATTCTCAACCATGTCCCAAACTTCATTCCTATAAGCCCTCAGCCGAGGATGTTTGGTCTGACACTGATTCCTGACCTGTCTAACCACCAGTTTTGAATCTCCCAGAACTTTTAAACTTTGTATATTCATGTTCCTAGTTGTCTGCAATCCTAACAGGAGTGCTTCATATTCAACTACATTATTAGTAGCTTCATATTCCAGTTTGAAGGACAATGGGACCCATTTCCCTGTAGGAGAAATCAATAGTATTCCAGCTCCATTACCTTCTCTTGAGTGTGCTCCATCAAAATGAAGTGTCCAGATTCCTGCTTCATGGCTCTCTGAGGGCTGCTCAGTATTGATCTGGCAGAAGGATGGTTCATGAGCATAATCTTGATCTTCTTCCAGCATCAAGCATGAGAAATCTCCTTCTTTACTGTAGACTGGTGAATTAACAGAGTTGTCAGCCTTAGTCACCATCTTGACAAATCTAGTCTCCCTGTACAACCTCCTCTCTTGGCCACCAAAAACTGGGATGGTGGCATATTTTAAATCCAACTTAATTGACCCACCAATTTTTGTTCCCCAGGACCTTGACAGTAACATGCCAAAGCGAGCTGGGATTTCTGTCACCACGATGTCCATTACCACACTTTTTGCTGGGATTTGGGCCAAATTGACCACCAAATCTTTGATCATCCCTAGGCATTTAACTCTTTTGGAATCAAATGAATAGAGGTCCTTGTATGGACGGGTGATTTGTAATCCTAGTTGTTCCATGACTGAAAAAGGCAATAGATTATGGGAAGCTCCAGAATCTAAAATATAGTTATGTAATAGCAGGTCATGAATCACTAGAGACACATAGAAGGGAGGAGTAGAAGCATCTAATTCCTCAACATGTGGACCAAAGACAACCATGGGTCTTTCTTCTTGAAGGTTGAGACTATCTGGGGTGAGTGCAGCTTCTAGAGGGATCATAAAAGAGATGACTTGGGATTGATATGTAGGTTGCTTCAACAGTTCAGTCAAGGGAACTGGGATTTTGACTTTCTCAAGTTCCTTTTGCAGACTGAAGACAGGAGAGGACTTCTCTATTACAACCTCTTTTGACTCTTTATTTTCAGCTAAGGGTTTGACTTCTTTTGACACAGACTTGGTATTAGGTGGAATGACTGCTTTCGAAGAGGAGGGAATTTGATCATTAGACTGGAAAGGTTTGTTTAGAGGGTCCTTACCTTTATCTGTGACTTTCTGCATTGTAGACTCCTTCTAAGCAGGTGCTTCCTTCTAGGGTAGCTCTTCTTCTTGATCTTGAGTACAAGTCCTCTTCCTAGAAGATCTGAGATCATATCTTCTATTGAACTATGCTTGCATGAAATCAGCAAATTGTTTACAATAATGATCAATTTCTGCATCTTCTGTGTCTCTGGCCTTTTCTTCTTCTTGTAATGAGCACTCGGTTCCATCATTTCCTCGCAAGGGGCATTCTTCTCCATCGCTATTTGAAAAAGCAAGATTTGCATCCTCCAGTCCATAGGCAGTGTCTTTCGTGGGATCATCTACTGGACCTTCCAAGTACAATGGGTGTGGTATCTGATCTTGTTGTTCTTTTAGTTCCCTTGGCAATATTTGCAGGGGTGGTTTCCTATACTGAGGATTGTAACCTCTGTTTGGAGCATTGTAGAAATTCTTGGAGGCTGAATTCTTGGCTTCCAATTCAAGCTTGACCAGTTTACCAGAAAGGTTCTTAATCATTTTTCTCATTTCTTCAATTTTTTCATTAGCTGAGTCTCTGTCTTGGTTAGAGGTTGATACCTCCTCTTTGCCCCTTCTTCTAGTATCCTGTTCAGATTTTCCCTTTGATTTGCCAGTGGAGGCAAAGTTTGCTTCCAACTCTAGTGCATCTGTCTGAGCATCATCCAGAGTAGCAGGCTTTCTTTCTCTGAGAGAGAAACCAAATTCTGAATCAAAAGCTGCTACAAAAACAACTTTAGCAGTAGTTTGATGAGGTTTCATATCAGCGGGAAGACTCGAATACAATTTATTAAATCTCTTGATAAATTCTGACACTCCTTCATTATGTCTTTTCTTGAGTGTATTAAACTCAGTAAGACAATGTCCATGGTCTTTCTTCTCTCCCCATTTCCTGAGAAAAGTATCTTCCATTATTTCCTAAGTGGTAATAGAACGACCTGCCAATGTATTAAACCATTTTCGAGCTTCACCATCAAGAGATTGGACAAATAGCCTTAAGACCACATCTAAATGTTCCACATTAAAATTCTCTGCAAAAGCACAGAAGACCTCAAGATGTTTTTGAGCATCAATCTCGTTTTCCCCATTGAATCGGGGTAAAATCTTCAAATAATCCTGTGGCATATCATTCAACACTTGGGGTAATGCCAGAGGGGCGTATTTATTTAGCAAGAAGCCTGGAACATTGGCCATTGGAGGGGGTGGAGGTAGTGCAATAGTTTGATAAGTAAGAGGAGGAGGAGGAGGTAGAAGTGGGGTATGAATAACAATATGAATGTAATGAACAACAGCTTGAGGTGTTGAGGGGAATAACGGTCTATTGATAGCAGATACTTCAATGACTTCTTTGACCTCTTCATCCTCAGGAGTAGGGTGAAAATTATCTTTATTTCTGACACCTCCTCGGGGTGGACTATCTGAATAGTAATCGGTATCTCCCACAGTGGAGTCGGGAACTAGCACTTGAGCTACTTGAGAAGAAAAGGATGGAAAGTTTTCTAGAGACAATTGAGGAATTTCAGAGTGGACTGATTTTCTTTCCCTCCAATTTCTTCTATGTATGATCTTTTCAGGGTCAGACACTGAAGGTGTCTTTGGCTGAGACGTATCTGACCTCAGGTGTGGCTAACGAGGAGCCAGGACTGCAAATAAATTTATCTAATAAACAAATGTGAAATCGCCAAGGTGAGGGATCTACAACTCTCAACTCTCCATGCTCACCTACTTAGAGAGTGAATTAGATTTTGTCGAGGCCCGGGATTTTAATTCTCTCAACTTCGTTCCCCGGCAACGGCGCCAAAAAGATGTTTTCGTTCCTAGAGATAGCCTTGAGTTGTGAAAGACCAGTGTCTAGGACATCTTATATTAGCAGGGAGCATATGGTATAACAGAGGAAGTTATCAATGCAAAGCTCTCGTGCTATTTCCTGATAAACAAGGAACATTAATATGAATGGGACCAAGACCTTGACTGACAGAGGGAAAAAGAACTACTACGAAATGATGTGCAAAAAATCATATGTGGCAAACAAACAGAGAGATCGACGACTTACCTTAAAGAGGAAGCGATTAAATAACTCACGAAATAAATTATGGAGAAGGTGTTTCTTTACGCGGAATGAAATGTGAGAGAATACTAGTTCCATCATTGGTGATATCAGGAATACAAATACCATGTAATGACACCAATCCTAAGAATCCACTTACACATGACAATATGTTTAAAAACACCCTCTAAGCAACTAATATATGAAATACGGGTTTAGATGTATGGTGGAGCAGAATATCATTCACGAGCCATATTTAAACTTGACTAATCAGCAAGGCATGGGTATCAACTAGGATGGTATTATTGAAATGAATGGAACAATAAAAATTTCCCTGAAACAGTCTGGGGAAGGTGGACTAAATGATGATCTATTAAACTAACACATGTAAGAGAAGGTTAAAAACTGTGAAATACCAAAGACCAGAATCCTCTTAACAGATGGAACTCCTCCTCACTGAGACCTTACAGGCTCAAAGCCTTCATACAAGAGTTCAACAAAATGTATACAAAAATCCTTTCACTGCATAATTTTCTGATAAAATCTAGAACCCTAAATCATCTGTTCTTCGAGAGCTTTATAGGAGAAAAATAACGCTCGAAAAGGAGATCGACGGCTGAAAATGCGTCGGAGGGCGATGAATGGTGGGCCAACGGTACGATTTCCCTGTGTTAACTCGCGAGCAGCTTTGTGGAGCGATCGTCGTTGGATGGGCTGCTCTAGATCAGACGGCTCACAGTGATATCGCGCTGGGTCTTTGTACGAATGATAACGCGCGATGGAGGGTGGTTTTTGAGCCGTACGCAGAGACACGTGGCAAACAATGTATGGAATCGCTCCGAAAAATAAAATACCGCCTAACGCCCAAAAGTGGTGCGATAGAAACCGGGCGGGTTTTGCACAGTGCACAACGTGGGGACCACCGGGGGCGAGTGTACTGTGAGCCGTTGATCTGCGGTTTAATCGTACGGCGGACAGGCGATTTGGGCAATGAACGGAGTGGGCCACAGGCGTGATGATGACTTGCGAATGCCGTCGGATTTGCACAGATCGACGGTTATAAACGTCCCTGACCTATATATGTGATAAGCGCCTTCGTGACTAGCACTTGGTTTTGACTTCCGGTCATGTGGAGAAAAAGGTGCAGGGGCTAGGGCCGAAACGTGCTAGGCCTTAAATATAATGTAATGTGGGATTTTGTCCCTTTTATGCAGTTTTGAGGCTTGGAGAAGGTAACGATGAGCAGAAAACGAATTTCTCAGGGCAAAAAGAGGGGGTTTGAAAGGTTTAAGCGAGGTTGCTTATCAAAATCTCAATAGAATGCTGACATGATCAACACCTATCAACCCTCGTGCTTGATCTTGTTTATTTTCTCATTTAGAGGCTTTATCTCCATCGGTAGGCTTAGTTTCTTGTCATGTGGCTATTCTATAAAACCCTTTACTTCTAAGTAAGTTTACCATGTAGGATAGTCAATATAATTGATTGGTGTTGTTAAGAATAACCGGGGATGCACTTTCCATTTTAAAAAAAAAAAAAAAAAAACTGAAGCTAAAAGGGCTGAAACCAACTGTTCCAATGGAAATATCTCGAAAAATTAGTCCAATTAAAAAAAAAGGGCTCTGAAAACGGCTTCCAGATGAAGAAGTTAAGATTTTTTGAAAAAAAAGTGTAGTAGATGTTGAATAGTTACGTGAGAGGTTGAAAGATGATGATGAAGATATACTTTTAAAAAAAAATTCTCAGTAAAAAAACCACCTTTTTTTTTAAACCGACAACTTTCCAAAATGATTTTTTAAGAAAAATTAACTTAACAAATTTTTTTTTTTTAGAAAAAAATGGTTTGCCAAAGAGACTTGAACCCAAGACCTCTATTCTCATAAAGTAACTTTATACCAAGTGAGAGAGTAAAAGGATTTTGTAATTGTTTGAAAGGAGGAATATTTTTTTTTTTTTTTTTAATCTTTTTTTTCTCTTCAATGTGCATGCTTTTTCCTGCAAAAAAAAAAACACACACACACACAAAATCCATGCAAAAAAAAAAAATACAAGCCTTACGGTAGAACGATAGATTTATGGTTAATCTTACTGGCAGCTGTCTTTTTTTCCGCTATTTCTAATTTCCCGAGATAGCACAAAGACGCGGGGAAACAACATATGTAGCAGGAAAATCCCATCTTCCTATTTCTGATTTGCCGAGATCGCACACAGCGCAGATCAAAGAGAATACATAGAGAAGAGGGTATAGATCCGGAAATTAAAAAAAAAAAAAAAACTATAAACCGAAGTAAATAGAGGGAGCCGAAATAAATAGAAGGATTAATAAATATAACTGCAAAAAAGATACTTTATACCTTCAGATCTAAAATGACATAACTTGGGAAATTGGAAACTTTTTCGCATGAAACGAAAGGAGTTCCTCACTGTAACAGATGCTCCAGACACAATAGAGCAGTTCTTACGGCCTGAAAGTGGTCAGAAATAGGAGATCTGGAAAATGACAGTCACATGCAGTTAAACTGGCTTCGGATTTGGATCAACAATGGATGCGGCACTCAAAATGGCTCTGATACCATGTAGGAATTTACAGGTTAAGTTCCTTAGATCAAACAACAAAGGTCACCACTCACAAACAGATCACAAATCAGTACACCAGTATTTGACTTGGTTAAAACCCTCGAAGAGGGAAACAGTCCACAACCTGAGCCAACGCGGCCACTTCAGGCAATTTATTAATATAAAGAAAGAAAATTTACATAAGCTTCTCTCATAAACAACTGTCGGGCAAATGACCCTCCATGCTCTTTAAATAGAGATCATGGAACAATCGGGTGCTAAGCCACGGATCAAGTGTCGGTAATGCTGAGGAGAGAGTGAATCGTCGGATCACTACATATCGTGACCGTCGTATTATAAGTTACAAATGTACATAGTAAAGAAACACACTTTACCTAACTCTACGTTAGACCAAGTTATAATTAATTATTTCCTCTGTGTCGAAATATCCTAACAAGATTTAAGGCCATCCCAAAAAAAATCCTTCTTGACCTTGTGGTAAGTTTTTAAAAATCCTAAGTGCCCTCCTGAAGGAGAGGTGTGCAATTTCAAAAGAATACTTTGTTTGAGTTGGGAGTTCTTACATAGATATAAGTGATCTTTGTACCATAATGAATCATTTTTCTAGATAAATGTATCAGATGTATTGGGATCTTGCTGTAACTTTTGAATGAGTGTCCACACTTCTGTGTCATTCTTCCATTCATCCCTTGATTCAATTATCCAATCAAGTTAGATAATATAAATGGCACAAAGCAATGCTTTAACAATCTTATCTTTTCTTGAGAGTGAATCTACAACAATATTTTGCTTCCCTTCTTATTATATGATTTCAAATTCATACCCCAACATCTTTGTGATATATTTTTGTTGTTATTTTGAAGATAATCTTTGTTCCAAAAATTATTTAAAATTATCATGAGATTTTTTTACCTTGAGATATCTTCCCATTATGTAAGGGCGCCATTGCTTCAGGGCATGTAGTTTTGCCAACATTTCCTTCTCATAAATAGGTATGTGCAAATACTTTCCCTTGATTGGATGACTTTCAAAAGAAATGGGTCTTCACTTTTGCATTAAAACAACACCAATTCCATTTCTTGAGGCATCACATTCCACAATAAAGGTTTTTGTGAAGTTTGGTGTAGCTAAGACTAGAGATTGACACATTTTCTCTTTAAGATGTTCAAAGGCCTTAGTTGCTTCCGAAATCCAAAAAAATGCATATTTCTTCAGTAGTGTTGTTAGAGGTGCCGCTATTTTCCTATAATTATTAACAAACTTGTGATAATACCCTTTCAAGCCAAGAAAACCTTGAAGATGCATTAGGGTTGTGGGTATTTTCCATTCCTTGATAGATTTAATTTTGTTAGGGTCTACCTTAACATCCTCATGAGATACAATATGATCCAAATATTCCACCTCATGTACCACAAAGAAACATGTGGAGGGTTTTTCATACAATTTGTTTTCTTCCAATAGTTTAAGAACCTTGTCAATATGGTAAAACAATTTTATAATAGTGATCGCTGCGCGCGCGCCCTGGGTTCTGCAACTGACCTAGCCGCGCCTGTTTGGCAGCCCTCTTCGAGCGGTCTCCTCCATGGATTCTGGAGGGGGCCCTGCGGATTCTTCCCCTTTGCCTCCGGAGCTGGCGGCGTTCAACTCACTCGTTGCAGCTTCGGGTACCCGGCCCCCATCTGGTATTCAGCAGAAATTCGTAAAAAAACTGGCTAACAGTCCCTCGGTTTCCTTGCCAGTGGAAGAGACGTGCAAATCCGCGCTGAACCTGGCTGAAAGGGGCCTAATAGGCCAGTTCACAGGGTTATGGCCTTCCCTGAAGGCAGTCGATGAATGGGTAAAAAGGAACTGGATACCGCTGGTGAAGGAAAGCATCAAGAGCCACTTTGTGGGGAAAGGTTATTTTGTATTCGTCTTCGACAATGTGGAAGATAGAAGCTTGATATTTCGAAATGGGCCATATTTCATGGGCCCTCAAGGTCTCTATCTGAATAAATGGTCGCCAGACTTCGACCCTGCTCAGGACGTGCCCACGGCGGTGCCAGTATGGGTGCGACTGCCCCACCTTCCCCTCCACTGCTGGAATCAAAGATCAATGCAGGCCATTGGCAATGCCCTAGGAAGATATATCGATCAAGCACCGAGGAAGGATCAGTTTTCCTGTGCCCGCATTTGCGTTGAGGTGGACCTTGAAATTGGGCTGCCTGAAGCAATCAATCTCACAGTAGCAGATTGGTCACATGTCCAGGAACTTGATTACGAACAGCTCCCCTTCAAATGCCGACATTGTCACGAATACGGACACTTCGCAAGGTACTGCAAGAGAAAAAACGAGGAGCAAACAGAAAAAGAAAAAGGGGAACAGTGGAATCAAGTCAAGAAGCCATCAAACAGCAGACAGAACAACAAAAACAAAGGCAAAGGAGTGGAGAACAAAGCAGGGCAAGAAAACTCAAACACTCAAACTTCAGGAAGCAAGGATAAAGGCAGCCTAGAAATGGACAAAAATCCCTTTGAAGCACTAGATCTACAGCAAAACCCTTCAGAAGTCGAGGCAGATGGTTCAATCCCAAAGGACAACATACCCGCTCCAGACCCGGGCATCATTCCAACCCCCTCTCAAGGTAATACCTCTTCCCCCTCGTATGCAGACATCATTAAGTCTAAAAAGAAGAATGCAGAAACCAATGGATCCTCGGACGATGAGACCTTCGAGAGGCCATCAAAGAAAGCTGGTAGAAAGTCAAACAGAGAAACTAGGGAAGAAGAGTCAGAAAGACAAAAAACCCTAGGCAGCCAAGCCACTATTGAAATGGCACTAGGCAGAAACACCAGATTAAGGACCCCCAAGGGAGGTGGACCTACCCCTTCTAGTTCTAAATGATGCAGATGATCTCTTGGAACTGCAGGGGTCTGGGGAATCCCAATAAGGCAGAAGCAATCAAAGATCTTTTGAAATCTGAACCCGCAGACATTCTAATGCTCCAAGAAACAAAAATAGATGGGGAGCTCCTTCTAAACACCAGCAATACCAAGTGGAAATTTGATGAAGGTAAGGCAATCAGCGCAAGAGGCACTGCAGGAGGAATAGGTACTTTCTGGTCTCAAAAACTCTTTTCATTAGAAAGATTTCATGAATCTCAACACTGGATTTTCACTGAACTCCGTCATAAAGCAAGCAATCTAGTGCTGGCACTATTTAACTTATATGTTCCTGTACATTATGATGAAAAGAAAGAGTGTTGGAAAACTCTCTCAGACTATCTAGAGCTGCATAAACCTCAGAATGTAATTTTAGGAGGAGATTTGAATATAGTATTGGATCCAAAAGAGAAAAAAGGTGGGAGTTCCTCGAGGGACCCCTTTCTCCATATCGTGGAAGACCTCATTCTTCATTGGGATCTTGTAGATTTCAAACCAGCCAAAGGAGAATATACCTGGTCCAATAACAGAACTGGAGGAGATCATATTGCAGCAAGGCTGGACAGGTTCCTCATCAACAGCTCCATTATGCTGGACAATAGAATAGTTCTGACAAAGATCCTCCCTAAACTCACCTCAGACCACAAACCAATCATGCTATGCATCAAGGATGAAGAAGATTTAGGGCCTTTACCATTCCGATTTAATCCTCTCTGGGCAGGAATTGAAGGGTTCCAAGAAACAGTGCAATCTGCCTGGAGTATTGAGGTCACGGGCTCTCCAAGTTACGTATGGGAGCAAAAGATAAAAAGCACAAAAAAAGCTCTAAAAGACTGGATCAAGAAAGCCATCAAGACTCCCACCAGTCAGAGAAAAGAGGCTATTCAAAAGCTGGCAGATCTTCAATTTGACATGGAAAAAAAAGAAATCTCTCCAACAGACCTAACAGAAGAAAACGCTGCTCAAAGGAGATCATACAATTCTTTCAGAAATGAAGAGGAGCATTGGAGATTGAAGTCACGTAGCCTTTGGCTTAAGGCTGGAGATCGTAACACTGCTTACTTTTATAAACAGTACAGGGCAAGATTATCAAAAAATCACATTGCAGAAATCACTTTAGCCAATGGATAGGTATGTAAAGGTTTCGAACATGTCAAGACTGCTGCCGAGGATCACTTCCATGGTCTTCTCACCGCAGATAGGAATGGAAGTGAGGAGGATACTAATGCTTTTCTGTCAAATATTCCAAAGTTAGTTAATGCTGATGACAATAACTCCCTCTTGGAGCTGGCCTCGGAGGAAGAAATCTTTAGGATTGTGTGGTCGATGGAGCCGGATAAAGCACCAGGCCCAGATGGATTTTCAATCCATTTCTACAAAATATGATGGGCGCTAATCAAATCTGACCTTCTAAAAATGATCCAAGGCATCATGAGAAAGGCCAAGGTGGGCGGTGGAATTAACTCCACTTTTCTTGCACTAATACCAAAGGAAGCAAACCCGGGGTCGTTCGACAGATATAGGCCAATCTCTCTTTGTAACGCCTCCTACAAGATTATGGCCAAACTGCTGGCAAATAGACTAAAACCCCTTCTGCAAAAACTGATCTCTCCAGCACAAGGAGGATTCGTGAAAGGCCGTCACATACTGGACAATGTTATTCAAGTCCAGGAAGCTCTGCACTCCAGCCAGGCCCAGAAAGAACAAGGTATGCTCATTAAACTAGACATGTGTAATGCTTTCGATAGAGTTAATAGATCATTTCTGTACAGGGTCCTCTCCTCTTTTGGGTTCTGTCAAGACTTTATAAAACTGATCAGAGCCTGTATAGAAAGGACTTGGATAGCCCCATTGGTTAATGGCAGACCGGCGAACTTCTTCCAGGCTACCAGAGGGTTGAGGCAGGGCTGCCCCCTCTCCCCATTCCTTTACATTATCATGGCAGATTCCTTGAGCAGAAAGCTCACCAAGGAAAAGAACGATGGAAATATCCCTGGCATCAGAATAGCAAATGGCATCGACTCAGTGAACCACGCCTTCTTCGCCGATGATTCGATTCTGCTTGGGGGTGCCTCTGCTAGAATGGCAAATTCATTCAAAATCACTCTTCAGAAGTATTGCAGTGTTTCAGGAGCGCTAATAAGTGAAAAAAAGAGTGCTGTTTACGGCTGGAACAATGACAAACATACCATTGAGAAAATAGCCAACGAATTGGGCTTCATCGGTTATGCAGAGTGGGATAAATTGAAATACCTGGGGCTACCAATCACGATAAGAACCAACAGGAATCATCTATGGGAGGAAGTCATCTCAAAATTTAAGAAGAAGATCAGAGGGTGGGGAGGGTTCTGGCTTACCACCGGGGGAAAACTCATTCTTATCAAGGCTGTCCTCTCAGCTTTGCCCACATACCAGGCAGCTCTGATGTTAGCTCCTAAAGCTATCTTAGATCAGATAACCAGACTAATGCGAAATTTCATGTGGAAGGGTGGTCGAGGCAATCAAAGCAAGTTTCATTTGATCAATTGGGAAACAGTGAAACGCCCCCTTATGGAAGGTGGGTTGCAAATTCGGGATCCACAGAATGCTAATCTAGCGTTGGGCTGTAAGCTACTGTGGCAATTAATCGACAACCCACTTCACCCTGTCAGCCGAATCTTCAAGGCCAAATACTTAGAGAACCGGCCTCTCACTTCTTTCACAGCTGAAAACGCACCAAAGGGCACGAATGTATGGAAACTCTGCAGCAAAGGTATAACTTTTTTCAAAACGCATTTGTATAGAGTTCCAGGGAATGGGAAAAATACAAGGATCTGGAGGGACTGCATAATGGGTCATCCACCACTCGAGGACTCCAACGACATTAAAGAACTAAGAGAATGGTTTAAAGCGCAAGGAATAAAGAGAATTGAAGACATATCAGAATGGGACGTCAATGGCAATTGGCAGCATTGGAAAATTCCCAAGCCACCGGAGCATCTTGAGACTCAGCTCGCAGCTTTTAAAAGAGCTATCTCAGACTTCGCACCGGTGCATAAAGATGAGGCTGATCACTGGGGATGGGGGAAAACAGGGACCTACACAGCAAAGCAGGGATATCTCCAAATCCAAAGTAAAAAAGATCTGACATACCCAGCGACAGTCTGGAAGCTAATTTGGGACAGATTCAGTATTCCCAAAGTCAATTTTTTCTTCTGGATCTTGTTCCAAAACAAAATTTTGACGGGAGACAATCTGAGCAAGAGGAACATCGTTGGACCTCATCGCTGTGCTCTATGCAAAGCTGCGCTTGAAACCTCAGGGCATTTGTTCTTGGAATGTGACTTCGCGAAGGAAGTTTGGTCCTACTTTCTGGTAGGACTGAATTTGCAACCACCGACCCAAGGAGAAATCAACTCCATGTTTCTCTCTTGGATCACTGCCTACCCTCAAAAAATCTCCAGCAACACCATATGGCACAAGGTGTGGACAGCAGCTCCCAAATACGTGTGCTGGAAGTTATGGCTAGCCCGTAACGAAATCATATTCAGCAACAAAGAAACTACGGCAGATAAAGTGGCAAATCAGGCCAAATCCCTTCTAATTGAAACCTTGACTCATTCCCAGAACAAAGAAGACAGCACTCTCAGACATGAGGAAAGGTCGTGGTTGGCTCCTTTTACCAGTCCGATCATTACTCCTGCAATGCTCCGCCCGGTGTGTGTGGAACATTGGCAGATCCGAATGTCGGAGGACAAATTTCACCAATGGTGGAAAGCTCAAGGAAAGACTACAGTGTTCTTTGACGGAGCCTCAAAAGGCAACCCGGGTAGATCCGGAGCTGGAGGGGTGATTTACTATCCAAATGGGACCAAAGAGGTTTTCAGTTGGGGATTGGGGGTGAAATCAAATAACCAAGCAGAAATTCTAAGTTTATGGAAAGCATGTCAAACCGTCAGAAAGGAAAATCCAAGTGGAATCATGATCTTTGGAGACTCAGAGGTGTTGATAAAAGCTATTGTCAGCAAGAAGGGATTCATGAACCCGGTGCTCAACAAACAATTAGGAAGAGTAAACAGAATGATGAAGATCTTCCCCTCAGCAAATGTCTTTCACATCCTCAGAGCTCTCAACAAGGAAGCTGATAATTTGGCCAACATAGGCTGTACACTTCAAGAAGGGATGATAAGCTTAAATGCAGAAGACCCGAATCTGTCCACTATTCCTTAAAAGGTTAATGGAGGTTTAGATGTAATGACCGTTGTAATGTCTGCTATGGCAGCGATTCTGATTGTACTCGCAGTTTAGGCCCGGGCCTAACAACGCTTTTCTTCAATAAAATATAACCGTTCTAGTTAAAAAAAAAAAAAGAACCTTGTCAATATGTTAAACGTGATATTTCCAAGACTTTCTATAGATTAGTATATCATTAAAAAATACTAACACAAATTTTCTAAGAAAAGGTTTGAAAGTGGAATTCATCAAACCTTGAAATATAGAAGGTGCATTGGTAAGGCCAAAAGGCATGACCAAAAATTCATAATTACCTTCATGAGCTATGAATGTTGTTTTTGGAATGTCTTTTCTCTTCATTCTAATTTGATGATATCTAGAATGAATATCCATCTTGGTGAAGTAAATTGTTCCATGTAATTCATCCATCAATTCATTAATGACATGAACGGAGAATTTATCTTTAATAGTGAGCTTATTGAGCTCTCTATAATTTGGAAACATACACCATGATCAATCCTTTTTTTGTACCAATACTACTAGTAAAGAGAAAGAACTCTAGCTAGGTTGAATTATACATGCCACTAGCATGTATGAAACCATACGTTCAACTTCACTCCTTTTGTCATAGGGATATATATAAGGTTTGATGTTTGGGGGAACACTTCCTGGAATCAATTGAATAGCATGATCATGATCACGAATAGGTGAGAGACCTTTGGGAGTCTCAAATACCTTGGAATGATTAACCAAGACTCTTTGGAGATCTAGAGAAATGGAAGATTTTGATGTTTGAACATCTAGTGAGCATCGTTGTGTATTCGTGCCTCATTATTCTTTGTTAAAAAGTGTTGTCATGCCATTAGAGTTGATTATCTTCCCTAGTTTCCATGTGATACCCTTTCATTCAATTTCTTTTCCTTCCCAAAAAAAATTCAAGAAATTTTCTTGAAAAATGAAAGTGATTTTCCCCAAATATTGTAACCATTGGACTCCTAATACAACATCAGCACCACCGATTGTAATGGAAAGCATTGGACTATTCAATACATATTCCCCCATGGTTAGCTTGATATTATGGCACTTCCCTGAGAAATTTATAATTCCTCCATTTGCAACCATCACTTGACACTCTGGTGCTGGATATAAAAATCAATTGAATTCCTTGGCTATTTTACAATGAATAAAATTATGGGTACTACATGAATCAATCAACAATATTACCATTTTATTCTTGATATATAATTCTATCTTGAGAGTTTAAGGAGTGGTAGTTCTCGCCAATGCATTACAAGATATGTTTAGATTCATTTCTTCTTTTTTAGTGCTTAGGTTTGGTTCATGGTGTATATCTTCTTTTTTATGTTTCTTGTTCCTTTCCTTCCTCCTCTTCACAATCTATGTAAAACAATTTCTTCTCAGCACACTTATGACCTTTAGGGTATTTTCTATCACATCTGTAACACGACCCTTTTGATTTTTTTTTTTCTAGTTGTTGTGGTGTCAACCTAGTAATTTGTGGGAAGTTAGGAGTGGCAATGCTTCCATATTTATAGTTGTGAATGGTAGACCTTCTTGTTGCCATAATTTTTCTTTCAACTTTTCTTGCCACCCTAAATGCATTCTCCAATGACTTAGGTTCCCAAAGGCGAACCTCATGTTGGATGATATCCTTTAAAGTCCCTAAGAAGATATCAATCATATTCTCCTCTGGAATATCAGATACCTTGATATTCAATATTTAGAAGTCCTCAATGTGCTCCCCAACTGAACCCTTTTGTTTTAGATTTATCATTTGGCTAAAAAAGGTATTACTCTTTGTATCCTCATAATGTGCTTCCAATTCCTCCATAAAAATTGTCCAGGTGATAATTTATTTATGACAAAAAATCCATCGATACCACATCAATTGATTAGGTTCTAAATATAAAGATGCAATGTGTACCTTTTGTGTGTGTGGCACATCATATAGATCAAAGAATCACTCCATCTGTTGTATCCATGTTACCAAATCCTTGCCATCAAACTTCCTCATATCAATATCTGGAATATGGTTAGTATTAAACCCAACATTGGATTCTCTATAATACTAATTCATATTTATTTTGTTCTCATTGTGGTTTTCATGGATTACCTTGTCACCACTAGGAAGCCTTTCTTGCAGCAACTTTGTCAACCTTTCCAAATTGAAGTTCATCGCGTCCATGTGTAATTTAAAAAATCCCATATCTGCTTTTAAACCATCCTTCAAACCTTCCATGTTCCTTTTTAGTTTTTATTCTAAACCATCCATCTTAACATTCATCATCACTTCCAATTCATATTTGGTTAATTTTTGTGAGAGCGAAATTTGTTGCACTTGGTCTCGTAGTTTTAATATATCATGTTGCATTTCTTCTTCTTCTTCTTCATGCATCATAGTAGAGATTTATGTTGGCTTACTGGGTGTATCTATTTTTTTGCTTTGAGGCATTTTGAAACCAAATAATGATATCTACGCTTCACTATGCCCTTTGAATCACTTCAAATTGTTTTTTCAATCAAAAGTTATGCGAATTAAAAAAAACACAAACACACACATTTTTCTTGCTTTTAGGAGCTCAATCTTGAAAATGTTTTATCTCTGTAATATTGGCTCTCCAAAACTAAAATTTTGTGTTGTGGTAGCCATCTGAGTCTTCTTTCCAACTCCATGAGTCAAACCGAGATTGGATTCTTCAAGATATACTTAGGACAAATCTCCCAAGATGACCTGCAAATGGGTTGGTTCAGTGGAGCGAACTTATACGCAATGCCACGTGTCACTCTTTTCATCCTTTAGCCCTGAAAATAGTATCCAAGAAACCACATTCTTGTAATCTTCATCCACCTCTTACGAAATTTAATTTGGATGCTTGAAACAAAATTTAAGTCTATTTTGCTCGAGACACATTTTTGAGACAGAATTTTGGAGAATGAAAAAACCCTAACTTCCTTGAATATGGAAAACAAAGCTTTGAAATTTTTACACGATGTTCACCAAGATTTCAGCTCCACGTGACTAAAATTTCAGCTTTTGACGCCGCGCAGAAAAAATAAATAAATAAATAAATAATAAATTAATTAAAAAAAATTAAAAATTAAAAAATTAAAAAATTAAAAATAAATAAATAAATAAATAAAATAAAATTAAAATGAAAATTAAACAAAATAAAATAAAATAAATAATAATAATAATAATAAATAATAAATAAACAAAAATAAAAATAAATAAATAAATAATAATAATAATAACAAATAAAAAAATAAATAATAAAAAAATTTAAAAATAAAAATTTATGGCAAAAATTCCAAGATGGTATGTTTGAAGCAGCGAAACCCTAGGATCCAAAGCTTCGATACCAAATTTTATGTAACTAGATGACAAAACAGAAGAAAATATAGATAAATGACTTGAAAATAAGTCTCTTCGAGGGAGAAACCTCCTTTTACATTACATAAATGAACAACCCTTGAATAGTAGAAATTGAAATACCTCATTGGGATATATATGAGTCTAAAGAGTCACAATATAATCAAGTCCTACATAACAATAATAATGTAAGGGCACAACAATAAAAATAGTGAGTTTTTATGGGGCACAACAATAACAATATGGGGGATACAATAGTATTATAGGGACCTAACAATAGATAGTTTAGAAAAATGAATGAAAATGGGAGGATAATTGTTGAAGGAGATGGTGTTGGTGATGGGAAATGATGCTACTATATCTTATGAACTAATAGATCTCACCTGCACACAAAATTATCATTCAACTAGCAAAGATAATGTGAGTAAAGGATTGCTAAAATACTGATTGCAAAAAACCAAAATTCATGTGAAAGGATGAGTTGAATTTGAACTAGAATCTAACTATTGCAAAAAAATGACTATACTTTTGTGCTTGTCCTTGCAGAGTACACAACCAAGATCCTCAAGAGAGCTTACTTATCAATCTATAGAGACAAAAAAAATTTATATAAATAGATTTGTAGAAAGAAACAAAACTATGATAAGTGCAAAAAAAATAAATGCATGACAGAAATATACAAAAGAGGGGCTTGAGTGTTCGGGTTGAACCCTAACCCAAGGAAACTCAGCTCCCTTAAAATAAACATAGATTGGAGGCATCTAGAAAAAAATTCAAATACATAACATGATAATTGAAACAACAAAGTGGAAGATCTTGCTCTAATAGTCATTATCTTCCTCTAAAATCTGAATCCTACTAACATGTTAAGCTCCTTTATTTATGCAAAAATGAGTGAGGGGAAACCTCCTTCAAGGGAGGGATGCTTCCCTCCAAATATCCTACAAAAGTGGATATGGTCTCCTGGGGATCTTGTAGTCACTAATGGGTAGTAACTTCCCATAAGACAATGGATTTGTTGATGGGATGATGCAAGGAATGAGCCTCCTAAATATTCTCCTGGCGATACCCAATGTGCTTTGCACAATAAATGCTCTTTTTACTCCACATTCAATTCATTAGGCTTTAGTATATAACAAATATTCCTTATCATTCCTAATGAACACATTATAGCTCAAAAAATGTCATCAAATGCAAAAGGAGAGGTTAAAATGTGTTGAAGGATGGTCAGATGAGCCTTAAATTGTACCTATTTGGAAGGCCCATCGTACCCACGTACTGGAGAAACTTAGTCACTTAATTGTACCTCATTTATGGCCTTCGTGGCTTCTCTGACATCCCAAGCCACCTCAGAAGGGATGCCTCCTTCAGGATGGAAACCTACATTTTTCTCAATATCTGCCCACTCTCTTTGTTTTTCTACCTTTTCCTTGATTTCTTGCAAGCACAATAACATAGGAGGACAAGACTTGAGCCCAATCCAATTGATCCCTAATCTCTAAAATATCCTCTTGTATTTAGGGGTTCTATCCAGAGCATTCCTCAACATTTCAGGTGAGTGGTACTCCTTAATTCTCAGGTTGTCCTTCATTCTTGGTGCTTGGATTCTTTTGTGGGCCTATGGTTGTTTTCCCTTAGTTTTGATGGAGATTATTTATTCCAATGGCTTATTACCTCTTTCCAATTCTCCCCCTTACTGGTTGGATGATTATTCAATAGTGATATGGGTTAGAGAATGGGGTTGAGGCTTACCCTACCTTATTTTGTTGCTTTTTCTTCTCTTGAAGTACAAATGGGGTTGCCAAGGTGGCATCAACTTCATATTTTATATTCCCCTTTGAAGTACTTTCCTTCTACTCACTTCTTCTTCTCTTCCATGGCCTATATGATTGCCCAATGGCCTCTAGAGTCCTTTATTCTGCTATTTGTGTCACAACGGGCTTGGTTGGGTCTTCCTTAGGCACTGTTGTTTTGGTTTCTAGTTCATTTTGTCTCTACTTCATTTTCTAGTTTTTCTTTTGGCTATTATTCTTCTTATTCTTCTTCTTCTACAGATCCTCCCTCAGTTGCAGCTTCTCCAAGTTCCAGTTGGGCTTGTGCTTAGGTTTTGAGGATGGAATCCTTGTCCATGTCCACAAAGTCAACCCAATTTATAGGGTTTTGAAGGCCCTCTATAGAATCCATAACTATTAATCGTATGATCCCATGGTGTGCTATGTATTTATGTTTTCCCCCATTAAATTTTTGGCTCATATCCTTGATTGACTAGAAGAGAAAGTGAGGAATGCTCAATTTTTCTTAGGTAGGCAAGTTCATTTGAAATATCTGGTGATGAAGCATCCTAAATTGGTAGGCATGGTCAATAATAAGTCTTCCTTCACAATATATGTACTTAAAGACATGGTATTCTACCTCATCCTAGTGATAGGGTAAACTTTTCTCTTCTAACTCCATTTTTGTCCTCAATGCGTTGTTCCTTTGGAAGGAAATTTTTCTTCTTTGCAGTGATAGCCTTTTTCCTTTATTTTGTGCTCCATATCTCTCCTAAGGGAAGTTTGGTTACTATGCTCATGAATTCTTCATTCAAGTATATAATGAAGCCCCTCACTACACTGATGGCATCATTTTCGCCTTGTTGTTGGAGGCTCAGGGAAAATTATTTAGTGACCTCATCATCGAAACCCCTAAATTTCTCAAAGAACCCTAGCCATTGATGATTGGAAAACAAACCCTTGACATCATGATTTCAGTTAATCCTAGAAGAATTTATGGGATCCCTACGGTTGAATCCACCCCCCATAGTCTTTAATACAATTTTTCCAAAGTTGGACAAGTAATTCTCTCTCTCTATTATAGGTTTTGGAGATTTCTATGCAATTAGGGTTATTAAGGCAAAGGTAAAAGAAACAATTTGTTTACACTGCTTGGAAGGGGGAAGATTTCATGATATAACTCAAAATAATTTCATTCCCCTTTCTTATCATTCTCAATTTAAAAAAAAATCCATACTTCATTTTCCTTTCATGCCCAAATTTACATCAGGAATTGCTACACGATGTACTTTTGAAAATTGAAAAGTTTTATATGTTTTTTCATCAAAAGGTGGAAAGGAAAATTCTTACTTACCCTCCCTCTGATGCTCCTCCTTGAATTATATGGTTTGAGTGACAAAATTGCTCATATTAGAGTTCCCTATAGCTCTCTAGACTTTCCTGTAGTACCTAGAAACTATCATGTAGTAGTCGGTGTCTATCTTATTGCAACAACCTACAAGTCTTGTACATTCTTCTGTAGCAGTCTATGAAAATGATGGCATAGGCGGTTCAACTCTTAACAATAGTGGCAGGCCTCCATTTTCTTTAAAATATGCTTTTTATGCAAAATGAGTCTTGAAGCCCAACTTATGTTATTTGTGGTTGGGTGGTTGGTCTCAATGCATCGTGTGAGATGACCCCCACCTACCACCTTCGCATTCCAATCATAGGCATGTTGGCCCACTCTTTGGAGTCATCGCCATCTTTTTTTTTTTTTCTCTGCACATGTGATGGGTGAATAAGGTGACTGCAATTCATTTTCAAAGGTGGTCTAGACTACTAAACCAACCTAACTTGTAAAACCTCTTCTCTCATGCATTTATAACACTTTTTAAACTAAGATGCACTCGTAAGGAAGGGTTAGGATTTTTCATACCTAAGCCTACCTGTTGAGGCTCATGTTGGAGGTGTTATAGCTAATGTATCAACCAATTAATGCTTGCATAAGGCTGTTGGAGCATTGATAAAACTTGTTGAAGTTCCCTCTGAGGTGCAAGTTATTTCCTTCATTGATATTTTCATTGGCTCGACTTTTTTTTAATGTTTATTGTTGATTGAAATTCCACGATTCAAGTTATTAGCACATGTGCCTCCAATGATTAGATGTTGTTGATGTTGGTGATCAAAGATCTTGTAGCAGTTTATATGATATCTTATAACTGGTCAGGACTAGTGCTGGAGCCTCCTGAAATTTCATAATACTCAAAATCCTTAGTTTGGTGCTTCATATGTGATCTTGTAGGGTTTATGCAGGTTGCTACAGGATTGTGTATCTTCTTGTAGTAGTCACATAGACTCCTTAAGATCACAATTTTCAATGAGTTCTTCTTTTCAAAAATATTAATAATTCATGGGAAGTTTTTTTATGGATGATAAGGAGTTTTTTGTGATGAAAATGGGTGTAAAAGAGATGAAGAATTAGGTTTTTTATGGATGGTGAGTGGATTAATGGTGGAAATGGTGACAACTAAGGGATTGGATGGATGATAGGACTTTTATGGGTCCCCTCCCTTGTTTTTAAGTGAAAAAATTTCAATCTACATCTTCTTTTAATGTTGAAGCTTCCTGTAGCAATATAGGGACTATCCTGCAACATTTCAGGAAATTGATAGATTCAAGTGAGAGGGGTTAGGGAATGATGTATAAATCTTGGAAAACTTTCATGGGGTGGATGGAGTGGACATAGAGAGTTGGGTGGAAGTGTGTGAAGGTCAATTTTGATGTTGATTCTCTAATTGTGTTGATATGATTTAGCTATCTCTGAACCCTGTTGTACTTGTAGAAATGTTAGAATGTATAATGTAAGGGTTCCTTTTCACTTTCCTCTTTCTTTTTTCTTTTTTTCCTATTTTTTTTTATTTTTTTATTGATACTTGTAGGTTGCCTCAAAGGTGATTTGTAACCTAAGGGATTTCCCTAGGTGCCTCAAAGGAGTTTTTCACTTGGGGATATTTTTATTTTTTATTTTCTCTTTTTTTGTCTTTTTCAGGCTCTTTGGTTGCCTCATGGAGGTTTTCACCTAGGGATTTTTATTCCTTTTTATTTTTATTTTTATTTTTCTTCATTTTCTGCTCATCAAGGGATGAATAGATTGGGATTTTTAAGGCTCCCAATCACATTCATTTTTCTACTTATTGAATTGGTAAATTCCTCCCTTAACAGGGGCTTCTTATAGAGTTCCAACCTATAATTATTGAAGAAAAGTGGTATATTTTCCTCATAAATTGTTAGGATTTGAACAGATCCATTGTCATGCAAATTTTCCATCAGGTAGGGACCCAACCATATTTTCATAAGTTTCCCCTTGAATTCCTTGAATCTGGAGTCATATAAGAGGGACCAATCACCTTCTTATAAGGTCCTCTCCTTGATGTGATTGTCATGCCAAAAATTTCTCTACAATTGAACCACTTAAATATCCATAAGATCTCACATTCTAAGTTCATCAAGGGCATTCAACTATTGCAACCTCTCTTCCTGAGCTCTTGTGATGTCTAGATCAAGTTGTGCTTGCTAGGTCCCTATAATACTAGTGTATCCACATATTATTGTTTTTGTGCCCTATACAATCCCAGTATTTTTATTGTTGTGCCCTTACATTATTATTTTTATGTAGGCCCTAGTTATATTGTGACCCCTTAGAATCCTAAATATACGAAGGAGGTATTATCATTTTAATCATCCAAGAATTATTCATTTATGTGATCTAAAAGGATGTTTCCCCTAGAAGAGGCTTATTTTAAAGTCGTTGATCTATAATTTCCTTTGTTTCTTTATCTGGTTACATAACATTTGGTATTAGAGCTCTATTTTGTTGCTTCAAACATGCCATCTTGGAATTTTCACTATAATATTTTTATACAAGGATTCAGAAGATGAAATTTAGACCACGTGGAGTCGAAATTTTGGTGAAATTTTTGTAAAAATTTCAGATCTTGTTTCTCTACATTTTTGGAGATGTGGTCCAAGTAAGTTAGGGTTTTTGCATGCTCCAAAATTTAGTCTCAAATATGTGACCCAGGGAAAAAAATTATAACTTTATTTTCGAGAATCGGATTTGAATTCCATAAAAAATTCCTAAAATTGCAAAAATTATTGTTTCTTGAGGAGGAATTTCATGGTCGAAGCTCAAAAGAATGGCACATGGAAGTTTGTACAATTTTCCATTTTGAACCAGCCCATAATCAGGTCATCGTGGGATATTTGGTATAACTTTACCTTGAAGAATCCAATTTTAGTATAGGAGGACACAGAAAGCTATCTCATGATGAAGTTTTATACCTTGGGAGATGGAAATTATAGAGATACAACAGTATCAAGATCGAGCTCCTAAAATCAATAAAAAGGTGTGTTAATTTTTTTATAAATTGAATCTCTTTTGTTTGAAAACCAGTTTGAAGTGATTCAAAGGGCATATTGAAGCATAGATATCAGTATTTCCTACTAAAATTCCTTGAAAAAAAAAATGGATACACCTATTAAGGCATCATAAATCCCTTCTATAACACATGAAGAAGAGGAATAAGTGCGACACAATATATCAAAATTACGAGACCAAGTGCAACAAATTTCGCTCTCACAAAGAGTAATAAAAAATGAATTGGAGAAATGATGAATGTTAAGATGGATGGTTCAAAATGGGACATGGATGGTTTAAAAGAAAAAATAAAAAGGGACATAGAAGGTTTGAAGGATAGTTTAAAATAAGAAATGGAATGTTTGAAGGAAGGTTTGACAAAGTTCCTACAAGAAATGCTTCCTAATGGTGACAAGCTACTCCGTGAAACTCATGATGAGAACAAAAGGAATGTGAATTGGGACTTTAGAGACTCTAACTCTAAGTTTAAGACCAACCAAATTCCAAAAATTGATATGCAGAATTTTGATGGCAAGGATTTGGTAACATGGATACTATAAATGGAGTAGTTCTTTGATTTACGTGATGTGCAAATCAAAAGGTACGCATTGTATCTTTATATTTAGAATCCAATCAATGTGTATGGCATCGATGACTTTCTTCTTGTAAATCACTAGTCACATGGAAAATTTTATGTAGGAATTAACAACACACTATGAGGATACAAAGAGAAATACCTTCTTAAGCCAAATTATAAATCTCAAACAAAATGGTTTAGTTGGGGAGCACATTGAGGAATTCCAAAGATTGAATATAAAGGTAACTGATTTTGTAGAGGAAAATCTGATCAATCTCTTCTTAGGAACTTTAAAGGATAACATCCAACATGAGGTTCGTCTTTAGGAGCCTAAGTCATTGGAGAATGCATTTAGGTTGGCAAGAAAAGTTGAAAGAAAAATTATGGAAACAAGGAGGTCTACCACTCACAACTATAAATATGGAAGTATTGTCACTCCTAGCTTCCCACAACCTACAAGGTTGACACCACAAAAACTAGAGGAAACAGAGCAAAAGTGTATGTTACAGTTGTGATAGTAAATACACTAAATCTCATAAATGTGTTGAGAATAAACTATTTTACATAGAATGTTGATGCGGAGGAATAAAAGGAACAAGAAACATCAAAAGATGAAGATATACTTCAAGAACGAAACCCACGTACTGAAAAAGAAGAAATGAATTACCACTCCTCAAACTCTCAAGATATAAGCACATATCAAGAATAAAAAAGTAAAAGTGTTGATTGATTCAGGTAGTACTCATAAGTTATTCATTGTAAGATGGCCAAGGACTTGAATTTCTTTCTATATCTAGCACCAAATTTTTAAGTGATGGTTGCAAATGGAGGAATTATAAATTGCTCAGGGAAGTGACATAATATCAATCTAACCATGGGGGCATATGTATTGAATGGTCCAATGCTTTCCATTCCAATGGGTGGTGCATATGTTGTATTAGGATTCCAATGGTTACAAACTTTGGGGACAATAAATTCTAATTTTCAAAAAAAATTCTTGAATTTTTTCTCAGAAGGAAAGGAAATTGAATTAAGGGGCATCGCAGAGAAACCTGTGTTGAGAAATAAATGCTTATAAAAATTAGGGCTTGATTCCTCTTTCTTGATAATTACTTGTGAGTTATGTTGGATTATTTTACTTATTTATTAATTTATCTTTCATCAAGAAATTACCAAATTAAATGTATATGAAGACCACAAGAAGAAGGGACACAAGATTTAGGCTCTCAACCAGGGAAAAACCCCTCCAAGGGGAAAACCCAGTCCAACTCTTCCACTAGTAGATTCAAATCAAGATGAGACAATCCAAGACCCTTTAGACCTAAACAAATACCTCCTTCAATTACCAAGTCAGCCCTTCCTCCTTGTATATGACCCCTGCCAAAGTATCCAAGTATCAACTTCCGAGTTCAAGCTACAATCCAAAATTTCTCCCCCCATCAAAAAATTTTCGCTCCCCAACTACGTAATTTCAAACCTGTAGTAGATTCATAATTTTTACCCCAGAAATTTACCATAAAATTTACACGTGTGAGAGATAGATAGCCTAATAACTCATTTTAGGTATTCCCAACTTCTTTCTTCCTTCTCTAGCTACTTCACTCTTCTTTTCTTCTTCTTCTTCTTCTTCTTGTAGATCGAACTTGATGAGTGAGTGTGCCAAATAGGTCAAGTTTCCTCTCTATATAGAGCCTTTCTGTTAGGTTGAATTGCCCTAATTCAGGCTGACCTCATGAGGACAAGTCTGACTTGGTGTGGAGGTGACAAATGACCTTTTTGACTAAAAAATAATTCTTTTTACATGATACAAAATCCCAATAAGGGTCTAATAAAAGTGACAATGACTCTATTGACTCAAGAAAAAACATAGGAGCCTTCAATGGAGGCTTTGACCTATAAAACATTGACCCAAGCCTGAAACCTGAGATTTAATAAGTCACTTTCTTTAATAATAAAATTTATTTTGACAAATACAATTGTGAAGTGTGACACTAGTTAGATTATTCAACAACCTGGGAAGATAATAAGCTCTAATGGCATTACAAATATTTTAAATAAGGAACAATGAGGGCCAGTTGCACAATTATGTCTACTAAATGTTCAAACATCTAAGTCATTAATTCTTCGAGATATCCAAAGAGTCCTTGACAGACATGTGAAGGTATTTGATACCCCCAAAGGTCTCCTACCTATTCGTGATCATTATTATGTTATTCACTTGATTCCGGGAAGTGTTCCTCCAAAAATTAAACCTTACAAATATCCCTATGCCTAGAAGAATGAAATTGAATATACAGTTGTAGAAATACTAGAGGTAGGTATAATTCAGCCTAGCCAAAGTTAATTTTCTTCTCTAGTAGTAATGGTGCACAAATGGATGGATCATGGAATATGTGTCTATATTATAGAGAGGTCAACAAGCTCACTATAAAAGATAAGTTTCCCATTCATGTCATTGATGAATTTTTGGATGAACTACATGGAGAAATTTAATTCACCAAGCTATATCTTCATTCAGGATATCATCAAATTAAAATGAAGACAAAAGGCATTGTGGAAACAACATTTAGAACTCATGAAGGTCATTATGAATTTTGGGCCATGCCTTTTGGCGTTACTAATGCACCTTCTACATTTCAAGGTTTGATGAATTCCAATTTCAAACCTTTCCTTAGTAAATTTGTGTTAGTATTTTTTGATAATATATTAATCTATAGCAAGTCTTGGAAATACCATGTTCAACATGTTGACAAGGTGCTCAAACTATTGGATGAGAAACAATTGTATGCAAAACTCTCCAAATATTTCTTTGCAGTATAAGAAGTGGAATATTTGGTTCATATTGTATCCCATGAGGGTGTTAAGGTAGACCCTAACAAAATTAAATCCATCAAAGATCTAGATGGATATTGGTGGCTTGTCTGAGATGTTGTAAATGCTTCTTTCACATTTTTTTTTTTTCTAGCAATAGACCCCCCGCTGCAACTTTGCTGATAACTTCTGCTGCAGGTGATGAAATAAAATTCCATCAAAGACCCATTTTAGGTATCGAATATATATTTACATTTATATAATACACTTGTACTTTTATGATTTGTGAAGTGAGAAAATGATTCCTGAAACTCATGGTATGTGTGGTTGCACAATGTTACAGACATGTGTAACTTCAATTTCTCATATCTCTCAAACTGGGAAATGAAATCAAATTCTATAAAAAACCCATTTGAGATAACAGAAAATGCTTTCAAATGAGTTATTTTGAACCTTCCTAAATACTTTTAGGAGGTCGTAGAAATTGTATGAAGTTTTCTGAAGACTATTGCTTTATGTTTCTTCCATCATTGTGCTTATATGGCAGCCATACCACCATGGGAAAGCTAAGAAATGCTTGAAATGAGGTCATAAAATATTCTATATGATGCATATAACTTTTTTAAGCTATGGCATGGTTGTGAAAATCAACAATAACAACTAATGTGAGAATACCAAACGTAGAGGGCCACAAAGGCTGCAAAGGGTTTGTAAAGCGACATGGGTTGTTGTAGAGGTCATCGAACCTTCATTCTGTATACCAATGGATGTAGTGAATCCATGTAAAAATGCTCCTACAATTGTGAATGAAGGTGCAAGGGTGGAAAACCCTGTAATACTTGTGGGAAAACTATGATACTTACAGTGTATGGCCAAGAAAATGGACTTCGATGAAGCGTGGGTTTGTGGATGACCTATAACAACGAAACAAAAGATCCAAAGATAGATATACTCTGTAATTATTATGACCAATTGTGATACTAATAGTGTGCATCCTAGCAAATGGACTTCGATGACAAGTGTTTTGTGTGGTTGACACATAACCTTGGGTATGTCGGTGACCCATCACTGTGATCCTTTCAAAACATTTCTCGAAGAATCCCTCAAGCGACAAAGGAACGTGATGATGGAAAACTTCGCTCATATCCTTCGGCGGATGCCCACAGGCGAAACATCTTCATCCAGCAGCCACCCTGGAGGCACCACTCCCTTTAAGGTACAAGTCAATTTTTACATTCCCATATTTGAAAATCCGATAGATGTAGATACCATAGATAAATGGTTAAATCTGTTGGACAGATAATTTTTGGTTCACGATTCTTACCATAGGGAAAATATTACTTTTGCACTCCTCAAAGTCACCCCCTATTACGTAGGAAAATCCCTTCTTCATAAAGAAGTGATCCCTCTAGCCCAATGAGTGGGTATAGTAACTACTGTGACAAAGGATATAAGCATTCCTAGTTTAACATTGAAAAGTAAAGTGAGAGAGGGATATTGGCTTACCTCGATCCTTATGCAGTAATTTCCTCAGTGTCGATGTCGATCCTTTCGCTTCCAGGCTCGTTCTTCGTTGTGCTTTCTACGTTCGAGTACTTGTAAAGAAGATCACATGACCAAAGATGAGAGGTACATAATATATGTGTTTCAAAGCAAACTACATGAAAGATCAAGGAGTATCATGCTAAACCAATTAATATTAACATATTTATGGGAAGCAAAGTATACATTATATTATAATAAAAGGAAAGCTTACAACCGGTACCTTGATGTTGAAGGCCTCCTTTGGAGTGGTAATCCAAGTCCAAGCCACACTCTTCGATATCGTCTCATTCTTTGTCAAATCGGCAGCATGTGGGTGGAATGAAGCAGAAGTAAGGCAACCAACAATGACCAACCCAGACTCTCTAGCAGGGCACTCTCTTATAGCAGAGTTGAGGAGGTTAAGGATCCACTAATGAGGGTGAAAGGTATTATCTCTAAGGATAAAATATTTGGAGATAAGCTCAAGGGCCAAACATGGGAGTATTTGACCATATCCTTAACCAACAAGTATTAAAAATTTGTTCTCGAGAATTATAGAGGTCGAAGCTTCTGCTCCATTTTTGGAGAACTTGCCTGAAGAGGACTAGCGTGACTTTAATATTGAATTCCTATGCTAGTAGCAATGTTCAGAGGATAGGTACAAGGTGACAAGCGCGAGCTTATTAAGGGGAGGACTGCACTGGGCTTGAAAAACAAGGTTTTTTACAAACTCTGCAGAAAATCTTCAAGGCATTTCTCTTCTAAGTCTTAAGGGATATCTTAAGCATGTTGTCTAGGATGAACAAGTTTATACAAATTTTGTCGCTTTGTGACATTTGTGACATGATCGACACAGAAGATGACACTTGGGATAAGAACTGAGGAATGCAACAAAATATTTTGTAACAGATGCCCCGTAAAGCATGAAAGTAGAACCTGGGTGATGGTTGAAATGTTTTATCCAGCATGGAAAAGGACTTTGGAAAACCACCATGAGGAGACCTGTCAATAAAACACAATAAAATATATGAAATATTTGATATAAATAACATATACATGAATATGGATCAAATAACACTTGAACCCACGATATGGGCGCAACAATCCATCTGAAAGAGATCATGGAAATGGATCCAAAATATGGTCGCAGTCATCCGTATAGAAAGGATCATGTGTACAATCATGAATACTCAATAACTCCATGCATCCTGGATAATAACAAATGGGATCTAGGGCCTTCATCTCGATCTTGATCTATCCACTGTATGAATCTAACCATGTGAATGGATGTGCTGATGTCGAACATGGTAGAAACCACCTGATTCTTGGTTGATGATGTAAATCGTTAACAGACGTGAGAGAAATCGCCAATAATGACGATGGCCCTCAAGGTACGACAACACAATCTATAAGTGTGAATGAATGATTTGAAGTTGAATAGTGGAAGATCATCTGATCGACGACCAATGATGTGAACCTGTCGTCAAACGTGAAGACTTTCCATTGATGCATGCAAGCTATAAGGTACTGAAAAGGAGTTTCTAAATCATCTTCTTGGATAATGAGTTGAAGTCGACAGTAAGTGATCTGTTGAAGGAGGGCCATAATGATTCCCACATCATCAACAGGAAAAAAAGGATTTCTCAAGATGATAGGAGTGATTTAGGACTGTTACAGAGAGGGTCAAATAAGCATAGGATGTTTGAATATTACAGAAAGGAATTCTCTTGAACATATCAGCGACATGACTCTAAAGTTTAACATCATTTTACTCAAATAAGACCAAAGGTCATGATGACAGCATAAAATGATCGAATTAGAGGTAAATGGATTTCCCAAAACCAGGAAGAAAGTGACGAATGAGGGATATCCCCAGCCTAACACGAAATGAAGATGAGTGTCATGTTCAAGAGTGACATTGATCAGGAGCTCAAATCTGAGCTTGGGAAAAAGCTCAAAAATGAAAGTGCTCAAATTGATTTGGAACCTGAGCGACAGGATAGGCCTTGGCGATACGATCCCAACGCCGTGAACGGCATTGAAAACTGACGCCGTATGAAGAAGATGTTGCATTTTGAAATCGCCCAATAACCTCTAATGCTGAATGGGTTCATGATTTTAATGTGGAGAAATATTTTTAATATATTAAAATTTAATTAATGTTTTATATATATTAAAAATTTAATATTTTATTTGATTTAAAAAATCATATATTATATTAATATATTTTTATATATATATTAAATATTAATTAAATTAAAATATATATTAATTATATTAATTAAACTCCATATTAGTTTAAAAACCCACATGTTAAAGTTTAAAGGTTTATAGGACATGTTATGGGTTTAATATGGCAACGTAAAGGTTTCATATTAAAAATGTGTTAAAACCCAAATGCAAAGGTTTAAACCCAACGTATGTTAAAAGGCAAAGGCAGGTTATGGGCACGTTACGTAGGGCTTACGTATGCCCACATGGTTTGTTTTAAAAAAACGTGCAATGTGGGAGCGGATTAAAACCAAACGGTCATGGTTAGCAGTTAATACACCGTTAACATGCAAATGGGCGGAGGAGTTAAGGCCTAACCGCCGGCCCCAACGGTGCATGTGGCCACAACTGGAGAATTAAATGCCAACATTTAAAATTCCGCCGAATTTGGAGCGTGCCTGCGAATTTAGGCGGATTTGCCAGATTAGCTCCAGTTAACTAAACTTAACTTGAGTTTTTTTAGGGGGAGACTGGCAGTGAGTAAATATGGCATATCTTTAAGATGGGAAGTCCGTTTTGGACGAAATTTTTTTTGATTTTGGGTCTCTTCGACCTTATGGACTCAAGGGAGCAGGTCTGAAGTCTAACAGAGGTCATATTCAAAGGTTTAAGCTTCGAAGAAGATGAAGGAGCCATTAAGGCCTGGAAGGAGAAGGCTGTGTTTGGGACTGTGTTTCTCTGTTTAAGGTAAATGAATAGGAATTCTTAGCTATTTCATGCCTTTTGAATCTGTTTGAATGGTTTTCAGAGCCTGTTAAGAACATTAGTAAGCCGAAAAGCTTCATTTAAGTTCTAGAGGCCATTTTCCAAACAGAGTGTATTGGCGAAACCGGAGCAGCCGGAGGCCATTTTTGATGAAACAAAACTCTATCTTGACTATTTCGGTCATTCTGAAACCAATGGAAGTGGTTTTAGATCATTTTGAGTACTTCTACAGCTTTATAAGTTGATATGAAGTCGTGGGCAGCCCTGGGCAAACCGTGGAGGAGAGCCATTTTTGGGGATGTTGTGCTTAATGTAAGCAATTTGTCAGTTGGTATTTGATGTCTGATCATTATTGGATGCAGAAGTAGTGGTTTTAGGAGCATAACTAGAAATCTGAGGGAGTTTGTGCCATTTAGAAGCTCAGAGAAGCTTAGTGCACCGACAGAAGGATGTGTGTCCATGGAAGCCTAAAGCTGTTTGCAGGAATTGGACAGCCATTAAAGGGATTTAAAATGGTATTCTCAGCCCTTTGAATCATTCTTATATTCATTTTGGTTAATTTTGGATCTTGTAAAATAATTTTATTACCTTAATCCCAAAGAGTCTAGTCATGTTGACGAAGCTCAAAGGAGATGTAGCCCAAGAGTTGGGGTGAACTCCTATATTATATTGCTATTGTGTTTTGTTATTCTATGGCTGAATTATGTTGCTGATATTCATGTTAAGTTTCAGCAAAAACAATTACACTTAAGATACATAAACAATGAAAAGACATATACCATTTGCAAGCTAAATTTCCGCATAACGTCAAGTTTAAAGCAAGATCATTTTAATTAAAGCTGAGTGTTTACTTCTATTATTTCTTTAGGCAGAGTCTGTAAGAGGGCCAGGTAGCCTCTGGATTCATCCTTTCTTTGAAAGGTGAAATATCTGGTAAATGCCCCTACAGTCTATCTCTGTATTAGAAATATGAAGTTCTCACATTTTCAGATTTAAACTTGGAGTATTTTTGCACTCATTTACATAAATGAAAATGGATACCTTGCACCCTTTTCAAGTACAATCCATTTTCAGATCAGACATGTTGCCTTTGCTACAGAACACAAAATATACTTTACTTCCATTTTCCCTGTTATTTCTAATGAGTACCTCTTTATTTTTTATAGTAATCTTGAAGAGGATACCATATGCTTAGCGTATAAGTTTACCCTACAGATGAATCCATCCTAGTAAGTTTAACGAGCTCTAGGAATGAGTAACATGGTCTTGTCATGGTGACAAGTCCTTCGTCGTTTAATTTTTGCGAGTCCGACGTAGGAGTAACTCGGTGTCTTTTTCATTTTTAGGGAGTTTGAAAAAGAGACGGAAAAGAAAACTCCAAAAGGTCCCTTTTCGTAAATAGTCTCTCGAATCCGAAAAGGTAGAAAACAAAATCCAAGAGAACCTCTTGATCATGGTTGACCAAGGTATTCATTTTTCATAAATAGTAAATCTCTGCCTGAAAAAGGGGTAAAATTTTATTGAAATGACGTCAATTCATTTAATTTAACGCGCTTGAAAGGAAAAGTGATCAGAAACCTTTTCATATTTTAAGAGTCTGAAAAGAGATGAAAGAGGACTTCTCCTGGAGGAACGAGTGGTATAAAGGATAACAACTCATTCCTGTCATGATGGAACTACTCAAAACAAGGTCAAGAGGCTTGCTAACAAGACCACTCATTGCAGCGGTTCCCTAGGCAAGGGTAAAAAAACTAAGTGAGAGCATATTATTAGCCAAACAGATGGTGATGATGGAATGTGTTATCACCCAGTTAGTTGTAAAACTTTCCTTGATAGGGTCATGCAGGTCATTCACTAAGTGGATGAGGTTTCTTAAGCCATTTCAAATGAGATATATAAAAAAAATTCATTTTTGAAGTCTATCCTAAGTTTAATGTTCACCTCCATTCATGCCACTTCAGTCAAATCAGTCCCATATCATGTCAATTTTCATTCCCCATGCATTTAAAACCAAAAGCACACATGTGTCAGTTTTTCAGATTTTCGTAGCAATTTACAAAGGAAACCCACAGATTTCGCTACAAAACTGCCTAATAGTTTCGTAGCGAATCTATCAGAAGCCTAACTATATTTGCTACGAAATTGCATTTATTAGCCAGGGTTGTCAGAGTTATATGAGGTGTCAATTTATGATTAGAGGAGTAAATTTGGAGGTCATTCAAGGTCATTATGGTAAGTTTCAAATGTACACAGCCGTGTTTGATGTAATGATCATGATCCTTTTTGCTTGCATGTGTTATGATTAAAACCCAAGCTATCAGTTAACCTTTAAAATATCACCCCAAAACAACCTTTTGTCATATTATTGTTTATCCTTGCATGTGAGTCGACCCTTGGAGAGTTTCTTCATCGATCCAAGCAGGTTGTTGTCAAGTTCAAATTCTGCAGGTGTCATCAACAAGCGAGGCAGTGAAGACTATAAAGCATCCATGGCTACAAGAAAGAAAACGAACAAGGGTGGCCATGGTCTCAGGTATGAACCCATGGATTTTAAATTACTCAATGAAGAACCTTCTGCTATGGAGGTTTTCATGAGGACTGGCTGCTTGCAATTTTGTCAGAGGTTGCAGGGTTTTCATGCACAAGTTTCAAAGGATTTTGCCACCAAATTCACAGGAATAACATCAAAATTTGGGATTCTGAATCTTATAGTGACACCAGAGAGTATATTAATAGCTACAGGAATCCCTAAAGGTGGTGAAGAGTGGTTTAAAGGTACCAAATTCACAATGAAGGGTTGTAAGGATTTTCTCAAGAAAAAACAAAATGGAGTTGATTTGACTAATGCTATCCCTAGGATTTTTATGAAGGAGAATTATGCAAAACTGCTGATGGTCATTCAAAAGTATTTTACCTATGAAGGAAGATTCCACATGGTTTACTCATAGCATCTCAGACTTCTTTTGCATTTTGTAGGTAAGATATCACTTGACTTACCTTTCTATTTATACGAGAGTTTATGGAAAATGTTAGATAGGGTTCAAGTCAAGTCAGAAGGCAGTGAGACATATTTGTTTCATCATGGTCTAATAAAGCTGTTAGTGTTGGAAGAATTGAGAAGGTTAGACAGAGATTGGATTTTTTTCTTGTTTATGAGTGGTTATGAAATTGATGTGTTCACTCCAAAGAAAACCTCAAAACCTAGAACTACTACATCACCAGTTGTGGCAAAAGAAGTTGAAGAAGAAAAAATATCATCCCCTGCAGAACTAATGGACATAGGAGCAGAACCTCTGCAAAATACTGACACCCCTCAAACAACACCTACAAAACATAAACATAAAGTCAGCAAACAAGGTAGCAAGAGGATCACTAGAAGCCAGACATTGGCCAAAGGCAATCTGGAGGATATCCTTCATGCAATTGACATTGAAGAGTCACCAATAGTGCAAGCTGAAGATATTGAAGAAAACTGAAGAAAAAATGATTGCTAAGAAATTAGATTTT
Source organism: Pinus albicaulis (assembly GCA_034641835.2). Lineage (NCBI taxonomy): Eukaryota > Viridiplantae > Streptophyta > Pinopsida > Pinales > Pinaceae > Pinus > Pinus albicaulis. The sequence goes on along the minus strand of CM076576.1, from coordinate 318,996,235 downwards.
GCAGGTGAAGATGTTGGCTTTATATTTCAGCCAAAGAAGCCAATGACTAGACATGCAAAGAAGGCCATGAAGAGAAAAAAATATAGAGAAAATAAATGAAATTGTACAGCCAGTAAGCATCATATATTTGTCTCCATCAGTAGACGAATAAATTGTTATCAGGCAAAGAAAGGGAAAAGACAAAACAAGTGAAAAATCAGAAATAGAATCCCTCAAAGAATAGTTGAAGGAAGAAGCTAAGGAGATATTATATTTGAAGTCTGAGGCAGAGAAACATAGGTCTAAGAAGGTTCAATTTGAACAAATGATGAAAATATGGGAATGTCAAATCTAAAATGTCTCAAAATATATGGAAAATTCCAAAAGATTGTTGAAGAGGACTCAGCCATTAAGAGGGGTGGTCAAACACGCCAGGAAGATGAACTTATGCTTGCAAGCTAAAAACATAGCATTAAAGGATCAAGTGGAAGACCTTTAGGAGCAACTGGACTTGATTCAAGTTGAGCTGGAGAAGAAAGGACTGAGGATGAGAGTGGTTGAAGAACCCATAAGCCAATTAATTGTAAATGAAGAAGAAACTACTAAAGAGTGAAAAATTGAGCTGAAACATGTTTGATGACGTTCATGGCTTGCAAGGAACCTAAATTTTGCCTCAGGAGATCAATTTTTGAAGACAGTCACAAAAACATAAAATTCTAGTTTTTAGTCAGTTTCGTAGCGTGCTTCAGCTTGAAGCCAGAAAAATGCTACGAAAATTATGAAGATGTTATTTTTCTTTGGAATTCAGTTTTGTGAAGGATTAAGGAGGGTAGTTTTTTTTTTTCAAGGATTTTTGGTATAGTAAAGGTTTTTTTACCAGCAAAGGTGGCAAGGAGATGGATGAAAAGGCAAAATTTCATATGCTACAAAACTTCCTAAACTGCCATGTTTCGTAGCGAGAAGTATTTTGAAGATTTTTGAGGGTTCCAACAGCACACCAGCCATTTGGAGACTTCCAGCATGTCAGTGGGCCATCCCAATAGAGACTCATTACTCAAAATGAGTGTCACACATCCAGCTCAACGGGAATACTAATGACTAAAGTGAAGATTATCCATTCCTGAAAAGTAGGACTGTGTTTCCTAAATATAGGGGTATTTTAAATATGTTAAGTGATGGTGAACTGTCTCTCGAACATGTGATCTCTATTATTTAATTGTTTTAATGTTAGAAAAACTGGATGTAATAAATAGGAAGTAGAGTCCTATTAGGAGTATGAATTCTTAAAGGATAGTTGTCCTTTTTCTGTTCCAAGAAAGTAGTTTCAGTTATGATAGGTGTCAGAGTTAGAGTTCTAGGATCTAGCCAGCTGGGTAGATCATTTACATTGTAAAGAATGTCTATTTATAAACTGAACATCAAAGAGCAAGGGGTTGGAGAATATTGCACAAAATTGCTACTTGTATGTTTTTTCCATTATTAGTAATATACAATGACATTCTACTTCCACACCTAAGATTCTAATGAGTTGTTTAATGTTTTTTTGCTCGATATATTTATGTCTAATCACTTGCAGTGAATTTTATCTCTAATTACTCAGAATTCATGTTGTCATGCTCTGACTTCCTTTAGGGGTTAAGTTGTTGTGTTTTCCTTATGTTGTGTGTATGAATCATCCTTATTAAAAACCTCTATTTTCCTCAGCTTCCATGTGAATAATTATTGTCACTAAGTGCACTGATGTTGAATCCATAGCCCAATGGTAGCAAGCCTTCATTTTTCAACCTGCAATCAAACAAAACCAAGTCACGGTTCATAGAGTTAGCCATCTAGTATTATTCTATTGAAAATCATAAATCCCCTTTGAGAGAGCCATCTCAAACTGAAGAGGATAATCTTCAGTTACAAGTGGTTTGAAAGAGTTACATTGAGTTGATTGATGAGTAGCCTTTCAAGATCAATTTGGTGATAACATAATGAGAAAATCAAAGCTCATCTGATAGAACAAGCAGATAAAAGGGAAATTATGAGAGGTGTATAGGAATGGTTTCATTTTTTCACAAGCTTGAAACATGAGGAAAATATATGCTTTAGAGCCCTTGAAGATGGTATAATTTTTATACAAGCTTGAAATTGAGAAAAAACTATGCTTGAGAGTGGTTTCATTTTTACACAAGCTTGAAACAGAGACAGACTATGCTTGGAATAAGTTTACATGCCCCCGACATAATGAATCAATTCGAGGTACATGCCCCACAAACTTCATTTCATTCACCTAAGTAGACTAATGGTGACTAATAGGTGGATGGAATGAAGGTTCATTTATGAGATCAAGTGAAAGACTCGACTGAGAATTTACGAGATCTAACCAAAGACTTGAATTGAAAGGGGATTTGTTTCATTTTTTAATGAGCTTGACACAGGAAAAGAATTATGCTCGTAAGGACCTATTTCATTTTTTAAAAGAGGTTTAAATAGTAAAATAACTATCCTTGTGACACCTTGTTTCATTTTTTAAAGCTCTTGACATAATAAAAGGAACTCTGCTTTGAAGACCTTGTTTCATTTTTTAAGTAGCTTGACACAATACAAGGAACTTTGCTCTGGAGGCTCTGTTTCATTTTTTGAGGAGCTTCACATAAGAAAGGGAACTCTGCTCCAATATCTTATTCATGACCCATAAGAAGTCGTGGCTTCAAAGCGGTTCTCATTGGATGGGAGAAAAACACTCTGGAAATCAAGGTCCAATGCCTCCGGTACATGACGAACATTATCACTGACCAAATCATCAATAGACACGGGCATGGAACAAGTTTCCACATAATTAACCTGTGGCAGGGAAGATACCACTTGCATGTAAGGACCATTTAGGGAATATGGCTGGTTGGGAGCCATATTAGGACCAATGAATTAAATATGATATGTTGTCACTCCTAGAGACAGCCTAGAGTTGTGATAAACCAGTGCCTAGGACATCTTATATAGCAAGGAGCATGAGGTATAACAGAGGGAGTTATCAATAACAAGCTCTCATGCTATCTCTTGTAGAACAAGGAAAATTAATCTGAATGGGACCAATACCTTCAAAAAATGATACAGAAGAAGGAATAATGCAGAGACAATATGCCAACTCCAATATAAAAGCAACAGACAATTCAGAGGTAGCTTAGTGTAAAGCGGGCCGATTCAGAAATACCTCACATAAATAAGTTATCAGAAGGTGTATGTAGTGAATGAAATGTAGAGGAGATATTAGTTAACATTGAGCTGATATCCAGATACACAATACCACCATGCATAGGCTTACCAATCTAAGAATCCATACATGACAATAGCATTTTAAAAACACCCTCCCAAAGCAACTAATACAACAAAAATACGGTTTAGATGAATAGTGGAACAGAATACCATGCATGAGCCATATTTAAAGCGCTTGACTAATCGGAGCATGGGTATCAACTAGGATAAATCCATACCACAGATCAGTGAGCCACTCGCATTCCAAAACATGATACAAGAGAATGGATGAAGTGAAATGATCTATTTAAATAACACATAAGAGAAAGTTACAGACTATGAAATGCCAAAGACCAGAATCCTCTTTAACAGATGGAACTCCTCCTCACTGAGACCCTATGGGCTCTGAGCCTTTATACAAGAGTTTTACAAAATGTATACAAATAGCCTTCACTGCATAATTTTCTGATAAAATCTGGAACCCTCAATATCTGTTCTTCGGGGGTTTTATATAGAAAAAGAAAACTTAATAAATGAAGTAGGTGATGAACCATCAATTTTCTTCATAAAGACAAGATGGCGGAAACGTGCACGCCCAAGCTGCTCGATGACCTTGCGGTGATGTACGTTCTCTGTAGCTTGCTTCCTGAAGGGTATTGTTTTTGGTGCATTGTACCCTCTGCCTTCTAAACTTGAGTCACGGCTGAAAATATTCAATACTGAGTGTTGAATTTCTCAATCATCCACTGATATTTTTTTGCTACTCCATTAATATCTTCATCTGTGAAATCGACACCTTGAATGTCCCTGCAGGGTTTGACAGATTTTAACCCCGCTTCTTTAATGGAAGTCTTATCGATTTGCCTTCCTAGGCATCTCTTCATCATTTCGGCTCCTGAAAATGGTCCTTTGATGTGTCCTCTACTACTGAAATCAAGACTGTAAATCACAACAGTCTTTCGTCACTGAAACCCTGCAAAACCTGCAAACTTGTTAAGAAAAACCATGCGTGGAGATGGGGATGCAGTGGGGATGACTGTGTAGCAACGCGGTATGACGAAATGGTGGAAGAACGAGAGGTGATGATGAAAAATGCATTGGAACTATGGTGGACGGGCTGGGCAAAGTTATAATGCAAAACGTTAAAATATAACATATGAATGGAGCATATAAATGGCAGAGGAAAAATGTGATAAACATGTAGGATGATGATGTGGAGGAGGACCGAGTCAATGGCAGGGTAAGCAGACGATCTGGACCATTCGATCTCAAAACGAGATCGAAGGTTGAAAACGCATCGGAGGGTAATGAGACGGTGGGCCAGGGGCACTGTTGACATGGACTAACACTCGTGCAGCTTTGGAACGTGACAACCGTTGGATGAAGACCTCCAGATCGGACGGCTATCATGAATATCGCGCTGGGACTTTGATTGAACAATAATGCGTGATGGAGGGCGGTTTTGGAGCCGTACGCAGAGACACGTGGCAAGCGGTGTATGGAATCGCTCCGATTTGAGAAATACCGCCCACCTCCGAAAGGCGGTGCGATGAAAACCGACAGGTTTTGAACAGTGTTCGGGTGCGGGGACCACCAGGACATACAGGCTGCGAACCGTTGATTTTGCGGTTTGATCGGACGGTAGTCAGGCGGTCTACGAGCGCGACGGAGATGAACAAACGCCGTCCGATCTTGTACAGATTGACGGCTCAAAATGCACCCGATATTCATTTGATAGGCGCCCATCGGACTTGGATTCTGGTCTTGGAGCCGGGGTCATGTGGGAGAAAAGGGTGCAGGATCTTGGCCAAAAGGGGCTAAGGCATAATATATTTTAAACTATGGGTTTTTCGGCTCTTTTACATGATTTCGAGGCTGGGAGAAGGCAACGATAGGCGAAAAATGGATTTTTTAGGCCAACGAAAGGGGATTGCCTATCAACAATTCAATTAGGCCTGAAATGATCAACATGATCAATGGTCACAATTCTTCCTTCATGTGGGAAGCGGATCACACGAAAGAGAGAAGAGGAAAGAGCTCCCATGACATAAATATAGTCACGGCCAAGGAGTAAATTAAAATCTAAGGGGCCTTGGAAAACAATCATGTATATATAGATAATATTTCCTCCCAAAGTAATAGGAAAATTAGGAAATATCCCTAATGGTTGATTGGTTCCTTTGTTAAAAGCTAATATATTTTGGGTAACAGGCACAAGTTGCGAAGAAACTAAAGCTTGCCAAGTAGTTGAGGACATAATACTAACAGATACGCCTTCATTTATTATTGTGCTAGGTACGACCAGATTATAGGCCTGTACTATGATCTCAAAGGGCACGTAAGAAGGAAGACGATATCCTGTCAATCGACTCCAATCATAAGAAGCGACCAGACTACTTGGAGGGGGTGTCGTGGGAATGGGATAAATTCTACCCTGTGTTAAGGGAACGAGTGGGGCATATACTTCCGTACATGGGACAAGATATCACCCCCGGAATAAAACATAAGTTGTTAGTGACAGTAGCTATGCTTAACGATGCCAGAACACTTCTCTAGCCTAGACCTCTAGATGTTTGTGTTAATTCCAAATGCTCCTTAGGTTAACTGAGGTTAATTTTAATGTTGATCTAAAATTATGTTTTCATTTCAAGGCTCAAAACGATTTCACCTGAATTCCTAAGATGCAGCTAAATGAGAAAAATGAACCCTTTAATTTTGATGAAATCTAAACTAATAAGGGAAGAGATCACAAAGAGTAATGCATAAAAAAAAAATGCAACAAACAAAATGCCCCCCCCCCCCCACCCCAAACTAGCTTCCACGTTTCACTTTTCAACAATGCAAACTCTAAAAAGTAAAGTGATTTCACTTCCACTATCCCAAATGCAACTTATCCAAAAGTAAAATGATTTATACTTTCACTAAGATGCACTTAAATCATTTTTTTTTAATTGGAATGTTGAAAATGCAACTGATGCAATTAATACACTTAAAAAGCTTTCACTTATCGAAAAATTGTAATCTATTTTCCATAAGAAATTCCAAAAACTAGCCTTTACATGCAAGTTATCTTATGCATTTAACGAAAAGTAATTCTTGAAATGAAAACTAAACAAAAGAAAAAACCAATTTATTTGAACAAGCGCACAGTTCACTACTGCCCTATAACAGAGAATCAATATTTCTTGATTGACAAAAGCAGTAAACAGGGATTTTAATTGACTTGCAATAACAAGACTCAACTAAAACAAAAATTGTACCACTTATATTAGAACACCAATTTGTGCTTCTCAAACGAATTGCAGACACTGAAAGCCAGAAATAATGTAATCAAAGCAAAGAGAATATTTCAAAGATGAAGACACCAAATATTTTCAAAAAGAGATTGAAAAATATATATTTTCTAAGACTAGTGCAACCCACTAGTTCACACCAATGGTATGCAGCACGACTGTTCCAGCAAACATCAACACTGGTAGCACGACTGTGTCTGTAAAAAGACATGTTGGGCTAGGAAAATAGGGATAAAACAAACAATCTCTGAAAAAAACTTAAGACCTAATACTTTAAAACACTAACAAGCTAGACTACAAGCTAAACAAATGGTCGTTCAGCGATTGGCCAAACTAAGCACAAAGACAAAAATAAGAAGACTGTGAATAGGGTGTAATCTCCACAGTGGAGTCACCTATTTTTTATGCAGGAAAATCTATTCTTCGGAAAGAAGCGATCCCTCTAGCCCAATGAGTGGGTCTAGTAACAACCGTGACAAAGGATATAAGCATCCCTAGTTTAACATTTAAAATTAAAGTGAGAGAGGAATATTGGCCTACCTTGCTCCTTATGCAGTCGTTTCCTCGGTGTCGATGTTGATCCTTTTTCTTCCAAGCTCATTCTTCGGTGTGCTTTCTACGCCCAACTACCTGGAAATAAGATCACATGACCAAAGACAAGAGATGCATAGTATATGTGATTCAAATCAAACTACATGACAGATCAAGGAATATCATGCTAAACCAATTAATATTAACATATTTATGGAAAGAAAAGCATAATTTTTATTATAAAATGATCAAAGGAAAGTTTACAATCGGTGCCTTGATGTTGAAGGCATCCTTCAGAGTGTTTATCCAAGTCCAATGCATACTCTTCAATCTCTTCTCCTTCTTCATCAAATCGGCAGCATGTGGGTGGAATCAGGTAGAAGTAAGGAAACTGACAATGACCAACACAAACTCTCTAACATGGCACTCTCTTATAGCAAAGCTGAGGAGGTTAAGGATTCACTAATGAGGGGGAAAGGTCTTATATCTAAGGAGAAAATATTTGCAGATAAGATCAAGGGCTAAACATGGGATTATTCAACCATATCCTCAACCAACAGGTACCAGAACTTCGTTCTCGAGAATTATAGTTCTGCTCCATTTTTGGAGAACCTGCCTAAAGAGAACTAGTGTGACTTTACTACTGAATTCCTACGCTGGTGGTGTTGTTCAGTGGATAGGGACAATGTGACAAGTGCAAGCTTAATAAGGCATTTCTCTTCTAGGTCTTCAGGAATATCATAAGCATGTTGTCCAGGATGAACAATTTTATACATATTTTGTCGCTTTGTGACATTTGTGACATGATCAACACAAAATATGACACTTGGGATAAGAATTGAGGAAGGCGACAAAATAATGTGTAACACCCCCCATGTGAAGGACCAGTGGGAAACCTACTGTGAGAAGAGGGAAGAGAGGGAACCCTCACTATTTTTAGGCAGACCCACTTAGGATTTTTCCAAGATGCCATCAAGGAACAGTATTACCCTGTCGGGAGCTATGAATATAAGTATATAAAGTGGACCACACTATGGCAGGGAAGGGATCAATATGTTCCAGAGTTCACAAATATATTTCATACCCTTTGCACGAAGTTGGATATCAAGGATTTTGAGCAACATCTGGTACTCAAGTACCGCGGTTGTCTACACAAATAAATCTAGGATGAGATGTATTTCCTGGACATCTTATTGCTTTGCACACCCAAATTCCATAACAAAGGGCAAAGCCTAGGCGGTGTGACCCAAGACAACGCATCGAAGCCACAAGAAAAGAAAAACACCATGAAGAAAAAGAAGGACACAAGAAAGTGGTGTGAGTTCCATAAGAGCCACACTCACAACACAAGTGAGTGTCAAGACAAATAGTATCTGGTGGCCAAGTTGAAAGTTTCAGCGTCAAATGCATGTTTTGACTCTGAGTCAGAATCCAACAAGGGGAATGACAAAGGGAAGTAGATTATTGATGTAGAGACTAGTGCCATTGTTGTTGTGTTAGTGTGTTTGGTGCACGTATGTATGAAATGACATCGACTTAAGGGGTGTGGTTTTACCTCTTAAGTTATTGATCACAGGTAGAAAATAAATGGAGTCAAGCAAGTTGGTGGAACATGCTAGAATATAAACATACTAGATAGAGAAATAGCATGCATATTCAAACATAAAAATTAAACTAAAACTAAAAAAAATAACACAAAAGCTCTAAATAGAGTCAAACAACTTCAATAATCTAAACAATGACGCTTACGTCCCCTCTTATTTAGTGCCAGTAGGAATGAGGATGAAACTTTAACCCACTTGCCAAGGGGCCCTTAGAACTAGGGGTTCTAAATCCCGGTGCAAGGATTTCTTTACTTCCGAGCTTCCTTGGTGCAAATTCTCCCTCTCTCTACTATGGTGGACTGGAGTTGTTGGATAGCCAACAACTGAGTCCCCTCTATCTCTGCCCCGAATCACACACTGCTGGTATTTCTTGGGGAAATTATGGCCAGAATAACAATGTGCTCTCAAGTTTTTCATCTCTTGGTGGCCTTTTATAGGAGAATTAAAATCCTTCTTCCCTCTCTTGGTACATTGTGGATAGTGACCCAAGAGAAGAGGGTGATTCCTTTGTGTGCCACATTTATTCCATTGTGTGCTCCCTTCATGTCTTAAGGAGGCTTGGGTGGTTGTCCTTAGGCGACTACAAGTGTGGAATCAATGTCCTCGAGTGTGCCTTGTGGTCCCAGAAATTGACTTCCGCCACTCCCAGGATTGCGCGCTATTTGGGTAAAAAGGCACGCAAGGGCGCATTTATCGAAAGATTTTGCCCGCAAATGCACTTTTGACTAGTCTTTCTTGTACACAATTTTATTTTTTCCTCAGACCTTAGATTTTTAAATACTTTTAGATTCTCTAATGTCTCTCAGCCCTGTAAATCCTTTTGCCTGACATTAAATAATGTGACCTTTGCTTGTACGATTTTCTAGTGATAACAGTTGCCCCCTAATGTGTGAGGTCTAGGAAGAACTATATAGACGATATACATTATAGTTTATTTTCTGTATATTGTGCGTAGAGAGAGAGAGACCTGCGTGTAGCTCGGAATTGGAGACACCCTGCACCAGGTCGAAGAACGACCATGTCATTTGGGACCCCTGTAAGCAATGGTATAATACAATATATGCAAATTTTCTACGAGGTGGGCATGTCCCATGCTCGTGATGCTTTGTCTAGTTAAACCAATCTATTTGACAGATACAGATTCTTTCTGTGTCACTAATATGGTAGTGATCTATTGGTTGATGACGACGACTGTTGATGCCCTCAGGGGCATTTTTTCTTTAACAATAGGTAGAATGTGGTACCCATATGCATAAACTGGTATGGCATGTAAATGCGCATTGTATGCATAAGCGCTGGCTGGGACCTCCCATGTAAGCATTGCTGACAAAGACGTTTATAAAGGCATAGGTCTTCGACGGACTTGATCAAAGTGAAATGGTTGTAAGGTACGATACCATCTTGACATGAAAGCTTGTGTTATAGTCGAATTTTATGAGTATCGATGACATCTGTGGGCAATGGTGTCTCCCACAGTGCCACCCGAGGATGCCCCTTTCATGGAGAGGGGCGATCCAAGGTATCGCTTCCTTTTTGGAAAAGAGGTGTTGAAGTCGACAAAAAGGAAGCCTCAACTGAACGAGGGGGTCGCTGATACGGAGGATCAGGATCCTGGATGTGATGGGTTTAACATAAGCATGATGGCGAGGGGTGACTAAAAAACTGATGATGGGGATTCAACGGCCCAAAGTTGGAGTATAAAAAGTAGCTTGGAGGCAGTCATAACTATTTATGATGGGGAAATCCTTGGATTCGGTAGGACTTCCAGGGTGGGTATAAACTGGTTATGAATGTCATAGTAGATTTTGCGTGAGGGTGGTATACTCTGACCAAGGGTGGTCAGGGACTGCTGCCATGGGAGAAAAAATGAATGAGCGGGTGGGGGACATAGTGCACCGTTTGCGGTCTTTGTACATATACCAAAAGAATAAAATAATGGGGTTTGGTTTGTACGAAACACAGAGATGGGTGCCCCAAAACATGAAAGTGATCGCGCACTTATGGTGTGAAGAAGGTGTTTTGTTGAGGGTGGGAGCCCCATTGGTTGGTCTCATGTGTGAGGTTTATGAATCAGATGAAGAAGTAGTGTAGATGGGTTATGTTGATGGAGGTATGGTGGGCCAAATGTGAGGCGCGGTAGTATGCTTTTGATCTGCTTGTACAACCTGGTTGTCCGGGAAAGGGGTTTTATTTCATATGGTAAAACTTGACCTTATGCATGGTGAGTGAATGGGCATGAGGTGCTTCCCAGACTACAGTGGTATGGCCATGGCGTCACTATTGTTTGTGATACATGGTCTACTTTGGGTGATGAGCGCCATGGAGGGGAGACTCTACCGACCAATGAGAATGCTTATCATGTGCAAGGTAAGGTGATGATAAACATAGTCGGGTGTTTGGAACCTATGGATGATTTCTGATGGAGAAATGATGTCAGGATATGCAGAGTTTCTCTGGGACTCTATCATGCTGGGGGTCGAATGATACCTGCTTTGGAACTTTCAGTGGATGGATTTGTGGATGGTTTGCATGCTACCTACAAAAAAAACTACCTCGAGTGAAAGCATCTTCTTTATCAAATATTATTGAAAGAAATGTGCTTTAAAAAAGAAGATGAGAGAGGGCATACCTGTCGGCGCTGAAAATTTACTTTTCCGGGGGTGCAAATGTGAGGCATCACCTTTGTGCGTTATGGAGTGTTGATCACAGTGCTGCTTTCAGTCTGGTGATCGGGCCTTCTAAGCTCTCGTTATGGTCCTCCAAATTTTTTTAAAAGGGTGATATATAGGTGAATATGACCCTAATTCAATTCATTTGTGTATGTTGAGTATTGAGAGGTCAGAGGCTTCTGCAAAGCAGTTCTTGTCGTTGCGGTCAACCTGAGCACCAGGGATTAGTGATATCATGCCCAGGTAAACTCCATGACGTCATATATTTTAATTTTTTTAGTCTGAGGGTGTCGGGTTTTGTGCAAAACTGGTTTGTACATATTCTGAGCCAGTTTTACCTTGGATTGTGTGAGCGATCACAGTAAGAGCGCGCCTTTTGCATGCAAAATTTAGGGTTCTGCGCACCTTATACACACTCTTCTCAGCCTTGGGCGCGCCTTCTGCATGCCTATGAGAAATACAGGCACGCCTTCCATGCGCATGTATGAGGGACATGCACGCAAAAGGACGAGGCAATTTTTGTGAAATTTTTTGAACATTTTGCCTGTTTTTTTTTTGTTTTTATGCTACTGACATACTCCTATTTTGATGACAAGTTGTTGTGGAGGGAGCAGGATTGGCCTGAGCTTCGTACTGCTTTAGCCGCTGACGGTTGGGCATGCCAACAGTTGGTCTCCTAAAATTTGTGGAGAATGACCTTCTTCGGTCACAGGACTGACTCCTGCGCTACTTGATCGAGCATTGGAATAGGCAGCGCAAGGTGTTTGTGCTACGTGGGTGTGACCTTGTTATCCATCCTGAGACAGATATTTACTTTGTGACCGGGCTGCTGCCTCAAGGCGAGGCGCTGCGGTTTCCACTTCCTCCTGGGAGGGTGGATTTTGAGCGGTTCTGGATGCGTCACTATGGCGGGGTGCCCCTTACGGAGGGGTGCATAGCTATTGCATCAGTGAAAAATTTTGCCAACCGATGTGCTTTGGCGACTATTGTGCAACTATCAAGGTCGTCGGCTCCACATCAGGCATCGGGCTAGCAAGTTGGGGTCTTGTGTCGGCTGAGGGCCAGTCATTTTTTCGACTTTGCCTATTTATGCTATGAAGGGATGCTGGCACAAATTTACAAGATCCAGGATGGACCGAAGCTATTTGCCTACGCTAGTATTTTATGCAACATTATGTATGAGCAGGTGGTGCTATTGAGGCCGGTGGTGGTGGTGCCTGCTGGGGGGCCATGGGATCCTCGCATGAGGAGGTGGGCCCCTGTGATGCCTCAAGGAGGTGGTGGTATGGTGAGGCGTTACTGGAATGCCACTATTGAGGCTTGGTTTGAGGCCAACCCTCAGATGTTCCTTCCCTTCCCATATGCAAGGATGGACTTTCGGGGGGATCCAGAGATGGGTCTCCCTCCTAGCTACGCTTGGGGGCCAGCAGGTATGTCTTTATGTTTTTTCATTTCTTTGAGTATTTATGTTTATATGTGTATTTAGGGTGGCACTGACATAGTTTTGGTTACTCTTGCAGATGTTGGTGATGTTGGCTGCCCTGTGGCTTGATTGGCTGGGCACAATCCTATTCGGAGGCCTCGGGGAGCAGGGAGGAGGTGGGGCACTCAGTGGTGAGGCTGGCCCTTCAAGGGAGGGTAGCAGTTTGGCTGCTGCCGAGACTGCGGTTGAGCGAGCTCGTGCCGATGCAGTAGAGGCTCGTGCTGATGTGGCGGAGGCTCGTATTGCTATGCTAACCACATGGGTGTCAATTCTAGAGGATTTCTGGGTTAAAGTGGACCGCTTGACCCAGGGGATGTCGTCTCGAGGCTTTTTAGATGACCTCGAGGAGGTATGGCTAGAGACCTTGATGGCCCAGGAGAGGGACTATCGACCATTTTTATGTCGGGTGGCAGTCTCAATGTTGACGGCAGCTCCAGTAGTGGTACCAGGAGCGACAGTGGGTCTAGGTGCTCCGCCTGGGGGAGCACTGCCCTAGAGTCCTTTTTTGTACATGGGAAACGAACCCATTATGAAGATACTTCCCCTATTTTTTTTACGACTTATATGTGTATCTTTTTGGACTGAACGATGGGTTAGGGATACTATTTTTTGTACTCAGACACACACACACACACACACACACACACATATATATATATATGCGAGATATTTTTTTCGGATCTACATGGTGTGCCCCCCGTTTCTTCTTTATGGATTATGTTATGCTGATGGATATATATGTTTTTTGTTTTTTATGTATGATGGTTTATTCGAGATGCATTCCAGTTTAGAATATTGTTAGCTATGCGATCAGCTATTTGGTTTTGACTCCTTGGTACATGTGTGAATGTAATGTAGTAAAATTTTCTGCTTAATCTTTTTGCACGCAAATATTTTCTAAATAGATGTGAATCTCATATCTCAAATGTTTGGTTTAACTGCGATACTACTAATTGGGAATCGAGGTAGATATGCATATGGTGTATGCCCTGATGGAGGGCGTCGCACATAAGTCTGATAACGGTGTCATATTCTACCTGATTGTTTGTTTCTAAACCGATGCACAGTCCATTGGTGCAGAGTGGTGATTGGTCAGGGTGATAGATGACCCAGGTAGTTGCTACTAAACTTTGAGACCATCGTGATGCTCCATCGGCAAATTTGAAATAAGGTTCGGGTTGGTAATCCATTGTGACACTTGAGCGCGCTTTGCAACAAGTCTTTTGGTCAAAAATTTTAAAATGGTTGGGTTTGTGTATGTTGACTCTAGGGTAGGGCCAGTTGGGCCCTTATGGATATAATTTCTTGAGGTAAAGGCCGTTGATGGGGTTGCTAAGGTATGTCCCATCCGGTTCTGTCAATATGTATGCCCCCTTGAGGAGGCAATGTTTTATGATGTACGGTCCTTTCCACAAGGTTTCAAACTTTCCTAGCCCTAGGGCCTCTTTTGCGACATCAAAGCCGAGGACTAGTTCTCCCTCGATGAATGAGTGAGGGTTGATGTGGCGGTCGACCGATGCTTTTACTCGTTTCTTGTGGGCCTCATTGTGTTGCAGCGACCGTCGTCGATTTTTGTTGACGAGCTCTAGTTGTACTAGGCGTTGTTCTAGAGGAGGAGTTCGATGGCGGCATGTAAATTTTGGATCTCGTGGAAATCAATGCAAAAGCGCAAGGAACCCTGACTTTTTGCGACAGGAATGAGGTTGTAATCCTAGGATGTGGGGTGGGCTACAATCCTATTTCCAATATACGATGATACAAATCATATGTGGTTAATCATGTCGTCAGCATTTGGTGGGGGAAGAATCTCTGTGATGGGAGTTTGCGTAAGCGCAAGGTTGGGTCCCCCGTTAGGATGGTCAATTTCCTGTTGGTGGAAATTAAGCCTAGTGTAGAGGTGCCTGAATGTTTCCATTAGTGGGCATGCCTCTGGTTCGTGGTTCTAGACAATGCAGATGGTGCATGGTACCACTGTGCCAATTGAGTAGATTGTGTGGGAATCAACACTACTTGTCGTCCCAGACGTGGACGCTTGGAAAGGATCTGTGGTAGAAGATGAGGTCTTCTGCTTCCATTTCCGTATTGTTGGCTTGGGTGTGTCTAACGCTTTTTGGGAGTGTAGACTTAATGCTACTCTTTCCGCTCTTAGCTTGGGGATATGCTCACATTTAATTGTATGGTGAAAGTGTGAAAAAATCTGGCAATAAGTACACGTGATTTTCTCTTGGTTAGAGAGAAGTCTCTGTGGCAGAGAAGAGACTGTACGAAAACTATTTGCGAGGTGCTTCAGTTATTTGCACTGATTGACCCAGTGGTCATTCAGGTTGCATAGTCTGCATGCTATCCTAGGTTGGGACTAATTCATGCTTGGTTGGTGCGCCATCCCAGTTTGCCCATGACACCAATGTGGGTGTGGGGTTGCTGGCTTGGGGGTGATGTACTTTCTATATCTTTTGAGGAGATTGTCCCGTTTCTTCTCTATAGTATGAATTAAACCAATGAGAGGACAAACTTGCAGGATATAGGTACACTGTTGTCCACAGTGATTTCCTTGACATATTGGGAAAAATAGCCTAGATATGGGGGTCTCGTCATGTTCATTTTGTGGTCTGGCGGGGTACCAACGTCACAACGCTGCTAAATCAGGGCAAGTGACAACCACATGGCTGGGTGTTTTGCATAATGCACATGTTGGTATTATTTGTAGAGGATGGTTGGGGGAAACTAAGGGATGACAGGAAGAGGATGGATCTGCTCATCACATCTTCTTGGGTTGTCGAGCTGTTCATGGATTTTGAGTCTGTTCCATCTTCTTGGGAGAGGCGGACTATGGATAAGTGCAAACTAGCTAGTGCTAAGCGGAATCGGGGGATATAGTGGCAATTTTCTAGAAGGTGGTTGTCGGCACATAAAGGACATGTGAATTGTGTTGCCCACAATCCAACGTAATAAACCCATTCTATGGGATACCATCTATGGATGATTTCTAGGGCTGCGCATTCTTCGATGAAGTGACCAAATTCATCGCACAATGTGCAGCGTATGATAGGAGGGGGGAATATGAACAAGAGTCTTTATGGTGACTATAGTTCCTCCTGTAGGTACAAGATGGTATGAGGTTCATATCCAGATGAATCAGTGGAGGGATCCTCTTGATAGGATCACTCCATGGCGTGTAAGGCTTCCCTATATCACGAGATTTCAGGGAAATGATGGGTATAGTGTCCATAATTGTTGCAGATAGCGCATGTGTGATTGGTACACAATGCTTTGCATTTTCCTTTGGTGGCAAGTTCCTTTTTTTGGTAACATGATGTTGTGATGTCTGCCTCAGAGCTAAGGAGCAGTTTTATTTTGTCTAGATCTAAGCAGATATGGGTAGGGTGACCTACTACATCACATATAGCGCAACCGGGTGATTCCTGTTGTATGGAGGGAGTCTCCACCCTCTTTCCTCTCTCGATTTTCTTAGCCGAATCATCGGTTTTGCAATGGGAATCTCCTTTACAGGTATGTTTTCAATAGTTTCCTGTATGGGTGGGGCCTCCTCGGGGTTGAGGGGATTTAACCCTGTGGTAGTGATGTGTGTGGACCCTTTCCCTGTAGGGGGGTCGAGGTACCAAACTAGTATCGCGAAAGATATGTTTGGTAACACCACCATTGCCAAAACCTACTAGGATACGAAACCAACTAGGGGGTAGAGGAAATGGGTTTGGGAAGCGACGTAGGCTAGAGAGGTTGCCGTAGCCACGGACTCATTGTCATTAATGCTCGTGGCTGTGTCCTGACTAGCTTCAATGCTTGATGTTGACATCATTCACACCAGAGCTCTTGTGACATCAAGTGATGACTCAGGTATAATGGGGGGATCTCCTAAGAATGACCCTAGGATGGATGATGGTTTGAACTGGGTGGGGCCATATTCTTGGTACCATGAAAGTGCATCCGCGGATGTATTTACGTAGGGTAGAATGACATTGGTATTTGTTAGGGGCCGCTTTTCACTATGTGTCAATTAGTCGACAGTAACGACGTGGTCCTCATGGGGAAACATCATAATCCGGAAGACAGAGGAGGCTACGACTGATATGGCATACATATAACTCTGACCAAGGAGTATATTGTAGTCCAAGTGGGCGTCCAAGACTTCAATGTCTATAAGGACCATCTTTTCGGCTAAGCAGACCAAGACATTTTGGTAGAGACCGACGGGGGTTGAAGGGCAACCATCATATGCTCTAAGAGTGATGACTGATGGCTTTAGTTCGGGAGACCCTAACTTCTCCCAAACATTCTTTGACATGATGCATGTGGATGCACCCTCGTCAATGATACATCGGTGAATGGTAATGTTTTGGACCGATACTAGTATCTAAAAGGTGACCATTGAAGGAAGCCTAGGGATGGCTTTGTCTAAATCAAAAGCCATTAAGCATGTATCGGCAGGGTCGATAGCACCTAACACAGAAATCAAGGCTTTCCGTTGCTTTGGGCATGACTGTAATACTTCAAAAGCTAACATGGTAGTGGGAGATTGAGCTAGATCATCCACAATTCTATAGTTACGGGTTGCTTTGGAATAGTTTCATGCTCTCCTAGTTGGTCCCTTAGCCATCTTGGGAAACAGTTCAATAGGCATATTTGATATGGTCAAAGGTGTTTTGGGTGCACTGGTACCAGCCCCTGACACGTTGGTGTCTGGTGGGGTATCGTAATTTCGATTATGTGTTTGAAAAAACATTTATTGGCTAGTCATCTAGATTTCGTGGTTGTTCTTTCTGGAGTCATCAGGAGTTTGATGTTGAGTGCTAACTATCCCTTGATGGGGGAAGGGCTCCTGCAAGACTGTCGGCTGCTGGGTAGATCCCCCTTGTCCACGGTTTCTCTGCAACTTCTTCAGCTCAGGGAGGTCGGGACAGTGGTGAGTGTAATAGCTGTACTCATCGCAGATTGAACAAGAGTGGTTTGTTTGAAGAGGTGGCCTTTTGTTCTGCCTTTGGGCGTTGCTTGGATCCTGGTTTTGATTTCGGTTGGAGTCGCCTCTAGCCTGAGATCGTGGAGGGCATTGCTGGTTGTTTACCCCTGCCCAGGATTTACTGTAGGCTTATTTTTTCCTTTTTTCTTAACCGCGTTAGGAGGATAGTTTGGGTTCTTCTGGTTATATGGCTGGCACGATTGGTTTTGAGAAGGTTGCATAAAGTTCACCTGTGCATTATTCTGCATAGGTGGGTCTTGTGCTGGGGACTGCACATAATGTGGTCCTTGGTGTGAAAATGGTTTTGGGGGGGGAGCTCTTCCGTCAGTATGTCTATCTGCGTACTGGGTCCCCTGAGCTGGAGGATGGGGTCCTCCGCACTAATGCTGATACGATGATGCCCTACTGGCCAAATTTTGCGGAGGCATGTGATGACTTTGGTAGTCGAGTTGTGGTACGTTCTAGGTAGAATTGTACATGAAACCAGGGTTTTGAAAACTACTGCCTAGGTAACTTTGGGTCAATGGCCCAATTAAACCGTCTGCAGAGTTCGACACGCCTACCAATTCTTTGTAAGTTTGCAGGCGCAGGGCGTTCGGCAAGATATTGTAAATATACCCTAACTGTGTATATATCAGCTCGAGTTGTTGGGCATTACTAATGGCATTCTCTTCGGATATGGGATTTTTCTGTGCCACATCCTTTGAAATCTCTACGGTGAGATTTTTTAGGAACAGGTCTAACAGAACTCGATCATCGACTTTGGCTTTACACAAACTACGACGTCGCCGCCATTCGTGAAGATGGTCTGAGATATGGACGGCGAGGGTTTTCTTAAAGTGGGTCAGTAACTCCATTCCAGAATCGTGGTGAATAGGTAACTAAATAAAGTTCAGGAACGTAGTGGCGAGGGCGCTAAAGGTTCCATGTGTAGCAGATGGTTTCTCCACATACCATTTTGTTGCTACTCCAGTTAGAGTGCATTGAAACAGTCTTAGTCGAATAGTATCATCAACGATGTTATTTGATGAACACCACATGTGGAAAGTCATAATGTGATTTCTGGGGTCTTCCACTTGCTTCCCTTCAAATTTTGGAATGTCTGATGGGAGCTTCGTGGGCATGGGAGGCCATATGGGGTTGTGTGCAATGGGGTCATTTGTCAACTTGGTTAAATCTAGTAGATTTAACAAAGCTAGAAAAGGTGATTGTGAGGTTGTATCCATTGCCCCCTGTGAGAACACAATGTTTGGGTTAGGAATAGGGTTTGTCTGTGACGTACCCTCCTGTGCATTCACCTAGCTTCCCGAATGGGTAGCACTCCTTTTCCCTCTAAGGGTTGTGGGAGGAGTAGTGTGTGTTGTGGCGTTGGGAGACCGACCAGGGTTCCCAACTAAATATGCCCCAATAAAGGATGAACCAATAATGGTGGTAGTGTTCCGTCTTTGACACCTAAATTGCGAAAGACCTGGAACCCCTCCCAGTAATGGGGGGAGGTCCAAAAGACGTCTAGATCTACGAGGTCCCGCTAGGTCCATTCTGGTGTCGACTAGGTACGGCTTTGGAAATATTTGAGAGGATAGAGATTATAATCAAAGAAAAATATTGATCGCATACATAAAACAAAGCGAAAATAAAATAAATTTTCCCTTTAGATTAATCTTATGTGACCAGTCAATCAAAAAATATGGTTTTTTGTTGTTTGCGCATGATACTAAAATCCTAGAAGACCTAATCGTCCTCACACGCTCAAATGTAACTGAGCCTTGAGAAGATATATTTCTAGTGTTGCACAATGTCCCGTAAGAGCTGGCGACACCCCCAGTCAGCCGAAGAAATCCACCAAGGTAAGGGTAGAGGGTCTCTAGTGCTTGCCTGCACCGTCACCTATAGGGAAAGGATGCCCTAATTTTGGCCACTAAGCACCACCGTCCCACATGAGCATTCAAGTCTTGGGCTTCTTGGTATTTCAGCTAACAGTACTAAGTATCATCCGGGTCAGGTAGCCCCAACTGATACCACATGCACTATGCCTAAGCCTAACCCCCTCTGAATCGGGTCTCTGCTGCGATCGAGTTTTCTTTTACGTGGGCTAATAGGTGGATTTGAAAGTTCCCTAAACAATCAACTTCTATGTTTCAAGTTGAAGAATGATCAAGGCGACTTATTGGATGCCTACCCCCTTGATCCTAACTTAGACTATAAATTCTTTTGTGACCCCTGTGGGGAGAATTTAGTGAGTTTTGTTAATTTAGTTTTAGATGTCTTTGCTTTGCTTAGTGTGTGTATGTGTGTGAGAAAAAGGTGAACAAGCACATAGTTTGAATGTGTGGATATGCGATGATCCTTTTCAAAATCCCCTATTAAACTATGTTCTATTATTCCTTGCTCAGAAGAAAAACATGTGCAGATATGGGCCGCTTTCTATTTTTCCTAGTTAATCTATGTGATCAACTATAGGGAGGCGGTGAGTTGTGAATAGAGAGTGTTCATATGCTTTCCTAGGATCACCGGAGGGTGTAAAGGCAGCAGATATTACTTGCTCTTTTATCGACAATTCTATCCTAGTCCCGAAATCCTAGTGCAAAAGTTGAACTAAACTAATGACTTTTACACTAGAAAAAGAACTAGCTAAGCATGTATGGACTTGGGACACTTACTTTGGCTAATTATCTAGGTGTTTTGGTACCTAAATTTGCAAAACATAATTTTTTTTCGGAATGCAAGTTAATTTCCCCCCTACTTAAACTATGTCTGTAACTTTGCAAATATCAACTTGAAATAAAACCAACACCAAGCCTACAAAAAGCAGCTAAGAGTGAGTTTTGGAAAGCTACGGGGGACCTCAACCTGTGCTGGCAGATGTATTATGGGCTTCCAGACACCTTTACAAGCAGGGAAAGGTGGAATTATTGGACAAAAATTCTCATTCTGTTTTTTGAGCGCAAAAGGCTAAAACATGCACGATGCTTGCGTGCAGGTCAACTCTGAACGCGCGCAAACTTCCTGTTGAGTAGTTTCTGGGAGCTCTTCTGCTTCAGTCTGTCACTTGGTATGACCTAGGGAATGAAGGAGATAGAGGGGGAAATTCCAGCCCAACTCCACAGCCAAGATGGAGGTCTCTGCAAAGAGGCACAACCACATAAACTTGGAAATAAAATTTAGTGGAGTCGCCAATCCTATGTTATTGTGTTTGGTGCACGTATGTACGAAATCACACCAAATTAAGGGGTGTGGTTTTACCTCTTAAGTTATTGGTCACAAGCAGAAAATAAAAGGAGTCAATCAAGTTGGTGGAACATGCTGGAATACAAACATACTAGATAGAGAAATAACATGCATATTCAAACATAAAAATTAAACTAAAACTAAAACAAATAACACAAAAGCTCTAAATAGAGTCAAACAACTTCAATAATCCAAATGACGGTGCTTACGTCCCCTCTTATTGAGTGCTGGTAGGAATGAGGATGAAAATTTAACCCACTTGCCAAGGGACCCTTAGAACTAGGGGTTCTAAGTCCTGATGCAAGGATGTCTTTACTTTTGAGTTGCCTTGGCGCAAAGTCTCCCTCTCTCTACTATGGTGGACTGGAGTTGTTGGATGGCCAAAAATTGAGTCTCCTCTATCTCTGCTTCGGACCACACACTGCTGGTATTGCTTGGGGAAATTCTAGCCAGCATAACAATGTGCTCTCAAGTTTTTCACCTCTTGGTGACCTTTTATAGGAGAGTTCAAATCCTCCTTCCCTCTCTTGGTACATTGTGGATAGTGACCCAAGAGAGGAGGGTGATTCCATTGTGTGCTCCCTTGATGTCCTAAGGAGGCTTGGGTGGCTGTCCTTAGGTGGCTTAAAGTGTGGAATCAATGTCCTAGAGTGTGCCTTGTGGTCCTGGAAAGTGACTTCTGTCACTCCCAGGATTGCGTGCTTTTTGGGTCAAAAGGCGCGCAAGGGCGCATTTATCGAAGTATTTTGCGTGCAAATGTACTTTTGACTAGTCCTTCTTGTACGCAATTTGATTTTTCCTCAGACCATAGATATTTTTAAATACTTTCAGATTCTTTAATGTATCTCAGCCCTATAAATCCTTCTACCTAACATTAAATAATATCACCTTTTCTTTTACGATTTTCCAGTGATAATAGTTGCCACCACTAATATCCACTTGGATCAATCAAGGAATGGAAAATATCCACAAAATTAAGGAATATTTGAGGATTTCTCGGGTTGATAGGGTATTATCGCACGTTTTTTAAGAATTATGGGAAATTAACAACACCTCTAACAACATTACTGAAGAAAGTGTTGAGATTCAACAAGATGATGAGCTTAGTGAAAAGAGTCACCTTCACTAAGTGGGCCCGCAACTATTTTTGGCGCAAAGTCTATTTTTAGACTATGTCTATTTTTAGACATGTCGATCATATTCTATGAGTTGTAGGATGTTATTTGTGGATGGTTGGTCAAGTTGGAAAAATATATGGACTTCTATTTTTAGACATATTGGGCGGAGTCTATTTTTAGACTGCCAATCTAAAAATAGATATGTCGAATATTATTAGCTCTTAATAATATTTGGACTCTAAACATTATCTTATTCCCTTGGAACACTTCACTTAAGTGCACAAATGTGGCACAGCAGCTGACAGAAGGAATTACACTATTCCCGAGGGTTTACTGGAGCTATTGAATGGAGGACTTCAATTAGAACTCATGTGACAGAGTTTGGTGGAGTTGGAGTAGTTGGTGGAGTTGTATTTAGTTTAACTCAGTTAGACTCAGTTGAGCTAGTTGTATCTAGTCTAACTGAATGATACACTAGTGAGAGTGGAGTGAATTAATTAGTTAATTAATTCACAAATAATAACTCATTAATCAACTGAAGAATACATCAGTTAACTACAATGCATGGACAGTTTCAGTGGAGACGAGTGGAGAGATAGGTGAAAGGGTAAGATGACTATCAGTTGTGACTATAGTGATGCATTGATTGCATCCAACACTCAGTGGAGATGCCAATGAGGATTGCGTAGTGAAAGCCAAGTGGATTTGAGTTCATTCAGAGCCATTCTTCAGCAGGGATTGCGCAGTAGAGGCAGGCTAGCAGGTGGCAGAGATCAGTGCATGGATTTGCTAGATCGGACCTGATTAGTGTGTAGTGATTGTATTGTACTGAGAGCTTGACATGTTCAGCTCTGTATGAGGATTGTTACATGATCTCTATGACATATATTATATAGAGATAGTTGGGGTTTTTAGCTTCATGCTTTCCCGTTAAATCACTGTGTTAATGTGTGTGAATTTTAATGGTTTCATGTGTGCATTGCAAGTGATTTAATTTCCGCATGTGATGATCAATGGTGGAATATATTTTGTATTGTGCATGAAGTCAAATAGTGTATGATTAGGAGAATATTAGACATATAACATATCAGTTATATAATTTCTACAGAAAGATGCATTTTTTGGACTTCAGAAGCAACTAAGGCCTTTGAACATCTTAAAGAGGCAATGAGTTGAGCTCCATTACTAGCTACACCAGACTTCACAAAAACCTTTATTGTGGAATGTGATGCCTCAGGAAACAAGATTGGTGTTGTTTTAATGCAAGTAGGAAGACCCATTTCTTTTGAAAGTCCTCCAGTCAAGGGAAATTATTCACATAAAGCTATTTATGAGAAGTAAACGTTGACAATCCTCCATGCACTGAATAAATGGTACCCTTACCTAATAGGAAGACACTTCAAGGTAAAAATATATCATGATAGTCTTAAATACTTATTGGAACAAATATTATCTTCAAAAGAGCAACACAAATTGGTAACAAAGATGTTGGGATATGACTTTGAAATCATCTACAAAAAGGGAAGAAAAAATTTATTGCATATGCACTCTCAAGAAGGGATGAGGATGTGGAAGCATTGTTATGTGCCATTTCTATTATCTAGCTTGATTGGATAACTAAAGCAAGGGATGAATGGAAGAATGACGAAGAGGTATGGAAACTCATTCAAAGTTGCAAAAATATCCCAGTGCATCTTATTCATTTATTTGGAAAAATGATTCATTGTGGTACGAAGATCACTTATATCTATGTAAGAAATCCCAAATCAAACAAAAGGTTCTTTTGGAATTCACTTTTCCAAATACTCAAGTGATTTTAGATTTAGATCCAAAAACCCACTTTTCCTATGTTTTTTCTCACTTTTTGAAAGCATGTTGAATATGCTTTTTCTTTGACTTTTTTTTCTTCTTTGCAGGATGCAGTTGCTGGAGTTTGACACTTGTCACTTTGATTTAGTGGTGATCTTCAGTTTGGCATGGAAGTTGGAGTTGAAATTTTTTAGGGAAGTTACTTATTACATATAAGAAGCATAAAATTACATAAAAATTAAATAAATAAAAACTTTGTTTTTTGAAAATAATTACATTTGAGTATGAAAGTCATACTAGAAACCATAATTACAACTTTAAAATATCATATTTACATGCTGATAATGCTCTACATATGATAATGAAATGTTTATTGAATCACTCTCACACCTTTTTCTGACCTTATTGAGATGACATGGTGCATTTTTTGACCTTGAAAATGAAACCTAATGACCTAATGGGACCTTGAATGACCTGACTCCATAGTTGACTTTGACTGAGATAAGACATAGTGAAATGAGCTTTTCAAAAGTGTTTTTATGCTCAGGAAGACATGAAGGTGGGCCAGCAAATGAGAATTTGTGAGGGAGAGTGAGATTTTGAGACTAGGGCTACCATTAGTGAATCAATTTTATACATGACCTAATGGAATGATTAATTTTTTTTGAATGGGACACCTAAAATAATATGAAAAGAGTGATTTTGATCATTGATGGAAGAATGCATATTCTGACACTAACATTATGGATATTAGACTTTAAGGGTTGCTCCTTGTGTTATTCTCATGTTTTGTAATATTGTAGATATTTGTCTGTGGTTATGACTATGTATATTTCCTTTCTTTAGCTGAATGAAGCTTATAGATTCCTCCTGTCCTAAGCTGTATACTCATTGTGCTTTCCTCCTAAGGGAGGTATCCATGGGATGGGTGTTTATGTTTTTTCTTGTCTTTTGAAGGTCCTAGAATCATTTCTAGGCTGATGCCATATGACTTATGTAAATGATTATATACTGTTTACCTAATATAAACTTCGTTTTTTTCCTTTTTGAAAAAAAAAATTGTCTCTATGACTCTTCTCTACTTTGTTACAAGTCTCTTCCTCTCTTTCTGGATTATTTCATATCGTGGGCGAGGTATATAAAAATTTTGTAGGATAAACAAGTCCCCATGGAAATTGTTGTTGATTTGGTTTCAAAGTTAACTAAGGAATATAGGGTGGTTCTAAAACAATATAAAATATGGAATCCAATTATGATGGGGCCTGCTAGGTCCCTATATTACTAGTATAGTCCCTTATTGTTGTTAGTGTAACCTCCTTATTGTTATTATTGTACCCCTGTAACCCCCATATTGTTATTATTGTGCCCTTAAATTATTATTGTTAGGTCGGCTAGGATTACATTGTGGCCCCACTAGGATTACATTGTGGCCCCATGGACTCCTATATATAGAAAGGAGGTTTTGTAATTTGAATCATCCAAGAATTGTTCATTCATGTAATGTATTGGAGGTTTCCCTCTCGAAGTGGCTTATTTCTAAGGCGTTGATATCTCTTTTCTTCTATTTTTGGAGCTGGTTTCACAACATTTGGTATCAAAGCTTTGGATTCTAGGGTTTCGCTACTCCAAACAGGTCATCGTGGAATTTTCAATATAAATTTTTTTCTACGAAGGTTCAAAAGCTGAAATTTTTAGTGTGCGAAGCCAAAATCCTGAGGAACATTGTTGCAAACTTTAAGAGCTTGGTTCGCAATATTTTCAGAGATATAATATGTGGAATTTAGGTCATTTTGTAGGCTCCTAAATTTAACCTAAACAGGTCATCATGGAATTTTCACTATAAATTTTTTTATACGAAGGTTCAGAAGCTGAAAATTTTAGAGTGCGAAGCCAAAATCCTAAGGAACATCATTGCAAAATTTCAGATCTTGGTTCGTAATATTTTCAGAGATATGATCTGTGGAAGTTAGGGCATTTTCAGGCTTCTAAATTTCATCTCAAAGAGGTGACTGTGGAAACATGTTCATAGCTCTCTCTATGAGCATCGGATTGGAATGCTGTAAAAAGTGGCCACAAGTACACAGACTATAGTTTTTTTTCTATCAATTTCAGAGACAAAGGAGGAAAAAGTGACACGTGGCAAGTTGTACAAGTTCGCTCTACTGAACTAGTCCATAATTGGGTCATTGTGGGAGATTGGACATAACTTTTTCTTGAAGAATCCAAATCAGATCAGACTTGTGGCATTTGAAAGAAGCTTCAGAGGGCTACTACAGGGCCAAATTTCAGATATTGAGGATCCGCAATTATAGAGATAATTCAATTTCAATATCGAGCTCCTCAAAAGCAAGTAAAAGGTGTGTATCTTTTTTTCCGAATTGCATAAGTCTTGTTTGAAGAATCGAGTTGAATTGATTCCAAGGGCATAATGTAGAATAGATATCAGTATTGGATTCTAAAATGGCACCTAAAAATAATTCAACACCCATTAAGCCTTTATAAGGCTCTACTATGACTCATGAAGACGAAGAATGGCAACATGACATATCAAAATTACAAGAGCAAGTGCAACAAATTCCGCTCTCGCAAAGAACAACAAAAAATGAAATGGAAGTTTTGAAGAAGGGCGTGGAAACTAAGATGGATGGTTTGAAGAAAGGCGTGGAAGCTAAGATGAATGGTTTGGAAGCTAAGATGGATGGCATAGAAGTGGGCATGGAAGCTAAGATGGATGACATGGAAGCTAAGATCGATGAAAAAATGAAAGACAACATGGAAAACATGAAGAATGATCTAAAAGTAGACATAAAAGGTTTGGAAAAGTTGATACAAGAAATTTTTCTTGATGGTGAAAATATAGTAGAAGAAACTCATGATGAGAACAAAATAAATGTCAATCGTGATTTCATAAACTCTAATGTTGGAGGGAAGAACCACCATATTCCAAAAATGGATATGAGGAAGTTTGATGGAAAGGATCCTGTAACATGGATACTACAAATGGAGCAATATTTTGATCTCAATAATGTGCAAAACACACAAAAGGTACGCATTGCAACTTTACATTTAGAACAAAATACATTTGTATGGTATCAATGGCTTTGCTCCCGTAAAAAAATTGTCACTTGGTCAATTTTACGGAGGAAATGATAGCACATTATGAGGATACAAAGAGTAACACCTTCTTTAGCCAATTATTAAATCTCAAACAAAAGGGTTCAGTGGGGGAGCACATTGAGGACTTCCAAAAATTGAATCTAAGGGTAACTGATATTTCAGAGGAACACGAGATTGATCTCTTCATAGGTACTTCAAAGGATAACATCCAACATGAAGTTCACATTTTGGAACCTGATTCATTGGCGAAGGCATTCAGGTTGGCCAGAAAAATTGAATGTAAAATTATGGCGACAAGGAAGCCTACCACTCACTTCTATAAAGAGGGAAGTGTTACTACTCCTAGATTTGCACAACCTATAAGGTTGACACCACAACAATTGGAAGAAAAAAGAGTAATAGGGCTTTGCTACAGTTGTGATAACAAATACACTAAAGGTCATAAGTGTGCTGAGAAGAAATTATTTTACATAGATTGTGAAGAGGAAGAAGAAAATGAACAAGAATCTTCAAAAGAAGAGGGTATAAACCACGAACCAACCCTAGAAGAGGAAGAAATGAGTTCGACCATATCGGGTAATGCATCGACAGGAATTACCACTCCTCAAACTCTCAAGATAGAAGGACATATCAAGAAGAAAAAGGTAATAGTGTTGATTGATTCAGGTAGTACCTATAATTTTATTCATTGTAAGGTAGCCAAGGAATTGAATTGTTTCATATACCTAACACCAGAATGTCAAGTGATGGTTGCAAATGGAGGAACTATAAATTGCTCTGGAAAATGCCATAATATCAAGCTAACCATGGGGGAATATGTATTGAATGGTCCAATGCTTTCCATTCTTATGGGAGGTGTTGATGTTGTACTAGGAGTACAATGGTTACAATCTTTGGGGACGATAGCTTTTAATTTTCAAGAACTTTTCTTGAATTTTTTTTTTTCAGAAGGAAAGGAAGTTGAATTACGAGGTATTGCAGGGAAGCCGGGAAAGATAATAAGCTCTAATGTCATGAAAAAGCTTCTAAAGAAAGAACAACAAGGCGTAATTTCACAATTATGCTCACTAGAAGTTCCAACATCAAAATCATCTATTTCTTCAAATCTCCAAAAAGTCTGGGACAATCATTCCAAAGTGTTTGAAACTCCCAAAGGACTCCCACCTATTCGTGATCATGATCATGCTATTCATTTGATTCCAGGAAGTGTTCCTCCAAACATCAGGCCTTATAGATATCCTTATGTCCAAAAGAGCGAAATTGAACGTATAATTGCAGAAATGTTAGAGGCTGGTATAACTCAACCTAGTCAAAGTTCTTTCTTTGCTCCTATAGTATTGGTACACAAGAAGGATGGATCATGGCGCATGTGTCCAGATTATAGGGAGCTCAATAAGCTCACCATTAAAGATAAATTTCCCATAATTGTGATTGATGAATTATTGGATGAATTACATGGAGCAAGTTATTTTACCAAGTTGGATCTTCGTTCAGGATATCATCAAATTAGAATGAAGACTGAAGATATTCTGAAAATAGCATTTTGAACTCATGAGGGTCATTATGAATTTTTGGTCATGCCTTTTGGCCTTACCAATGCACCTTCTACATTTCAAGGGTTGATGAATTCCATTTTCAAACCCTTCCTTCGAAAATTTGTGTTAGTATTTTTTGATGATATACTAATCTACAACAGGTCTTGGAAGGATCATGTTCAACATGTTGTCAGGGTGCTCAAACTATTGCAGGAGAAACAATTATATGCAAAAACATCCAAATGTTTCTTTGGAGTATAAGAGGTGGAATATCTGGGCCATATTGTATCTCGTGAGGGTGTTAAGGTAGACCCTAACAAAATTAAAGCCATTAAGGAATGAAAATTCCCCACAACCATAAAGCAGTTGCGAGGATTTCTTGGGTTAACAGGGTATTATCGCAAGTTTGTTAAGAATTATGGGAGAATAGCAGCACCTCTAACAACATTATTGAAGAAAGATGCATTTTCATGGACTCCTGAAGCAACTAAGGCCTTTGAACATCTTAAAGAAGCAATGTGCATAACACCGGTCTTAGCTACGCCAAATTTCACAAAAACCTTTATTGTGGAATGTGATGCCTCAGGAAATGGAATTGGTGCTGTTTTAATGCAAGAAGGAAGACCCATTGCTTTTGAAAGTCGTCCAATCAAAGGAAAGTATTTACAGAAACCTATTTATGAGAAGGAAATGTTAGCAATACTGCATGCACTAAAGAAATGGAGAACTTACCTAATGGGAAGACACTTCATGGTAAAAACTGATCATGATAGTCTTAAACACTTTTTGGAACAAAGACTATCTTCAGAAGAGCAGCAAAAATGGGTCACAAAGATGTTGGGTTATGACTTTGAAATAATCTACAAAAAAGGGAAGCTAAATGTTGTTGCAAATGCACTCTCAAGAAAGAATGAAGAGGTCGAAGCATTGCTTTGTGCCTTATCTATTATCCAACTAGATTGGATAACCGAAGCAAGGGATGAATGGAAGAAGGACGAAGAAGTGTGGACACTCATTCAAAAGTTGCAGCAAGATCCTAGTACATCTGATACATTTAGTTGGAAAATGATTCCTTATGGTACAAAGATCGCTTATATCTTTGTAAGAATTCCCAACTAAAACAAAAGATTCTTTTGGAATTGCACACTTCTCCTTTAGGAGGACACTCAGGATTTTAAAAAACTTACCATAGGGTGAAGAAAGAATTTTTTTGGGATGGCCTTAAATCTGATATTCAAAAGTTTGTGGCGGAATGTTTGGTTTGCCAGCAGAATAAAGTTGAGACAATTAAGACCCCGGGACTTCTACAACCTTTATCCATTCCAAGTCAACGTTGGGAGAAGATTTCAATGGATTTTATCACAGGTTTACCTAAGTCTGAAGGAAAGAATGTCATCATGGTGGTAGTTGATAGACTTACCAAGTATGCACACTTTTGTGCATTATCTCATCCATTTAAAGCAAGCACAGTTGCTACTACATTTATGGACAGAATTCAAAAGCTACATGGAAGCCCAAGGGTTATTGTGAGCGACAGAGATCCCATTTTTACCGGAAATTTTTGGACGGAGTTATTTTCTTGTTTGGGTACTCAATTAGCTCATAGCTCATCTTATCATCCTCAATCTGATGGTCAAACTGAGATAGTAAATAAATGTTTGGAAGGATATCTTCGTTGTTTTGTATCCGATAAACAAACACAATAGGTCAAGTGGTTACCTCTTGCTGAATGGTGGTATAACACTTCCTTCCATACCGCAGCAAAAATGACCCCATTTATGGCACTTTATGGATATCATCCACCATCCATCACATCATCTTTAAGAGAAAATTCAAAGGTTCAAGCAGTGGAAGATCACATCGAGCATCAACAAGAAGTTCTCCAACTCTTAAAGGATAACCTGAATTTGGCACAAAATCGATGAAACAACAGGCAGATCAACATCGCAGCGAGATAAGTTTTGATGTAGGAAACTGGGTATTTTTACGGCTACAACCATATAAACAAATGTCCCTCAAGCAAGCTAAGAAGGATAATAAATTATCGCTAAAGTACTATGGTCCTTACAAGGTGTTGCAAAAGATTGGTACTATGGCATACAAATTGGAGCTTCCTGCTTCTTCACGAGTGCATCCAATTTTCCATGTTTCATGCTTAAAGAAGGTTATAGGTGAAAATCTTCCAGTTCAAACAATATTGCCAGAACTTGATGAGGAAGGAAAAATCATATTGGAACCTGAAGCAGTCACGGAAACAAGAACTCGACAGCTGCGAAATCGATCAATTTCAGAGTATCTCATCAAGTGGAAGAACTTACCCACTGAAGATTCTACATGGGAGTATGATAATTTTATACAAAAGCACCCAGAGCTATTCAAGCGTTGAAGACAACACTTTTTTGAAGGAGAGGGGCATGTTAGGTCCCTATATTACTAGTATAGTCCCTTATTGTTGTTAGTGTAACCCCCTTATTGTTGTTATTGTAACCCTGTAAGCCCCATATTGTTATTATTGTGCCCTTAAATTATTATTGTTAGGTCGGCTAGGATGATGAACTACAGTTGGTAGTTCGAAACACGTCGGTTCCAAAAATTCATTATGTGATTTTC
Source organism: Pinus albicaulis (assembly GCA_034641835.2). NCBI lineage: Eukaryota > Viridiplantae > Streptophyta > Pinopsida > Pinales > Pinaceae > Pinus > Pinus albicaulis. The sequence continues at coordinate 318,965,047 of CM076576.1, read as the reverse complement.
CAGAAGATTTATAATTAAAATAGGATTACATTGTTGCCCCATTAGGATTACATTGTGGCCCCATGGACTCCTATATATAGAAAGGAGGTTTTTTAATTTGAATCATCCAAGAATTGTTCATTCATGTAATGTATTGGAGGTTGCCCCCTCGAAGTGGCTTATTTCTAAGGCATTGATATCTCTTTTCTTCTATTTTTGGAGTTGGTTTCACAACAAGGCCTATCAAGGGCACCCTCTTTGATTCGAGGTTGGAGTGGTTCTCCATTTATCCTTTTCTCATTTCTTCGTTATTTGATATGCTCCTAATCCAGATTCAAATTCTAAAGTAGAATTCACAACTCTTTAGGCTCTTCTTTTTCATGCTTTACAAATTGGTCTTTCTAAGTTACAAATTATGGGTGATTTCAAGTTGATAATAGATTGGGAAGTTAAAAAAGTTACAATGCAAAATGCAAAGATGCAACCCATCCTTTGTCACATTAGGGAGTCAATCTATAAGTTGGAATGGTCTTCCTTTTCACATATTTTCAGAGTGCTTGAGGTCAAAAGGAAGACCATGATTGGTTCTTTATCATCCATGAATTCTTTGAGGATAAGCTACTGCAAGATTTTTCATTCTCCTTATACTATTGCAAGATTTTTCAATCTCCTTATACTACTACAAGATTTTTCATTCTCCTTATAAATATGCCGCTTGAATCCCCGAGTTGGGTGTAGAGTTAAACATCCATTGGTTCAAGTTGTTTCAAATTGACTGTTCTGAAAGGCTTTTTGTTATGTTTTTCAGTTATTGCTGGAACTTGAAAGGGGAAGGATATATATATTTCTTTTTTGGAAATAAAACTAATTTGACCCCCTTGTTTGTGGGACAAGGGACCCACCTCTAAATCTATGAAGGCATACATACTCTACCCCCTTTGGTTTTGAATTTGTGACCTCTTAGGAAGAAACACATGCTCTTAACCATTAGACCTACTTATTATTTTTGTAGTATTTAAAAAACAATGGTAAATAAATAGATTCGACAACTTAAAAAACTTTTGAGACATTCAAATTTTAGGAATATTGCTTCTGTGATCCATAAATTGTGAAAAAATATCTTTCGGTAAAAATCACATCCAAATTTTACAAATTAAACAACTTAAACTTAAAATTTTAAAAATCTATATTAATTAGACGACATGGACAAAAATTAATAAAAATTACAAATATTTTAATCCAATATTAATAATATTTTAAACTTGATTATATCATCACATTATAATATTAGTTATAATTATACTAATAAAAAATGAATTTTAAAATATAATATAATAGTTAATATTAATTATAAATATAAAAATAAAAAATGACTTTTAAAATATAATATAATATAATGGTTACTTATAATAATAAAAAATGACTTTTAAGATATAACGTAGTCTAAACTAGTATAAGAACTATTTTTGATAAAATGCAGTGATTTAAAAAAAAAAAAAAAAATAGGTATTCTGTGTTTTTAATGTGCTGAATCTATACCACATTAAAAAATATTCAAACACTCCCACTCTCCAACAATAAGCGAAATAAGTATATGGAAATACATGTAATCGTATCGACGAAGAATTCAACGGCTATCGTATGTTTCATGCTTTGGTCATGTCTTCAGTGTATTCTGTGAGACTCCGCCATGAAACCAACACCATGGAAAAGGGAATTGAACTTCAGTGTAAATTCTAGTGAGAGTCAGCCATGAAACCAACACCATGGAAAAGGAAGTTGAACAGCAATAATTCAAGACGATTTATTAGATTTAACCTGCCTTAGGCATGCCTGCACTGTATTCTAATGAAACATTGCCATGAATTCGGCGTTATGGAACAGGAAAATGATGAACAGTATCGCATTAGACTTGAAGCCGCAGTCCATTAATCTGTTTCGGTCAGCGAAACCAACTCTAGCAACCAGCACCGACACTCCCACTGCCGTTTTTAAACACCGAGAACAAGTTCTGGTTGCCAATGCCAACAAGCCTTCTAATTACGATTCTTTCCTTCAAAGTTGTCTCAACACGAGTGACTTGCCAAAGGGAAAATTAGTCCATGCCCACATCATTCAAACGAGCTTTAGTTCAGACGTGGTGTTGGACACGAAACTCGTGACGTTGTATGCAAAGTGCGGCTTTTTGGCAGATGCCCGCCAAGTGTTTGACGAAATGCCGGAGCGAAATGTGGTCTCTTGGACTGCCATGATTGCAGCTTATGCCAAGAACGGATATACCGAGGGAGCTCTGAAACTGTTTTATCAAATGCAGGAAGCAGGCATCCGGCCGAATCAGTTTACATTTGCCAGTGTTCTTCCGGCTTTTGCTGGGTTGGCGTCTCTAGAGCGAGCTAAGGAGGTCCATGAAGAGATAATGAAAATTGGGCTTGAATCAAATCTCTTTGTTGGAAGTGCCCTTGTAGATCTGTATGTTAAATGCGGGGATATGGGTAATGCGCGCGATGTGTTTGACAAAATACTTGAACGAAATGTGGTCACATGGACTACTCTGATCGCGGCTTACGCCAGGAATGGTGATGGGAAGGAGGCCTTGAGGCTGTATAACCAAATGCAGCGCACTGGCATTAAACCAAGCTTATATACTTTCTCGGGGGTTCTCATGGCATGTGCTGACATGACAGTTCTGGAACATGGGAAGGAGATCCATAAAGACATAATTACAAGTGGATTGCAGTCTAATGCTTTTGTAGGGAGTGCCCTTGTAGATATGTATGTTAAATGCGGGAGCATTGAGGATGCTCAGCAAGTTTTTGACAAAATACGAGAACGAAATGTGGTCTGCTGGACTGCATTGATTGCAGGGTATGTACAGAATAAACAGTTTGGTGACGCATTGGAACTCATCCAACAAATGCAGCGGACAAATATAAGGCTGGACTTGGAAACATATGCTACCATTCTTACCGTATGTGGGAATTTGGCAGCTCTGCAGGGAGGCAAGGAAGTCCATGGAGATATAATTAGAGGTGGGTGGCAATTGGATGTTTTTGTGGAGAGTGCCCTTGTAGACATGTACGCAAAATGTGGGAGCTTAGAGGATGCGTGCAAAGTTTTTAAAAAAATGCCTGAAAGAGATGTGGTCTCCTGGACTGCGATGATTGTGGGGTATGCTATGCATGGGTTTGGCCAGGAGGCTCTTCAACTCTTTAAACGGATGCGACATTGCTGTGTGAAGCCAAATCGTGTCACCTTCCTTGGTGCTCTGTCTGCATGCTGTCATGCAGGCTTGTTGGAGGATGGTTGGCAATGTTTTAATAGCATGGAGCGAGATTATGGCATCAGACCTGATGTTGAACACTACGGCTGCATAGTTGATCTTCTTGGCCGCTCTGGGCACCTGGATGACGCATATGACTTTATCAACAAAATGCCAATAAAACCGGATAATGCTGTGTGGGGATCTTTGCTCAGTGCTTGTAGAATCCATACCAACGTAGAGCTAGCAGAGCGTGTAGCCCAGCATCTTTTTGTGTCTGATCGAAAAAATGCTGCCCATTATGTATTGCTCTCGAATATTTATGCAGCTGCTGGCAGGTGGGATGGCATAGAGGAAGTGAGAAAATTGATGAGAGAGAGGAGGGTAAAGAAGATTCCAGGGTATAGCTGGATCGAGGTCAATAACAGAGTGCATTCTTTTATTGTAGGTGACAGATCGCATCCACAAACTGAAAAAATTTATGAAAAATTGGAGAGCTTGTATGGGCAGATGAAAGATTCAGGATATGCACCTGACACAGACTTTGTGTTTCATGATTTGGAGGAGGAACAAAAGGAACATGCCCTCTGCTACCACAGCGAGAAACTAGCCATTGCATTTGGGCTTATCAGTCTGTCGCCTGTGACAACTATCATTGTTGTTAAGAACCTTCGCATTTGTGGTGACTGCCATTCTGCCACCAAATTAATCTCCAAGATTGTTGCCAGAGACATAGTTGTGAGGGATGCTAAACGTTTCCATCATTTCAAGGATGGACAGTGTTCATGTGGCGATTATTGGTGACAGAGAGACAGTGAATCAAAATTGAAAGATGAGTGATGCTCCGACTGTTGGCTTGCATTGCCTTTGCAAAGTAGTCAACAGAATGAGGGCACCTAATGAGTGCAGTGTCCCCTGTGACATCTATCACTGTTGTTAGCAACCTTCGCATTTGTGGTGACTGCCATTCGGCCAACAATTAATCTCCAAGATTGTTGCAAGAGACATAGTTGCTAGGGATTCTAAACGTTTCCATCATTTCAAGGACAGACGGTGTTCATGTGGCAATTGTTGGTGACACAGAGACAGTGAATCAAAATCGGAATACCAGTGATGCTTGAACCGTTGGCTTGCATTGCCTCTGCAAAGGAGTAAAGGGCACCTAACGAGTGCAGTGTCAACTAAGCTCAAGTCAAAATCGTAGGATGATGGGGTAACAATTTTGTCAAGAACCTTGGCCTTTGTGGTGAGCGCTATCCTGCTACCAAGTTCATCTCCAAGATTGTTGCAGAGATGTAGTTGTGAGGGATGCTAAACATTTCCATCGTTTCAAGGACAGGCAGTGATCATGTGGCGATTATTGGTGACACAGGAAGTGAATCAAAATTGAAAGACAAGTGATGCTCGGACTGTTGGCTTGCATTGCCTTTGCAAAGGAGCGAAGAAAAAGAGGGAAACTAATTAGTGCAGTGTCTGCCCAGATCCAATCAAAATCCATGGAGTAGGATAATGGGGCAGCGTTTTTTCCCTTCTCTGTCCAGTAAAAATAACAGGAGGCCAAATTGGTGATTTCTGACAGAAATTTGGTAAAATTGATTTGTACAATTGAAAATGCACATATTAGGTCATAGATTGCATAATCTAGATGCAGCAGGGGTTTGGGTTTTGGAGACTGCTGGATTCATTTGTGTGATCAAAATCTGCAATTTCAGTTTGATTTCATAGTGAGTTTCAGCAAAGATTGAATGTAAGATTCCAGTGGAGGCAAATCCAAGAAGAGCAAATTCAAAAGAAGCAAAGAGAGGATTGCAAGATTCCAGTGGATCAATTCAAAAGTGCAAATAATTGACCCGTTATCCTACTCCAAAATCAATTGGTAAGTCTCCCAGCCCAAAATGAAAATCAATCGGTTTTGATCTGTTATTCTATTTTAAAATCAATTAGTGAGTCTTCCAACTTAAAATGAAAATCAATTGGTTTTCCATTGTAATGCTTGAAATTTGTGTTGATTACTTTTACTTAAACAGGGCTCAATAGATACTCTTGTATTATATTTCAAGTCAAATGAATTGATTGAGCGACCTAATTGCAATACAGATAGATGTTATCTAACTCAAAGCAAGATCTCCTGATGTAAAGAAATGGGTAGATATTCTGTATCATCCTTGGGTGTTTCATGGATCAAATAGGGGACCACAAAAGCTTGATGAACGTTACTGAGTAGTACCCATGAAGGATCATTTTGAGGGTATGCATCAGCTTTGATTTTAGTGTGTTGGAAAGTGTAACTAGGTTCAGTCTTCATCATGACTAAGTAATTATGAATTTATGTAATGAAGAAGGCAAAGATAATAAATGTATTTTACAATGCTTGCCATGTGTTTCATGAGCAAGGAGTTTTTATTATAGGTCAAAGACTTCTTCTTGATGTCTTTAGGGATTTGTCATCTTGTCATAAATGTATAGATTAGAGTCATGTGTATGAAGTGTTGTTATACTTTTAAAGGACAATCATTGATGTAATTGTATGCTCCAAAGACCTTGTCAAAGTACTCCTTGAAGACGACCTAGAAGATGCTGGAGATGCTCCTTGTAAAGTCAACTCACAATCAGGGGGTAAATTCAGCCCTATAGTAGAAGCCATGTCGGTGTAAAAGACATGAGACAGTCCCTATATATACATAGGATTGTGGCCTCATTGAAGAGATATATTCAGACAAGTTCTGTGATATTAGTGCGAGCTAAGGATCTGTCTTGGTGCGAAAGGATAAGGGCTAATCTACGAATAAGGAAGAAGGGATAATTACCTCTTAATTTAAACATACTGTACCTCACATAATCCAGGAGACTGAGACCAATTCTAGCAAGGGAGAAGTTTGACCTCAGTGTGTATTAAAGGATTGGAGTTTGGTGCGAAGAGAGGTGTCAAGACAACGAAGAAGAGTCTCACTACAACGAAGAGAAAGGAGTCCCGTATAACCTATCTTGAGTATGCTACATATCTGTGTAGGATCTGCAATATAGTGTGAGACTATAAGCAAGAACAAAGATTAGGGTAGACCAAAGGCTACCTTGACTAATGGTGAGTCTATTTAAAGGATGAAGTAAGATAGGTTGTGGAACAGTGATTGGGTGACCGAGGAAAGGATTCAAAAGCTAGGGACCGAGTTTCCTAAGGCTGGTGCAGAATAGTGCAGAAAAGAGGAGATCAACATAAGAGGACTAGTGGAGCAGTGACAAGGCCTTGGAAGCATATTGGTGTCAAGGGTCTGTGTCATGGTCATGGTACTTGTCAATTGAAGATAGATAAAAAAGAATTACTTTTGGGTTTTCCTCTCGAAGAGGGGGAGGTTTTGGCCTTGGCTTGAAGAGCCTAAACTTTGCGTCTCTTGTGTTTTGATAATTGACTTGATGAAAGACATAATAAGCTAATGAAGATAAAGAAAGAAGCATAACAAGTATAACACAAGCAATTATCAAGTAAGAGAATTGAATTAATCTATACCCTACCAAATTCTCAACATGGTTTGAGAGCTAAGGTGCTGAAGACAAGAATGGGCTATTTGACAAGAAGACACTCAAGTACCAAGAGATCAAGGATCATTTCTCTAGGAGACAACAAAGCAAAAGTCAGAGATCTACATTCAGTTCTAAAGATGTAGTTTGCAGAAATTGGAAAGCCATCTCAAGAAGATCAAGGACACCGTATAGAAGCCATCATCATCAATAACTATTCGGTGTTAAAATCAAATCAACATTGTTGGAGTCACCATCAAGCCATCATCATCAACAAGGATTCAGGGTGAATTAGCTCTCTTGAAAAAGCCAATCAAAGAGGGAGCTCCTACTGCAATCTACATCATCATCAACAAGGAAGCTGATAGAAGAAAAAAAGCATCTACTCAGGTAAGTATATTTATGACTTCATCTAAATCTGTCAAAATGTCTTTTTGCTAAGAAAGCAACAAACTGGTTTGGGTTTCATACTTTCTTGCATGGAAGAAAAGGACATATCCAAATCTGATTAAGAATGAAGGTCATGAACTATATTAAAAGGTCATCATCTAGACCTTCAAAAGAAGATACTCAAGCTCATGCCAAATACATGAAGGGAGACATAAGAGCCCAAAGGATTCTTATAGAATCCATAGAGGACTCTCTCATCCCCTATGTATCAAAATATAAACTTCAAAAGAAATATATGACAAATTGGTGGAGCTGTTCTCGATGAGTACTGCAAGGGAAGTAATATCTCTAAGACAAGAACTATACACGAGAGGAGGGAATAACTTCATACTTTATGAAGATTTCCGAAATACAAGACCAATTGTAGGAATTAGGAGAAGAAATGTCTGATAGGGAAATAACTACAGTGGTGCTGAATGCTCTGCCAGAGGGATGGGAAAACTTCACTTCAAGCATTTATGGAAGAAAGAAGAAACACCATTCCAAGATCTGTGGTCTCTATGTAAGATAGAAGAGACTAGACTAAAAGCCAAAATTGATATTGGAACAAATGAGGAAAATCAAGCCTATGTTGCCATGCCAAGGAGGAAAGGTAAATTTGGTAAATTTGGTCATCAAAAGAAAGGAAGGAACATGAATAAGATATGATGCTATGGATGTAATGAACTTGGGCACTATAAAAAGGATTGTCCCAAATCCAACACGGACAAGAGGAAAAAGGAGGAAGCCCATGTTGTTGGAGAAGTAGAAGAACTTGATGCAAAGAAGCCTAATAAAGAAGAAGTGAAAGATCTCTATTATGATTGAGATCATCTTCGTCTTTAAGAAATATCTGCCAGGTTGTAAAATAGTATGTTAGGAGCATTGTATATTATATAGATGCATCTCTTTAGAATTGGCATCATGATGGAAGCATTGGAGGAGGAGCCCTCATCATCGAAGAATGTCTAAAACATCTTTGTGACATCTATGCTATAAAAGTGGCTCCTGGGAACCTCACTGAAAACAACATTTATGTAAGGTAGTCATCTAGATCAAGGGTCATCATTCAATAATCAATATGGAAACAAGTGTTGACATTTTCTAATGAAATCCTCTTTGGATTCACTGGTTAGAAAGAAAGCAACAGGTTTCTTCGAGAATTCTAACTTGCAAAATTCTGGGATTAAAATATGATGACATATTGATGAAGCAGGTCAAGAGAATGAAACTCTTTCATTCTAAGGAAATCTACTGCAGGATGACTCAAAGAAAGGAAATGAGGTACATATATATTTATGCTGATACTGGATGCTATGTAGATAGGTCATATGGTTGCAGGTTGAAGAAGTATGATCAAAGAAAGCATAAACTCTTCCGATGCACAAGTTGTCAATAGACATGATCAACATTTGATGAAATCAACATAATATGTCCTCATATGGAATATGAGGTGGTTGTGTACAAACAAGGAACTGCATACTGGAAGTTCCTGGAAATGAAATAAAGCTGTGTGGAAAAAGAAAAGAAGAGATCTTGAAATGCAAGAGGCAGTGATCATCTGAAAGCCAAGAAGACTTGACTAAGAAATCTCCTGGGAAGGTATGTAGACTCTGATAAGAAGTCCGGAAAAGATGAAGACCCTTGGCAATACATATCTTTTGGAGATGTGTCAACATATATGAAGGATGGCGATGCCTACAAGAAAGATGTCATGGTGAAAGATCATCACTGGGGTAACTTTTGATTTAAGTATTCATATTTATAATTGAATAACATCTGATGAGCTTATGCAGGGCCGCCAAATGGAAGTAGATGTCTTTGACAAGTTGATAACCATATGGCAGGATGAAAGATCCTTGGAAGATATATGGTTTGAAAGCAACATAGCATGAAGCTAGACCAGATGGGAAGACTAATGGATCACTTTCTGATAGAAGACATGGCTCTTGTATGAAAGTGATGGATGATCTGTGCCCTAAGAAGAGATCCCAAAGTTGAAGGCTCCTCAATTCATGACATCAACGGAAGGAGTCCCTCATCAGCAGCTGAGTGTTTTTCATCATTGCTGCTGTAGGTCTCTGATTAAGAGGGAGTCTAATAATGGGTTTCTTACTTGGAAGAAATTCGATGACTCCTAAGCCAAAAAGAAAGCTTAGGTACATTCTTTATAATTATATTCCTTTGTGGAATATGTCCTCCCTAGTTGAGAGGAAGAGATAGACATGTCATTCTGGTCTTCACCCGGGAAGACATAATGGAGGATTGGGTAATCATCTGGCATCCGATACTCTTTGAGAATGTGATAAAACGTTCCGATAAGAGTAGTCGTGAAAGGATGGATATTCTTTAAGGATTAGCTATCTCGATAAGAATAGTCCTTAAAGGTCATACTCAGTGAATGTTGTGCAGGTAAATCCCCTCTGCGGACAGAGGCGATCCCTCTAGCCCTAGGGTGGGTCTAGCAGCAAGAGGACATGCTAATCCTTGGATTCCTAGTTTATGAATGAAACTGAGTCGGGATAGATGTCCTCTTGCTGCTAGACCCACCTTAGGGCTAGAGGGATCGCCTCTGTCTGCAGAGGGGATTTACTTGCACAACAAGTTGGCGACTCCACTGGGGATCAATGTGTTTTGTCGTCTCTCGTTGTTCGTCTATTGTTTTGCTTGTCGAGTCGACTTTGGTCATTTCATCGTTTTTCTGCTTTGTTTAGCTTGTCTGATTGTTTTCAGCCATCCTGTTTAGTCCTAGAGTGTCAAGTCTGACCTCTGCTCAGTGGTTTTTATTTTTTCCCATAGTTTTCTCGCTCGACGCTGATTTTCTTTGAACATACGCGTCGATTGGCGCTTGTTGCTTTTGTCACAGGTGTGCCAACCCCTGTTGTCGCGCCAAATCTCATAGGATTGAATTTTACCCTCTTTTCTGAGTTTTGTCAGTATTACATGCCTCTGGATTGGATTTTTATCTTGCAATTGGTCTACTGAGATTGTTTTCCCTCTCTTGTCTCGTCCTTCTCAGCTGTTTTTCCATCATCTTATCAGTGGAGTTTGTCACCCTAGGGTTTCTAGGTGCTTAGTGCCGCTTGTTCGACCCTCTCCTCACTAAGCCTTCTGAGTTGAGTTCGAGTTAGTTTGGTCTGCATTGTTTCAGTTTGTTGACTAGTTGTTTTAGCTTTTCTTTCGGTTCTTCATGTCTTTGGTTTGTTGAATGGTCATCATGCATTTTATTTAGCTCTCCATTCGTCACCTTGAGCATAGATTACATTGCTCGTTAAATCAGTTCGAAAGCCCTTTTTGTTTGAAGGAGTGCATCTCTGTTTTTGAGTGTGTTTGATGGTTGTATTGGATTGATCTCTTTGTTTTACATCATTTTCATTCAAATTGCTCAAAACTAGTGTTCATTTTGCTTTTTAGTGTAACAATGCATTTTGCTTCTTATTCATCTAAAAAGACAAAATTTGCATTCTTTCTCTTAACTTGAAAATGAAAATGTTCTTTTGCATTAGTAGTGTTTAGTGAACAAGGGAAAAACTTTTCGTTTTATGCTTTGGTTGTCTTAGATGCATTAGGGAAAATTCTCTTGTATTCAATTGATTGCTACTTTGTTTTGAATTGCTATCCCTCTCTTAGCTAGCATTCATTGAATTGGAATGATTTTCTTTTGTATATAGTTGTGCATTAAGATTCAAAATCACATTCTGTAAGGCCTTGAAGTCACAACATTAATTCAAGATCAATTTTAAAATGAATTCAATCAACCTGAGGAAGCATTGAAACATAACGCACATATTGTAGAGGTCTAGGCTAGTGACGTGTTCCGATGTCGTTAAACCTAGTAGTTGTCATTCTCCATTTGGCTTTAGACAACGTTAGCATGGACTTGTGCTCCCCGTACAATCGCGTATATAAAGAGAGGCCCTCATAGGTTGCAATCCTTTATCCATAGGAAGCCGAGTCTGCCGCCCTGTAACTATGATACACCGAACACATCATTCAGAGAGACTACCTGCACATACGTTAAGTCCTTGGTCATTTCTCTTTCATTTGATCACGAAGGTGTATATTGCAGTTCACAGAAACTTGTTACACCCTCTTGTTTAGATTTCCTGAGTAGTCATTGTGGTCTTTTCGTGACTCTCTAAAATTGAAACGATCCTCGAGGACTTGTCCTTTCACGCTCGTTTCAACCCGAAAGTGACTAAAATCACCTTTTGCCTGTTTCTTGACTCTTAAAATATGAAATGACAGAGTTTTGTTTCAATGTCTTAAAATAGTAACTGCCCACGAAATATTCTCGGTTCAAGTTATCTTCCTTAGTGTTTTGTTTTAGGGTTGATTCCTATGGCAACGTTTCCAGAGTTTACCAACCAAGGAATCCCCTCCGAAGAGAATCCTGGTCCTTTTCCTGCTTTTGGGAATGTTGGCGCTCCTTATATGGCAACATTGTCCCTTCCTGGGTTAACTGTTGGTTTGCCTGTGTGGTTATTTTCAACCTCGGTGGTCCTGAGTGGTTTGACCCTTGTTCAACCATCTCCTTCGCCTGAACAACATCATGTTGATTCTAAAGTAGACCTCTCACCTTCTTCGCCTATTTCTTCGTCCTCCTCTTCTACTTCGCCTGGTGAAAGTTTGGATTCCAGTAACCAGGTGGCTAAGAAGAAGAAGAAGAAGACGAAAAAGAAGAAGTTAGATAAGCGAGAGGCCAACCCTATCGCTATTGCTCCTAAGACACCTTCCATCGATAAACCATCCGACCTTTCACGGAAAGTCAAATTCCCTTGCAAGCTGTGTAAGGGTGACCACCTTCTTCGAGATTACCCTGGCATCCCCAAGGTGCTCGAGGTATGGTCCGACGGTCATCCGACGTTGTCTTTGGCTTCTAAAGGTCACATTGGTGACACATCTTCGACTAGTATTGATAAGACTTGTAAGAAACAGGGTAAGATCATGAATTCCTGTAGGTTGTGTGAAAGGCCTTATCCCATTCACCATTGTCCGGACCTGGATGAAGCCACGAGAGTGTTGGACAACCCTATTGTTTCTGCATCCTGCCTTCCGGTTAGTTACCAGAAGCTTTCTTTGAGTCCTCTGCTAGTTGATCTAACGATTGGTCAAGATTCATCTTTGGTCGATCCCGCTCCCCCGGAAATTCAAAATCACGAATCCATTCCTGACCAACGATTGGTCGTGGAATCGGTCGATCTGATCCCGCCTATGGTTCATTAGGTCTTTTCCGTCGAGAGTGGGCCTCATACCCCTCACGTTCTTCTTGTTTCTTCAGATTCCCCGGATTTGGAGAAAGATCCTCCTGTCCCTGTGGCTCAAGAAACTGCTCCTCCTGCTCCCACACTTGTGGTCCAGGAGGATACTCCTTTTGCTCCCATAACACAAGGGGATAACCCTTCCATTCTTGTCATACCCCCCCAAGTAATTTTGTCGCTTCTTTCGATTGGAGTAGATTTGTGGGATACCGCCTTCCTTCTTATGTGCCTTTTGAGATCACAGTACATGCCTTCAATGTGGTCGTACCTAGCACAGTTATAGATGAAGGCGCATCTGTTAGTATTCTGTCTTCAACTACTTGGCAAGCTTTTGGTTCTCTATCGCTTGTGCCTGTTACGCATAATCTGTTGGCTTTTAATAGAGGAACTAGTCAACCGTTAGGGATCCTTTCAAAGTTGCCTATTACTTTGGGAGGGAAAACCGTCTATATAGACGTGATGGTTGTCCAAGGCCCTTTGGATTTTAATTTACTCTTGGGGCGCGACTATGCTTATGCCATGGGTGCGCTTGTCTCTTCCCTCTTTCGTGTGATTTGTTTTCCACATGAAGGTCGGATCGTGACCATCAATCAACTTTCATTCTTTGGTCCTAATGTGACAGTTGGCCAACAATCGTCTCTTCCTGGTCTTTATCCGTCGGTTGTATCTTCCCCGCCACAAGTTAATTATGTGGCCACTTGTTCATTGCCCTCATCCAGTGATAGTGCCGTCAAGTACCATCTACTAGGGGCATTTGATTGTGATTTCCAAGATATTGTTTTCCCATCAGATGAGAATCTTTTGGAAGCCATGACTTCTTATTCGACATGATGTGTTGTCGCCGGAGCATAGTTCATTTTCTTGTGTCAAGCTCCTTAAAAAATGAAACAAGTTTTTCGGAGCATAGTTCGTTTTCTTGTGTCAAGCTCCTTAAAAAATGAAATAGGTTCCTTGGAGCATAGTTCGTTTTCTTGTGCCAAGCTCCTTAAAAAATGAAACAAGGTGTTTGAGGATAGTTCTTCTTCTATGTCAACCTCGTTAAAAAATGAATTAGGTCAAGAGGATAGTTCTTTTAATGTGTCAACCTCGTTAAAACAATGAAACACGTTCCTGTTCAATTCGAGTCTTTGATAATATCTCGTAAGATCCCAGTCGAGTCTTTCCCTGATCTCGTAATTGAACCTTCACTCCATCCGCCTTTAATTAACTAGTAGATGGACTGAAGCTTGGGGGGCATCTACCTCGAATTGAGTCGCCATGCTGGGGGCATGCCCACTTTTGCAAGCATAGTTTATCTGTGTTTCAAGCTTGTGTAAAAATGAAGCCAATCCCAAGCATAGTTTACCCTTGTTTTCAAGCTTGCATAAAAATGAAACCTTTTTGGCCTGGGGTGCTTTGCTAACGGTTTTCTTGCTTATTGTATCGTTGCTTATTATGCAGATGACTGTCACTCCTTATTATCCTCAAATCTTAAGGTTGTACTTACGCGTTTGTTTACTAGAAATACATTTTGATTACATCACATATCAACATATTCCTAGATGAATGAATGCATTAACTGATACAGTAGCCAATATTGTATTAGATAGACATTTGCGTAATTTGTAAAACATCATCATCACATGACAAGATTCATACAGGAAAATGGGTGTGTATATATATATATATATATCGAGTGTTTGCATCCACGTGCATCATAAGTTCAAAAAATATGTATGTTTCGGTTACATCCCGAGACATCATGTCTCTAAAAAAATATGCATAAATAAAAGCCTAGGTGTCTAGTCTGCGTGATGCTCATGGTAGCATGTCACTGCCTGTACGATCCGCCTCAATAAGCGGTGAACACGGTTCAACACCCCTGCAGTGTGTCTCTAGTACGCACGAGGAACATCATCAAATATCGCATAGTCTGGGATTCTACTAGCGAGTCCCTCCAGGTTGCATACGATTTCCTCCTCACTTCTCTCACCATGAGGGGCCACATCAAAATCACGAGGAATTCGCTATGCTATCAGAGATATCCTTGCAGGTCTTTCTGGGCCGACATCTGTAAATACATGGATTAACATCAGAACATACATAATAAAAAAAAATCATAATACTCATCAAAATAAAAAATGAGTCTTACCCAATGCTTCATCCCAATCCTCTCTCGTTGGGAGTGGGAGATCCGCATCACCGATAAAGTCCGTGCCATACTAGGGCCAATCCTCCACAACAATCAGTTGTCGGCGGAGCCACTCAAAGAACTTCGGTCTTTAGGACATCTATTGACCGCCTCCTGATCTTGGCATCAAAGCCGCCCAACGAACCATCCGTGGCTCCTGGGCTGGTGGTGTAGGAACTATCACTTCCTGACGTTGGAAAATTGGTAACCGTTCTAAGATGAATGGTACCAAGATGGACCCATAGCCGAATTGTTTCAGCTTACCGTTCTTGCATTTTGTCAACTGGTATTTCATGTTGATCGTTACTGCCTCTGCCCAGTTGTAAAGAGTGGGAACCATGCAATCTACTACAAGAAGTAGTTGTGTTTTTGTGGCCTCATGCAGAGCCTGAACTCCCGCAGTTAGCTGAAATAGTTGAATAGCTGAATCGTTGGTGTGAGATAGAGCAGAGAGGAATCCATTGTCGAGAGAGAGTCTAGGCTTATTGCCTCGCCAAGTCCAGTTCCTCGACGAATGCTTGAGACGCATTTGATTGGACTCGCTAAAGGAGGCTGCGACGTTAAGGATTATTTGGTTGTAAACTCTTTCTCTCTCCTTATTAATACATGACTGATGTTTTGGTTCCCGTTTTGCATTTGATATGATTAATTTTGTGCAATGCGTTTAATTCTCCTTGACCAATTAGATAGTTATGAATGCAAGTGTGTTTTCGTATGCTACTATCGTTCTTTGATCCTTGTGCAGGCATCTGAGTATTATTGCTGAAGGATCGTGACGTGTCAGGACGAAGATCAGGAGACTGCTGCCACAGCTACGACGACTGCGTTGGAACAAAGGTAGGACATCTATCCCAACTCAGTTTCATTCATAAACTAGGAATCCAAGGATTAGCACGTCCTCTCGCTGCTAGACCCACCCTAGGGATAAAGGGATCACCTCTGTCCTCAGAGGGGATTTACCTGCACAACAGTGAACACCTGGGTGGAGTATGTACCTTGGAGACAATGATGAAGGTGTCTATAATCATTGGTCTCACCAACATTGTAGCTCACAGTCTCGTGGAGAGATGGAGCTGTTAGTCAAGGCCTTGCATTGTAACAATGCTGGTTAATATGATGCTATAACAGATTTTTACCAATCAAATTCTTCTTATGAGATTCTTCAGATTGAAAGTGACCATGTACCATTATGAATACCTCCCTAATTAAAAGGGAGTGTTGGAAAGTGTAACTAGGTTCGATCTTCATAATGACTAAGTAATTATGAATTTATGTAATGAAGAAGACAAAGATAATAAAATGTATTTTATAATGCTTGCTTCACGAGTTTCATGAGAAATGAGTTTTTATTATAGGTCAAAGACTTCTTCTTGATGTATTTAGGGATTTGTCATCTTGTCATGAATGTATAAATTAGAGTCATGTATACGAAGTGTTGTTACACTTATAAAGGAAAATCATTGATGTAATTGTATGGTCCAAAGACCTTGTCAAAGTACTCCTTGAAAACGACCTAGAAGATGTTGGAGATGCTCCTTGTAAAATCGGCTCACAATTAGTTGGTAAAGTCGGCCCTATAGCAGAAGCCATGTCGACCCAAAAGACATGAGACAATCCCTATATATACATTGGACTGCGGCCTCATTGAAGAGATATATTCAGACAAGTTTTGTGATATAAGTGCGAGCTAAGGATTTGTCTTGGTGTGAAAGGATAAGGAATAATCTACGAATAAGGAAGAAAGGATAATTACATTTGAACTTAAGCATACTGTACCTCGCATAATCTAGGAGGCCGAGGCCTATTCCAACAAGGGGGGAGTTTGACCTCAGTGCGTATTAAAGGACTAGAGTTTGGTGCGAAGAGAAGTATCAAGACAACGGATAAGAGTCTCACTACAACGAAGAGAAAGGAGCCCCGTATACCCTATCTTGAGTATGCTACATCTCTGTATAGGATCTGCAATATAGTGCGAGATAAAGGACTATAAGTAAGAACAAAGATTAGGGTAGATCGAGGGCTACCTTGACTAAGGGTGAGTCTATTTAAAGGATGAGTAAGACAGGTTGTGGAACAATGATTGTGTGACCGAGGAAAGGATTCAAAAGCTAGGGATCGAGTTTCCTAAGGCTGGTGCAGGATAGTGCATAAAAGAGAGGATCAACATAAGAGGATTAATGAAGCAGTGACAAGGTCTTGGAAGCATACTGGTGTCAAGGGTTTGTGTCATGGTCATGGTACTTGTCAATTGAAAATAGATAAGAAGAATTACTTTCAGGTTTTCCTCTCCAATAGGGAGAGGTTTTGGCCCTGGCTTGAAGAGCCTAAAATTTGTGCCTCTTGTGTTTTGATAATTGTTTTGATGAAAGAAATAATAAACTAATGAAGATAAATAAAGAAGCATAACAAGTATAACACAAGCAATTATCAAGTAAGAGAATTGAATTAAACTATACCCTACCAAATTCTCTAACATAATGTTTCCCCCCTTGGTACCTATGTCATATATAACTCCTCTCATCACTTTCTTGTCCTATGAGTATACTTGTAGTCTTTCCGTGTGAATACTGGGCCCTCTAATAACCCAAACCTACATATAGGTTAAGTATGGCGTTAATAAATTCACCAAGTATGTTTTTTTTTTATTAAACCGTAATGAGAATTTGATATTAGGCAAAATGCTACACTTGGATCACATCTTGTACATTAAGTGATTACATTGAAATTGTACTCGAGTTCAAAAATAACTTTAACCTCATTAATACTGTCATCTATCATATGTACTTGACTACTGACTTGCCTAATAGATGCTGGGTCATTGGAGGTATACACTCTCCAAAAGACCAACAAGATCATCCAAAACTTACAATATATAGAAAAATTCATGCAAGTTCCATTGACTAGGTTCCAGAGTCATCCTTTGCTACAATAGGTACATTCAAATATAATTTTATTACATTTCTTACACTTTCCTTATCTAGATTGGAGGAGATATGCAGAGACAAGGATTTAATTTCCGCCTGCAGATCCTCTAGTTGCTTGTGAAGACCATCTGCCTCATCCTCTAATCTCCTTTGCTGAGTTATGTCTTCCATCAATAATTCCATAGCTGTCAGGACAACAATAGGGACTCGGTTCAGTTTGGTACACATAAGTTCATGGTTTGCCTCTGGCCAATCCATTTGTTGCGAGAACGATTTCATTGCAATACCTTCATAGGGAATTCATGTATCCCAGGTTTCTTGTGAAAACATATCCCATGCCTTTTAACTAAACCAAATTTATCCTTTAATTAAACCCAATAAGAAGGAAAATAGTCTATTTCTAGCTCAACATTTATCTGATGATAATATACAACTAAAATTTATTTACTACATATTAAACAAGTAAGAATTTTCACTGCAGCAATTTACATAAGTAATCAACAATCAAAGAATACCTGTATTAGTAGCTTGGTTGAGATGCTCCTGATTCTATTGAGATGCTCTTGTTGGGCTATCCAACTGGATTACCTCCCATCCAACTAGGAATGATTTCCTAGCCTAGGGAACCTCGATAGGCTCCCTAGCCCTTTGAGCCCAAGTCCAACCAGCTGTAGTGTGTCCAAGTTAAAACCAACACTCTCCAATAGATCCAAGTTTGATTCCTCTCATTTTCTCTCCATTCACTCCCTTCTCTTTCTCCACATTCCTCCTCTGAAATAAATTCCTCCCATGCCAAAAAAAAGACCAAGGATCCTCCCCCCCCCCTCTCATCCTCCTTCCCTTTATGCCTCTTCCTCTCATCCACCTTAACTACTTACCATTAATTCCATGACCACCCCCTCGGCCTTTTAATTTATTAACTTTGACTTTCCTTACCATATTTTATCCAAAATTAGATTTGAAAAGACACCTTAAGAATATGAATATAGATATTTTATTTAGAATTAAATTAGAGAAGACCATATCTTATCTAAAAGTAGATTTGAGAAGACACATTGGAAATAAGATATAGATATTTGATTTAGAAATAAATTGGAGAGACCATATTTTATCTAAAAGTAGTTTTGATAAGACACATTAGAAATAAAATATAGATATTTGATTTAGAAATAAATTGGAGAGACCATATCTTATCTAAAAGTACATTTGAGAAGACACATTGGAAATAAAATATAGATATTTGATTTAGAAATAAATTGGAGAATACCATTTCTTATCTAAAAGTAGATTTGAGAAGACACATTAGGAATAGAAATAATGACAAATAATAAAAGTCATATCAGTAAAAATAAAATTAGAAATTCACAAGTGTAGATATATATCAATATTACTCAATAATTACAAGTCAATATTTGCAGTTTAATTAAACATGAATCAAAATTTTCTTGATAGGATCAAGTGGGGCATTACATACACCCCTCATTTAGAAAACTGTCTCGAAGTTAGAGTGAAAATGACACAAGGTGTTTGAAAGAAGTTTGACAATAAGACATAACAAAATAGAGAGAGATATAGTAGTCAAATTAAGTAAGTCAAGAAATGATACCACTTCCCATCAAGAGTCTCCAACTAACCTATAACTTCCTATCATTCCTAATCTACTTCCGTTCCCATCCTATCCATCCTCTGCTGCAATATACTATGGCATCGGCTATAACAATTTAACCACTGATAAAACCAATATGGCGGAAGCGTCGACTATGTCGACCTAACTTCCACAACATGCAATTGGCAATCGTCATCACACATCTAGGGGAGCGTTTCCATCACTGCCCTCCCACGATTCCAGGATTGGAGGTTACACGGTGGGAAATGCCTCCACCCCTTCTCAAAACTAGGGTAAACACCCTAATTTGGACCACACAACGACGTTGGTTGGATACTTGTCATCGAATAATCCAATCAGGTAGTCTTATTACCTGCCATTTACACATTACTCGTGTCATAATAGTGCATATCAAGTTGATACAAAATGCAATAGAACAATGTACATCATACCATTCCTCGTTGGACATGTCAACATTTCCCCATCGGAAGAGTAGGTCTTGGTTATCATATAGTTCTTTCCAATCTGCAGGATAGTTCTCATTCATGCATGTACATAACAACCAAAACATATATAGATAAGTAATCTTAACCATCATGTTATTAATTCTAATATCCACGTCTCAAATTTGTACTTCATAAAAACATACTGGAAATATATCTTACATTAGATAAATCATAATTTTGATAAGTCATTCATTAGATAAATCATATCCTCTTAAGCTATACATCAATCAACAATAACTCTGATAAGTCATACATTAGATAAATCATAACCAAGTAAGTCATACATCAGGTAAATCATACATCAAATATTTTAATCAACAATACCTAATATATATAATGATTTATATAAGTAATTTTATTTGTCCAACTAGAATGCATAAATAAAATAACATGGAACTACAAATAGAGTCTTAGCATAGGTAGCTATCTAAGTAAAAATGGGCATCACAGATGCTTGAAAAATGAGGGGTAGTTACGATGTATAGCCTCTGCATCCTCCCAGGTAGCAGATCCTGAGTTATACTTGTCCCATTGGACCTTAACCTGGTCCACCATGCGACGTCTGAGATGTCGAACCCTACCGTCCAATATGCGTAATGGTTCGACCATTACGGTTCCCACGTCCAAGACCTATAATTCCCTCCAATCCAGTTTATGAGATTCATCAAGAACATAATGTCGTAAAATAGATACATGAAAACGTTATGAGTTTTATGCAAATGGCGTGGCAGTACAAGACGATAGGAAACTGGGCCAATCTTCTCCTTGATTCTAAAAGGTTCTATAAACCGAGGTGATAACTTTGTCCCTTTCCCAAACCAAATGGTGCTTTTTTTAAGCATATTGTGAGCAAATTTGTAAAAATTGCACTTACGTTAATTTAAAATATATGACAGTATTCAAAGGGTATGGACTTACAAGGAAATCACAAATAAGCAAAGTGTCACTAAATCTAGTCTTATATAAATTAGTATGGTTGTAAGGAAACACATTTTCAACAAAATAATATTTATTTGTATTAATTTTAAACTCAATTCTAAGAATGATTTTTCAAAATATCCACTTAAATAACCATAAACTATATATATATATATATATTTAAAATTTTTGACACTCTATGTGCACAAATTACCACATCTTGTTTCTTACCATTTATACCACACACACACACACACATAACACTTGGTCATACTTATATAATAAAATATTATGTTTAAATAATAACATATCACTTCTTTAATGAAAACACTCAAAGACCCACCTTTTTAAAACCATAATAAAAAAACAAACCATTTTAAAACTATTAAAAAATACAATAATAAAGAAATATGATTATCACTATTAAGAAAATGATAGTTTACAATATTATATGGTGCTTAGTGTTCACCATGAAGAACCTATGTACCTAGGCTTGTTTGAACAAATGGATTCATACGATGAATTAGAGGACCAAATTATCAATGCATATAGATACAAACCAACAAAATTTAACTATGGTTAAACATAGTAAGAAGAAAATTCATATACTAGTGGCCCGTTAGAATTATCATTAAGGCGGCTTGTGCCTAAATAAGCGAAGCAAAGGAATGCTGAATGTGAGCGCGTTGAAAAAACAATTTAAAGAGTAATGTTTTAAAAGCATTCCATCGCTGCTAGAAATGGCTATTTTTAATCATTGCTTCGTTTTTGCCTGAATGAATTCACTGAATTTTGGCAGGAACCACAATTCACATGCATGGTGTCAAGGTTCCAAAATACTAAATCGTGTTCACCTACCTTTACTGTGGGACTTCAATCTAATCCAGAGGTCAACTTGTACAATTTTCCCCTTTTGTTACACACACACACACACACACACACACACACACACACACTTATTACTTTTAGTATATTGCGATTTTATATTGTTTATTTAGGTGAAGGATGTATAGGCACTTGAAAAAAAAAACTTGACGACATATTTAAGATGAGAACTAATATTTATTGGAAAAGAATTTGTTCAAAAAGTCTTGTCTCATAATGAATACAATAATCTAACGACCATGACGTAATTACAATTAATATTTTTACTATCACGACACCACAAACAAATGTTCCAATGTCAATTGTGTGAAAATATGTGTATGAAATTGAACGTGCCCTTGTAGACATCGTACACTAGGATATGTGCACTATATTCTCCAAAGATGGGAAATTACTAGGGAGTTCCTTTGCCAATGAAACAATGAGAATATGATCTGCAGTTGACATAATTTTGAACAAAACGCCCAAAGGCTATCTTGAGGGCATTTCCAACTTGGCATGGTTATTAGATTCCCGCTATATTTTCTCTACCTTTGTTGGCAAAACCCTATGCGTCTTAATCTCTTTAATGGTTCTAGAATCTGATTACTACCAACAACATAGTTGGACCATTGACTTTAGCCTCTTTTTGACATAGTTTGAAGTTGTAAAATATATAATTTTATTATATAATTTGGTCATTTCCAAACATGAAACATAGAAACTGTCTGATAGTCAAATAACTTTTATAATGTGGCCAAATTTTTTTATATTAAATTTTTACCCCTTATGAATTACTGACTTTGTGAACTCCACTCAGAGATGTCTGTAGCGTCATTAAATCTTTTAGGGTTACATTTGGGCAAACACAAAAGTTGATTTTTAATTAACAGAGCTCTATGCCAAAGTTAAGTTTGGGAAAATGCAAAAGTTGATTTTCCAACATAGGCAGTGATAAGTGGATCAAGGTTGTGTTTCAATACACAAACCTGTGTCGTCCAGAAGAAGAATTCAGTGTAGGAGTTGTTGATTTCATCCAAACTGTTATGTAGAAGGATTCAATTCTTTCAAAGCAGGAAAGTAGAACAAGAATGACTTTAGCAAACGGGGTTTTCAGTCCATGCTACCAACTTATGAACCAAGAGAGTGCCTAGGCTAGGGTACGAGATATTTCCAACGTTCCTTGAAGGCCTTGTGGAGGAAGGGAAAGAAAAATTTACACTTGAGGAAGGTCTGCAGGGTAAAGAAAATCCAACTGGCATATGGGCAAAACCAATTATACAACGAAAGACCAAAACTATGTGCATAGTTGGTCCTTCTACCAACACTCCTAAAATGATACATAAACTAGCTGAGGAAGGGATGAGTGATGCTCGCTTCTAAATTCATTGACAGGGAAGAGATAAATCACGATACCACTTAAATGCACATGGGATAATTGCTTCCTTGCCTTTTGTACATCAAAATTGATGTGGAAAAAGAAGTCGCATTTTATGTTGTTAACCCAAATTTCATGTCCGATGAAATAGTCTTTTGCATTTTGTGCCCCAAGTCATTGGTGGGTAGCATAATTAGCAAGGGAGGAAGCATCGTCAAGAACCCTGGGAACGAAACCGATGCCTAGATTACCATTCAAGACGTAATACTGGGTTTAGAAGAAAGAGTGGTTTTGATCTCTTCATATGAAGGAGAGAGGGAGGTGGTTTTCCCAGTGCAGGAGTCCCTCTTCAGAGTCCATTCAAGGATTTTTTTTTTTGATAGCGGTATCGAGGAAGAGGGCCTAATCCAGAACATTAAAACACGGCTCATGGTGTCCAATAACCATGTCGGTTGTTTTGTAGGACACGTCGCGAAGATTATTGAACATATTTGCGAAGAAACCCAGGGATTCGATTCAAACCCTGCTAAGGGATCAAATTCCTCTTTGCATGTAGATTTCTGACGAGGTAGCGTGTTAAATGGGTCTCCTCAAATACTAAAGACGATTTTTATGAGGTTGTTGGATTTTATAAGTAAGCGAGATTATAGAGATACAATTTGTGGTGATAGAAGAAGCACAAAATTTTAGCAATGAGAAAGAATATGTTGTAGGAAAGGCTAGTTCCAGGTACATAGTAGGCTGGACCAATACATACAATTGACTTATCTGCAAAATAAGAGTTGTGTAAAATAAGTTATAGTAGGAACACTTGAGGAGACATGCTATGCGAGGAAACCAAAGGTAATATGTTCAAAATATTTGGCTTAGTTGCGTCTTTTTATTATAAGTGGTGCTAGTAGGTGGGTTTCAAGGTCCACATTTTGAATCTAGTGCTCTTATACCGTATGTGAAAACCTATCCCAGGTGTTTTAACTAAACCAAATTTATCTTTTAATTAAACACAATAAGAAGGAAAATAGTCTATTTCTAGCTCAACATTTATTTGATGATAATATACAAGTAAAATTTATTTACAACATATTAAATAAGTAAGAATTTTCATTGCAATAATTTACATAAGTAATCAACAATCGAAGAATACCTGTATCCGTAGCTTGGTTGAGATGCTCCTGATTTTGTTGAGACGCTCCTGCTGGGCTACCCGACTGGATTTACCCTCCAATCAACTAGGAATGATTTCCTAGCCCAGGGAACCTCCAAAGGCTCCCTAGCCCTCCGAGCCCAAGTCCAACCAATTGTAGTGTGTCCAAGTTAAAACCAATACTTTTGATTCCTCTAATTTTCTCTCCCTTCTCTTTCTCCATATTCCTCCTCCAAAATAAATTCCTCCCATGCCAAAACAAAGACTAAGGATCCTCCCCCCCTCTCCTCTCATCCTCCTTCCCTTTAGTCTCTTCCTCTCAGCCACCTCAACTAGTTACCATTAATTCCACGACCACCCCCTCATCCTTTTAATTTATTAACCTTGACTTTCCTTACCATACCTTATCCAAAAGTAGATTTGAGAAGACACCTTGGGAATATGAATATAGATATTTTATTTATAATTAAATTGGAAAATACCATATCTTATCTAAAAGTATATTTGAGAAGACACATCGGAAATAAGATATAGTTATTTGATTTAGAAATAAATTGGAGAAGGCCATATCTTATCTAAAAGTATATTTGATAAGACACATTGGAAATAAATATATATATTTAATTTAGAAATAAATTAGAGAAAACTATATCTTATCTAAAAGTATATTTGAGAAGACACATTGGAAATAAAATATAGATATTTGATTTAGAAATAATTTGGAGAATACCATATCTTATTTAAAATTAGAATTGAGAATACACATTGGGAATATAAATAATAACAAATAATAAAAGTCATATAAGTAAAAATAAAATTACAAATTCACAAGTGTAGATATATATCAATATTTTTTTTTACAGAAACGGGTAGTGGATTTTATTCAATACTTGGCCTTGATGCCAGAATTCGGGTTACAGGAGGAGAGTTACAATTTGCATTTGCCGCACAGCTTTGGATGACTGTGGCCATTATGCTTATATAACTTCTCTCTTTATTTGCAACAATGAGGTCTAATTCTGTGATTTTCCCATGCTTGAAAATGCATACAAACTGGTTTAACAATAAACAGTAAAACATGTCTGTTTTTTAATTTAAGGGATTGGATCCCATGACTCTTTTCCGCCTCTGCACAAGGCTCCCGCCGATAGAAGGGCTGCTTTGTTGGCTTCAGTATCTGCCTGCTTGTTGTTGGCTCTCAACACATGGTAGAAGCTCAATTTCTGAAATGAATTTGCCAGGTCCGTTATTCTGAAGATCATTCTTGCCAGTCTTAGATCCGAAGGCTTAGAACGTGAAACCATAATGTTTATTATTATCTGGGAGTCCCCAAAAACATTTACTTTCCTAATGCTCAGTTCTTTTAGGATCTTAAGGCCTTGGAAAAGGGCCAATGCTTCTGCTTGAATGCTGGAAGCAATGCCTAAACCCCAGGCGAAATTATGAGTCTTTATGCCCTCTAAATTTAAAATGACACCTCCTGCTCCAGCTCTGCCCGGATTTCCCTTTGCAGCCCCGTCAAAGAAAAAGGAATGGCTTGGGTGATTTGTGATCCAATCCTGGAACTCTTTAGCTGGAGCCCTTATTTGCCATTCCTTGAGGAGGAGGATTTTGCTTGGAGCTTTTTGAAACTGCATGTCTAGAGTGGCGCCCCAATTTATGTCTTGATGGCTTAAGTTTGTATCATCTTTATGATCACTCAAGCACTCTTTTAGCATACATTTTATTTTCTCTACCACAAGCTTCGCTTCTTGATTACAATTCCTGAAAATCCTTTTATTTCTCTCCAGCCAGATATTCCAACAGATTAATTTGGGGGGAATAATCCATGCAACTTTGATCGTCTTATTAGATGGGGGAGGACCAGGATAAATTTGCAGCCAGTTAGCAAAAAGAGCTGGCAAAGAGGTAGGCAGAGCGAAGTTGGAGCAAAGAGGGGCAAGGAGATCAGTCCAAATTTGCATTGAGTAAGGACATTCAAGGATGAGATGCGTAGCACTTTCCTGGTGAATCTTGCACAAGCTGCACCTTGAGGGACCTTGGAATCCATGCTTCTGCAGGTTTTCATCCGTCAAAATTTTACCATGGCAAAGCAACCAGTTGAAGAAATCGATTTTAGGCAAAGATGGACAGTGTCATATCCCCTTCCACGGAGCAGGATTGGTGGCAGCATGAGGGTGTTCGCACAATTTGGAGCAGCCCAACGCTACTATGAAGCCTCCAGTCAACGCCCCCCACCCACGTGAATCTCGTTTTATGATCTGCGTAGGGGCCCCACCATGAAGAAGCGATAACAGGGCGTCGCGTTCTTGCTGCAGCTCTGGTGGTGTTTGGAGATTCCATCCTACCCAGCGGGAGTCCTGCCAGCAGGAGATGTCCAACAGTGTGTGTTGGCCCGCGGCAGTCATCCACCTGCGCAGCGCAAGGAGAAAATGGCATTCTCCCAGCGGCTCCATATTCATAATCCTGTCAGTCCAGAGGTTAATCCCTTTACCATTTCCAGGGATCCAAAAGGCGTTGTCTTTGATGAGCAGGCAGGCCTTTGAACAGAGTTTAGAAAAGGGCGAGTTCGTTGCTGGCAAGGGGTGGTCCAGGCAGCGAGATCGCTGGCCTGTGAAGTATTTTTTCCAAAGCGCTAATTGTGCCCAACCGGGATTTGGAGCAATGATTCTCCATATTAACTTGGCGCTCATTGCAATATTGTGGATGCCCAGGTTCTTGAAATTTAGCCCACCTTCCAACAGTGGTTTGGAGACAACCTCCCAATTGACCAGGGGGATCTTTTTTTCATTTTGTTTTCCCCCTTTCCAGAAGAATTTTCTGATGATCTCCTCCATTTTTCTAAGAATGCCAGTGGGTGCCAGAAGAACTGAAAACTGGAATAAGGGGAGACTGTTAAGAACTGATCTTATGAGGACCGACTTACCAGCTATGTTTAGCCATGAAGAGCCCCAGGCGAGCAGCTTATTTTTGAATTTCTCCAGTTGGGGGAGCCAATCTCTGTTGTAGGCTCTTTTGAGAAAAACAGGGAGGCCCAAGTACTTGAAGGATGTCCAGTTTGAGGAAGCAGCAAAGCCGAAGCATCTCGAAATGGTGTTGAGAAGACTAGGCGAGGTGTTCCAGCAGTAGATATGGCATTTGCCATTGTTAAGAATACTTACAGAGACCCTGCAAAACTCGTCTAGTACTCCTTTGAATCTGGAAGCCATGAGGCTAGAGGCAGCTCCCAACATCAGGGTGTCATCAGCAAAGAGAGCATGGTTGATGTTTTTAACCCCTCTAGCAATGCAGAGCCCTGTAATTTCCTGATCTGCCATTTTTTTGTCTAGAAGAAAACTGAGAACTGAGGCTTGAAGGACGAATAGCAGTGGGGAGAGGGGGCATCCCTGCCTGAGACCTCTCGTGGCTTTGAAAAAGTCAGCAGCTCTACCATTTACTAATGGGGCAATCCAAGGTTCTGATATGCAAGCCCGGATCTAGTTTATAAAATTTGCCCCAAACCCAAGCTTGTGTAATACTTTAAACATATAGCTATGCCTAACTCTATCGAAAGCATTAGCTAAGTCTAGCTTGATAACCATACCTTTTTCATTTCGACTCAAGCTTGAATGGATTGCTTCTTGTACCAAAGTGAAGTTGTCCACGATCTGGCGACCTTGAATGAATCCTCCTTGACTTTCCGGGATGATTTTTGGGAGGATAAGCTTCAGTCTATTTGCTATGACTTTAGTAATCAATTTGTAGCCAATGTTACATAGTGAAATCGGGCGAAATCTATTGAAGGAGTTGGCTCCTTTCTCTTTGGGGATGAGGGCCAGAAAAGCAGAGTTTGTGCTGCCTCCAATTTTCTGACAAGCTTGAGACTTTGTGACCATTTTGAAGAGATATTTTTCCACGATCGGCCAACAGGTTTGGAGGAATCTGGCTGAGAATCCATCTGGCCCCGGGGCTTTATCTGGATCCATGGCGAACCTGGAGATGATGGTGATCCAGAGAGCTTTGAATTGATTTCCTTTCATTTGCTGGGTTGGGCAGAGATTTGGCCCAGCTTTTCAAAGCCCTTTTCACTCTTCTGAGCTTCTCCTCCCAGACAAAGAAGGGGGAGCCTTTGACCGGCTGCAGCCAACTATCCTTAACTATATGCATGAAGTCCGGATCTTTAATCCAAAGCGGGCTAAATCTGAAGGGGATAGGCCCATGGTCTAGCTGGGCCACGAGATCAAGTTTGATGGGTTTATGATCAGAAGTGCTGCAAGGGAGAATATGGACCCTAGCCTCTAGACCAAGAAGGAGAAAAGAACTTTGAATGAAGAACCTATCTAGCCTGGCAGCAATGTGGCCAGGCCCAAATCTTTTATTAGACCAGGTATACTTACCTGAGACTGGTTTGATATCCAGAAGATCCCAGTCCTGCATGAGATCTTCTGCCCATTCCCTAGCTGGGTCGCGTACTATGCTGCCTCCTCTCTTATCTTTAGAAAGAAGGGTGAGATTTAGATCTCCAGCAATGATGATATTCTCCAAGATTAAAAGGTCGGCTTGGTTTCTTATGGATTCCCAACAATTCTTTTTTTCCCCAGCATTCACGGGCACATACACGTTGAAAAGACTGAATATCACATTTGAGTCCAAGTGCCGCAGCTTTAAGAGCATCCAGTGAGGATTGAGTGTCTCAGAGATGACTGAGATTTTGCCAGCATTCCAGAGAGAGCCCAAGCCACCAGAAGCCCCTCGAGCTGAGATTGCTTTTGCCTCGCATCTGTTCCATAGATTTTTACTTGTTTGGAGGAAGACAGAGTCCTCCAGTTTAGTCTCCTGAATGAGGAGTATGTCAGGAGCTTCTATTCTTATTAAGTTTCTGATAGCTTCTTCTTTGATTCTGCTCCCCATACCTCTATAATTCCAGGAGACGATCTTCATCATTTGTATTTCTGGTTGGCTCCCTTGGAGCCTTGAGGTTGGTTTCTAGCCATCTTTGGTTTTGATGCTAATAGCTTTTCAAGAGTTGGCTGGCTGCCTTGTAGTTTCTCTTTGAACGTTTCCTGCTCTCTTTTTTCCCGATCTGATTTGCGGCCTCTAGTGGATCTCCTTATCGAAGCTTGAGATTCGCCTATTTCACCTTCTTCCTCCGATTCTTCGGATTCTTGCTCCACTTCCTCTGCTTCTACAGAGTTTCCTTTGGAGCTCTAAACCCGACTAGCCCCCTTGGGAGAAGAGGGAGTGCCCTTTTCGGGAGGGTTTGATTTTTGAGTACCTGCATCTTGAGATTCCTCCAGGAGCGAGCTAAGGGGGGCATATTTATTATCTTGCTCCTTTCTGGGGGGAGGTTGCTACGCAGGGGCCTGGGGACCTTTTCCATTTGGACCCCCTTGTTTTCTGGTAGTCCTTGCACGCTTGACCTGATTCCAGCCCTCTTCCTTGCCCTTGTCTGTCTCAGCATTGGAGGGGCATCCTCTGGCGAAGTGGCCATATACGTGGCACTTTCGGCATTTGAAGGGCAGTTGTTCGTAATCTAGCTTCTGCACATGTGTCCAGCTTCCAACTTTGATTTTGATGGCTTCCGGGAGACCCACCTCTAGATCTACTTCAACGCAGATCCGGGCACAGTCGTATTGATCTTTGCTGTTTGCCCGATCTATGAATTTCCCGAGGGCGTTGCCGATGTGCTTTAACGAGTCCCAGTTCCAACAATGAACAGGAAGATTTGGGAGTCTAACCCATACCGAGACAGCAGAGGGAACATCAACAGCAGGGTCGAAATCTGGTGTCCATTTATTGAGGTAAAGCCCCTGGGGGCCCATGAAATAGGGGCCATTCTGGAAGATCAGATCCTTGTCGTCCTTGGAGGTGAATTCGAAGAGAAAGAATCCTCTTCCTAAAAAATAAGATGTAATGTTTTCCTTAATCAAAGGCGCCCAGTTCTTATTGACCCAGTTCTCGGTAGTCTTTGGAGAAGGCCACAGTCCGGTAAACTGACCCACGAGGGCGCGTTCAGCCATAGTCAAGGCGACTTGAATCGGGGTCTCCGGCGGCAAGGAAATTTCAGGAATATCCTTGATCCTCTTGACAAACTTGGCAGCTTCACTTTTTTTCTTCGGCGACAGCCCAGCTAAGAGCCTGTCAAAAGCATCTGAAGAAGAAGGAGGCGGGGGGGCAGGGGGCCAGCCCTGGGCGAGCCCGGGGCCTCCATGGGGGCGAACCCTAGCACGGGCCACCACCCTGCAGCAAAAAAGCAGATCAAACTCGGCAGAAGCGCAGATCCTACGCAGCAGAAAGGGGTAAGGGCCTCAAGGCCGCAAGGGGAGGTAGATATATATCAATATTACTCAATAATTATAAGTCAATATTTTGCAGTTTAATTAAACACTAATCAAAATTTTCTTGATAGGATCAAGTGGGGCATTGCATTTCCCCCACTGTAAATTCACAACTAAGTGTCTAATTGTTACAGGCCCATGAATCACTAAGCGCTGGTAAGGCCCTGCACCTCTCACCATAGAAAGAACTTAGATAATTAAAAAAACAACGGAGCCTCAACATCAATGCTGCCTTAAATGGCTAACATTGAGGAGCAATTGTCCCCAAAATTTTCCATATCATCACTTCCCAAATTAAAACATTACACCAACTCAGTGCCAACAAGACATGCCTAACAAGGCTCGCCTTCACTACTTGAACAATGAAGAAATTATGATTAACATGGAAAGTTTCTAAATTACCTTCTTCACATACATGCGAGCCAATGCCTAGTTGGTGTCTAGAGCTCCCTTGTTGGATTTGAGACTACTACCACATGATACCACCAATATGGAAATTTGGCAGTTGAATTATGGACCTCCTTAATATGCCTGTGGCCGAGGAATTAAGAAGATGGAGTGCACAAAGGCTCTTGTCCTAATCTTTGCTCGAAATCCCCCAAAACAACCACATTTTCTCTGCCTCCTCAATGTTGAAAAGTGTAACTAGGTTGGTCTTCATAATGACTATGTAATTATGTATTTATGTAAAGAAGAAGACAAAGATAATAAAATGTATTTTTGTTGTACTTGCTTCATGGGTTTCATGAGCAAGATTTTATAGGTCAATAGAATTCTACTTGATGTCTATTAAGATTGTCTTCTAGTCACAAATGTAATTAAGTGTCATATGGATAAAGGGTCTAGTTATATGCTCCAAAACCTTGTCATGACACCTTGAAGAAATGGCTTCTAGAAGATGCTCAAGATACCCTCATAAATGTTGAGATAAATACACTGCAAGTCGGCCTATATACTCAATGGTGAAGTCGGCCCTCATACAAGATGTATCGTCGGCCTACAAACAGAAAATGTGCTATATATATATGAAGATTCTGCGGTTTAGTTCATCAAGAAAAATACGTCTCTCTCTGAAGTGGCACAGCAAAGTAAATATGTCTCTCTGTGAAGTGGTACAGCAAAGCAAATACGTCTCTCTCTGAAGTGGTACATCAAAGAAAATACGGATCTCTCTGAAGTGGTACAGCAAAGCAAAATGCAGATCACTCTGGGTATAATGTGAATTTCTCTGTGATTCGAATCGGATAAAATTGCGGGCTGTCATTTGAAGAGTATTGCGGATATGTTTTTCATATAACTATTGATATGGATTAAAGAGAACAGAAATGCAGTCATTTTTTGAGACAGTCTTCGGTTATCTCTGAAATAATTTGTTGAAGAACTTCAGTGTGGATCATATCACTAAAGTGAAGTGCGGATCATATCTTTGAAGAGTAGTGCGAAAGTTTTGAAGGATTGCGGAACTAGTATGTATATACATATATCGGTATATCATAAGATGTGCACTTTGGTGCGGATTTCAGAATTGGTATATATATATATCTTGTTGTAGAGCTTGACTCCAAAAGAGAAAAAGAGATATCAACGCCTTAGAAGTAAGCCACTTCAAGGGGGCAACCTCCAATACATTACATGAATGAAAAATTCTTGGATGATACAGATTACAAAACCTCCTTTCT
The DNA here is from genome assembly GCA_034641835.2 of Pinus albicaulis. NCBI lineage: Eukaryota > Viridiplantae > Streptophyta > Pinopsida > Pinales > Pinaceae > Pinus > Pinus albicaulis. The sequence continues at coordinate 318,933,097 of CM076576.1, read as the reverse complement.
ATATATAGGAGTCCATGGGGCCATGATGTAATCCTAGTGGGGCGACAATGTAATCCTAGCTGACCTAAAAATAATAATTTAAGGGCACAATAATAACAATATGGGGGTTACAGGGGTACAATAATAACAATAAGGGGTTACACTAACAAAAATAAGGGACTATACTAGTAATATAGGGACCTAACATGCCCCTCTCCTTAAAAAAAGTGTTGTCCTCAACGCTTGAGTAGCTCTGGGTGCTTATTTGAGAAGTCTCATCTTTCCATGTAGAATCTTGATTGGGTAAGTTCTTCCACTTGATGAGATACTTTGAGGTGACGCAATTCTAACAGGTCCGAGTTCTTGTTTTAAATGGTAGCTTTGCAGGTTCCAATATGATTTTTCCTTCCTCATCGATTTACGGCAATATTGTTTGTACTAGAAAATTTTCACCTCTAACCTTCCTTAAGCATAAAACATGGAAAATTGGATGCACTCGCGAAGAAGTAGGAAGATCTAATTTGTATGCCATAGTACCAATATTTTGCAACACCTTGTAAGGACCATAGTATTTTGGCCGTAATTTATTATCCTTCTTAGCTTGCTTGAGGGACATTTTTTTGTATGGTTGTAGCTGTAAAAATATCCAGTCTCCTACATCAAAACTTCTCTCACTGCAATGTTGATCTAGCTGTTGTTTCATTCGATTTTGTGCCAAATTTAGGTTATCATTTAAGAGTTGGAAAACTTCTTTTTGATGATCGATGTGGTCTTCCACTACTTGAACCTTTGAATTTTCTCTTAAATAAGATGTGATGGATGATGGATGATATCCATTAAGTGCCATAAATGGTGTCATTTTTGTTTCAGTATGGAAGGAAGTGTTATACCACCATTCATCGAGAGGTAACCACTTGACCAATTGTGTTTGTTATCGGATAAAAAACAACGAAGATATCCTTCCAAACATTTATTCACTATCTTAGGTTGACCATCGGATTGAGGATGATAGGATGAGCTATGAGCTAGTTGAGTACCCTAACAAAAAAATAATTCCATCCAAAAATTTCCAATTAAAATGGGATCTTTGTCAGTTACAATAATCTTTGGGTTTCCATGTAGTTTTTGAATTGTTTCCATAAATTTAGTAGCAACAGTACTTGCTTTAAATTGATGAGATAATGCACAAAAGTGTGCATACTTGGTAAGTCTATCAACTACCACCGTGATGACACTCTTTCCTTCGGACTTAGCTAAACCTGTGATAAAATCCATTGAAATATCCTCCCAACATTGACTTGGAATGGATAAAAGTTGTAGAAGACCCAGGGTCTTAGTTGTCTAAACTTTATTTTTCTCGCAAACCAAAAATTCCACCATAAACTTTTGAATATCAGATTTAAGGCCATCCCAAAAAATTTCTTTCTTCACCTTGTGGTAAGTTTTTTAAAATCCTAAGTGTCCTCCTAAAGGAGAAGTGTGAAATTCCAAAAGAATATTTTGTTTTAGTTGGGAATTCTTGCATATATATAAGCAATCTTTGTACCATAAGGAATCAGTTTTCCAATTAAATGTATCATGTGTACTAGGATCTTATTATGACTTTTGAATGAGTGTCCACACATCTTCTTCCTTCTTCCATTCATCTCTTGCTTCGGTTATCCAATCTGGTTGGATAATAGAAATGGCACAAAGCAATGCTTCTACCTCTTCATTCTTTCTTGAGAGTGCATCTGCAACAACATTTAGCTTCCCTTTTTTGTATATTATTTCAAAGTCATAACCCAACATCTTTGTGACCCATTTTTGCTGCTCTTCTGAAGATAGTCTTTGCTCCAAAAAGTGTTTAAGACTATCATGATCAATTTTTACCTTGAAGTGTCTTTCCATTAGGTAAGTTCTCCATTTCTTTAGTGCATGCAATATTGCTAACATTTCCTTCTCATAAATAGGTTTCCGTAAATGCTTTCCTTTGATTAGACGACTTTCAAAAGCAATGGGTCTTCCTTCTTGCATTAAAACAACACCAATTCCATTTCCTGAGGCATCACATTCTGTTAGTCATCAGTATTTTTTACTTGTTTTTGATGACTAGTTTCCTTAGCTGAGTTTTCTAGAAACTAATCTCAAACTGTCAATTTGTCATCTAGAAAACACCCCAAAACAATTTTTGTCCTCCTACCCCTTCCTGTCAGTCTATGATGAGAACAATCTCCAGTTTTCAAGACCTATCTCAATTCAGCAAAGTCTCCCTGTCTATAGCTGTCATAGCTGTGGTTATCTGCTATCATTTTCCCTTGTTTCTCATGCCATTCACTATCCAAAGGTTGACAAAGTGTCTGCTACTCTATCCCTGATCATCTTGTCATATGAAAATCTGATCATGGCTAAGAAAACACTCAGAATCTGTGAAAATTGTCCCTAAGTTAGATAGTGGTGTTTAGGGAGTTTTTCCTTGGCTAAGATATCCTAGGCCAAAAATCCTCTGTCTAGTACCAGTCAACCATGAATTATTTCCTATTTTGCAAAACAAGCCTTGGTCTATCCATAGGTCGCACACCACTAAGAGGTCGCTTTGTCTCATTTCAGAAAAAGTTCAACAAAGATTCAAACTTCAAGAAGAGAAGGTTGTTCACTGTCTGAAGAAATATGCTTAGATCAAGCATAAACCCCCATGAAACACCAAAGGAGCTCTCCAAGGTTCAAAAGCATCTGTTTTCACATCTCGACAGGGGTGTAATTGAATGATGATCAGTGTGCACATAAGAGCAAAAAGACAAGTTCAAACAGGTCTCTCATTTTGAAAAGGTTTGCCATCAATGATCAAATGGAGAGCAGTAAGTAAAGAGCAGCAAGTGTACATGTTATAAATCTAAAGGCTGCCTGAAGAGTAGAGATCATTCCTCATCAATGAAGCAAATGAAGTAAAATGAGATGCTGATCAGCAGTGCTCCATGATCTCCTCCAAAAGCAGTGCTGCATAATCTTTCCGAAGGGCATCATCATGTAGGGCATAAGAAGAAAACTGCGTCTTATGTTACCTTGAACCTGGGTTTTGAAAATTAGTCAAAGGCAATTTCAATAAACCTCTGACAACACAGTCAAGGGAAAAGACAGTTCAATGATATCTAGCAGCAAACACTCTCCATGTACAAATCACATTTCTTCTGGTTTTGTGTTCACAGTGATATTTTACAAAAGGATATATACATCTCAGACAAGGCCTCATAAAGCTAGAGGACATGATTTTCAAGTGTTTTTAGCGATGATAAATGTCAAATTCCACTTTGTTTCCTGTTGACATTCTTCAAACAAACATACAGGGCAAGGTACAGTGTTGAAATAGATGAAGATCCCGTGTTAAAGATAACCTCCTTCAATAATAAGTAGAGGGTTAGAAACAAATGATGAAACCTCCTTCATATAAAAGCAGAGGGTTAGAAGACACATTGTTGTGACCTCCTTCACTAATAAGCAGAGGGTCAAACATGTTTTTGAGAAACTTCAGTGGCTGCTTGGCGCTTTTTCCTCCAAAGGATGAACAAAAGATGCATCACCAAGATTGATTGATGTTGTGTTTGATAAAGTCTCTGTTGGTAAGACCAGTTGAGTAATAGTGGTAAAACAAATGAAAGTTTATAAGTTAAGGGCCTATTTCACATCAAAAGCAAAGTAGTGACATGATGGTGCTAAAAAGCCTTTGCTCTTATGTTTATAAAAGCCTTCTTCAAAGGATGAATCAGAGGTTATAGTTTTGATTTAAAGCAGTCTCATCTAATGATAAAGTGGCAGACCAAGCTTGGTTTTAAAGTGACTTCTGCAAAAAAAATGGTATAAAGAAGCATCCACCCAGATGATGTATGTGAAAAAGGGCATTCTTGTTTTTAAACAAATCCATTGTGGTTTATCGAAGATACTCCCTCCAAATGATGAATAAAAGGGCAAGCACCAAGAGTTACTTTTTCAGATCATTTAAAAGACAGTGGGCACATTATTAAGATAGATGAACTTTCATTGATTGAAGGCCTCTTTCATCATGAAGTTAAGGGCCTAACGATAATTCTAAATGAGCATAGGTGATCACATTTGCAAGGATTTTCTTTAGGACAAAATATAAGGTCTATACACAGTCAAGAGAAACTGTTAATACAAAGTGCCTAACAGTAACAATGGCCTCCTTCACAAAAGCAGAGGGTTAGCTCTCCAAATGATTAACAATCCATATAGATCAGCTTATTCAAAGGGTTAAAAGAGGGTGATGTAACCATGATTCACATTCAGTCAAAGGGCGCCTCCATCAAATGATAAGAGACAGAGTCTTAGTGGACACAGACAGTTTACATTATGAAATGTTTTCAATCAGAGGATAAGTTCCAGTTTCAAATTTAAAAGATCACCTTCGAAAGGACAATATGGCAGTGTCTTATAAAGATAAATTTTTGTTTTAGAGGCCTCCTTTATGTAAACCAGCGGAAGGTCAAATCATGTTTAAAGGACCTCCTTTACTTCACAAACAATGGGTTTATATAGTGGTTTTAAAAGACTGCAGTAGCGATTTTTATGGTGACCTCCCTGATAGACAAATAGAATCAAATCATAGTTTGATAACCTCCTTTGTGACAAACAAGGGGTTAAAAACATACATCAGGGTTAAATAGGTTTTGAAGATAAATTTGCAATGACTTTAGAGTTGAAACATCAGCCCTTTTTCAAAGTTTTCTTTCAACAATCAAAAGAAGAAAACTATTTTCAAATACAAAATCAACAAAGTCATTTTGTTTTAATAAATGATAAGGCAAGCTAAAGGGTGAATTCCTCTTGTTTTTCAAAAATAGATAAAGGAGGGGAGGTTTTTATAAAACCTTATGAGTATAAAACTCGAGCACACCATCTTTGTGTCATTTGGCAAACCAAGTCACAGAGCAAAAAAACGATTTTTTAAGGCATTTGCAACTTTGCCTACGCGCGGCGCGCCTGTATCCTTGCGCGGCGCGCTTGTAGGTGCTTACAGCAGACTTTTGGTAAAGGCGCGACACGCTTGTGTTTGTGCGCGGCACGCCTGTGCCCGGCGCCTGGGCCATCCTTGAATGGCCCAGCAACCATTTTTGAACGCGGCACGTTCTCCCGTTCAGGCCTGCTCGGCCCAGTGCCCGGCCTAAATATGGTGCCCTTACCTTTTCTGCCTCCATCCGGCCACTTGAGCCTTTGACACAACTCTTTTTGCCTAGTACCCTTGCCATTGCCATTTTTCATTTTGTGCCCTTGCATGGATCATTTTCACTATCTGCACAGCCATCTCTGAACGGCTCGGGCCACCTCTGAACAACCCACCGCCCGGGCCAGTGCTGAACGGCCCATTTGTTGAGATTGCAACAAGATGATGAGCTTAGTGGAAAGAAGTCGCCTTCACTAAGTGGGCCCACAGGCTATTTTTGGCGCAAAGTCTATTTTTAGACATATGGATCATGTTCTATGAGTTGCAGGATGCTATTTGTGGATGGTTGGTCAAGTCGGAAAAAATAGATGGACTTCTATTTTTAGACATACTGGGCGGAAACTATTTTTAGATTACCATCTAAAAATAGATATATCAGAATATTATTAGCTCTTAATAATATTTAGACTCTAAACATTATCTTATTCTCTTGGAGCACTTGATTAAGTGCAGATGGATGAGGAGGCGACGAAGGAATTACGCTATTCACGAGGGTTATGTGGCTATTGCATGGATACTTAAATTTTGACTCATGTGACGAGTTTGGTGGAGTTGATTGGGGAAGTTAATGGAGTTGTGTTCGGTTTAACTAATCTAAACATAATTGAGCTACTTGTATTGATTTACTTAATTATTCTACAATTAGTAGAGTGGTGTGAATTAATTATTAATTAATTCACTAATTATAAACTCATTAATCAACTAAAGAATGCATCATTTAACTTCAGTGCATGGACAGTTTCAGTGGAGACCAGTGCAGAAATAGGTGAAAGAGCAAGTTAACTATCAGTTGTGACTATAATGTTGCTATTTGCAACACACGGATAGGTGGAGAAGCCCATGAGGATTGCGCAGTACAAGCCAGGTGGTTTATCTATTTAATGAAGCCATCCCATAGCATTGATTACGCAATAGAGGCTGGCTATCAAGTGGCAAAAGATTGGAGCATGTGTTTTGCTAGATCTAGCTTGATAGTGTGTAGCAATTGAGGGTGTGCATGAGAACTTGTGAGGAGCTTTGTACTATGATTGTTACATGATCTCCATGACATATAATATACAGATAGTTGGGGGTTTTCAGCTTTAAGCTTTCCCATTAAATACTGTGTTCATATGTGTGATTGTTTGTGATTTTAATGTGTGCATGCAATTGATTTTATTTCCACATGTGATGATCAATGGTAGAAGAGATTCTGTATTATGCATGAAGCTAAAATAGTGTGTGATCAGGAGAATCTCGGTGAATAATATATCAGTTATTCAAATTTCTACACCATCGCCCGGGCCACTGTCAACCAGGAGTGTGGCAAGTTGCCAAAGTTCTCAAAGGTGCCAAGATCAGATTTTAAACAAGAATCTCGTCTCCAAACACAACAAAATACATATTATGAAGGTATTTAAGTCTCTAGGCCCGAATTTTGTTTAATTTAAATGGAAAATTTGGTATCAAAGTGTCAAAGAAACAATGAATGAAGGAGGAAATTTTTGTTGTCAAAGGGCTTGTTGCTTGAATAGTTAAGGGAGAAAACATAGTTGCTTTCAAACACTGTCATGTTTATTAAGAGAAGAAGGAACAATGATTAAGGGTAGAAGGTCTGTTGTCAGTTTAAGAGGGGTTTCTTGCTGTGAGTAGTTAAGGATAAACACAGTCTTATAGAGGGAAAACAAAGTTTGTTTTGAAGACCTTTTACTCAGTAACAAGGGAGATGCTGCTTTAGGGAAACAAACTAAGCTTCATCAAAAAGAATTTGCTTGCTAAGATTTCAAAGGGAAACAATGTTTTCAAGGGGAAAACATAGTGGTTTTCAAGAGTGCCCTCTTTGCTTAAAAAACAAAGAAAAGCAGTGTTTAAAGAAGGAAGGTCTGTTTGTCAGTTTAAGAGGGGTTTTCTTGCTCTGAGTAGTTAAGGGAAGATAACACAATTTACTCTTCAAACTTATCATATTTGCTAAAGAAACAGGGGGACAATGATTAAAGAAGGAGACCTAAATCAGTGTCAAAGGGGCCCTTATGTTGGATAAGGAATAGAGCTTAGTTTTAGCAGGGAGACTCATCATTCCAAGTTAAAAGCTTGCACTACATAAAACAGGGAATCACTGTTTAAAAAACTAGTACCTTGTGAAAGTTTAAACTTGTTTTTCAAGTACATAAAAGATCATACAGTCTATAAAGAGAAGACATAGTTCGTTTTGAAAGCTTCTTACTCAGTGACAGGGAGACTACTTTTTTTAGAGAAACAATGATCATCAAAGAGAAACATAGTGATTCTCTAGAGTGCCTTCTTTGTTTAAAAACAGAGAAAGGCAGTGATTAAGAAAGAGTTTTGATCAGTTTATAAAGGGTTTGCTCACCTCTTAAACAATGATTTCAAAAAAGCAGTGATTGAGGGGAAAAGAGTTTTAATGCCAAAGAGAAAGGAGATTTGTTTTCAAAATATAGATCTTATTAAAGGCCTCTTTGCTCAAAGCACAGTACTAAAGGAGTAAATTTGTTTTCATTTAACAAAACTTGTTTGCCAACTAAAGAGAAAACAATGCTAAAAAAGGGGATCTATATTTCAGTGATCATTTGAACATTTGTTTTGGTAAGCCAGTGAAGAGGTTCAAAGCAGTGATGAAAGACAAAGTGACCATCAGCAACACAATGATTAGGAGGACAATCCTTAAGGGAAAAATAAAGATCCTAAGCAAGGTATTGATGATGAACAACAAAACAGTCCTCAAACAGACAGTGAGGGAGGTGATAACATGCAAAGTGAGCATAGTGGCAGCATACAAAAACAGATGAAGACAATCATGATGAAGGCAGCCCTCTACAAATTCAAAACAATGGGGACAGTGAACAAGATAGCCCTCACTAAATTGAAGAAAAAGACAGTGGTAACTTACAGTAAGACAAAGAAAACACTCAAGAAGAAAGCATTCATGATGAAGACACCCGCAGTGATGGCAAGCAAACACAAAACAAGAAACATTCCAAGGGTGACAACATGAAACAAAAAGGCTCAAAACTGCCCGAAGGAGGCGCCCGGTAGAAAAAGTGGAGAAAGGCACATCAGGGCTTGAAATCTTGGCCTCAGCTTCCTTACAAGCTTCTAAGAACCCATAAGGGGCTTGCTTGCCAAAACTGAGCAAATTTTGACATGATTTTGTTTTTTGTGTTTTTTGGCCATAATTGCACATTTTTCAAGGCGTCGCCATGGGTTCTAGGAGCCTCTTCAGCTCATGAAAGTCATTTTGTTGGATGGACTAAATTTGGGGGTAGCTACTCACAAATTTTCAGATCCAAAGGAGGTGTTTTGGTTCCCCAAAGAGGCGAAAAACAATGATTTTTTAACTTTCTGCCTCACATATCAGCAAGGGCTACTTTTCTGGTTTTTTCCATTCAGTTCAGTTTTTGACATACTTCGAGGGATCAATTTGGGAAAAATCAAGTAGTTCCAGAAACTAGACATCCAGGGCTTTCCAACGAGCCATCACGAGCCTCGTTTCGACATCGGGAGGTCTCTCAAAAGTGGTCTACAAGACGGGCAATTTTCTGTTGCTACGTTCCTGTAGCATTTTGGCAAAAAAGACAAATTTCTGAAGATGCTCATCCAAATGTGCGTTAAGCCTTTTTTAGCACTTGTTAGTCATGTAAAGTCAATTTTATTTCCTTTTTTATCATTTTATAGATATTTTTAAAGATATTTTGTGCCTTGGGCTTTGCAAAGCCTCAATGACAAAATCAGATATTTGCAATGGGCCAATGGCCTTCTAGATGCTCTTGGATAGATTTTTTCTCTTTAGCCTATACATTCCAAGAGATTTCATTGTATCAAGAGGCTGAACTTGATGTTATAGAGCAATACATGGTATTACAAGCTTGGAAGAAATACTTTGTCTCATGAAGTGGATAGTTTCTTGTGTGTTTTGGATGGTGGAAGAGGACTATTGTAGGATTCCATGACTTGGTAAATGGTATAGTGTTCCTTGTCTATTATGTTTCCTTAGTTTATCATACATGTTTTCATGCTTCTTGCTTGCTGTAGGACAGTAAAGAATAGATTTGAGACATGCCCATGGAGGCACCTCAAGTTTCCTGATTCATTACAACTTCTATCTTTATCTTCTTTCTTAGTTATGTCAAAGAATTCTTAACTGCTCTTTGATACCCTAAGAACTTGTTATCAATTTCATTAATGGTTATTATGTATGCTATCTAGTATGATTCACGGTATGCCCTGTTTACTCATAGCTAACCAAAACCCCATTACTGAAACCTTTCTCTGAATGTTTGATTGTCCTAGTTGAACCAAAGAGGTCTTGTGTCGATCTTGCCCTTTGTCTATGCTCTGCAATCTTAGTTTAAAGTTCCCGATAGCTCAAATATGATGTTTAGGAGTTCCCTCTTCATAGATTGAGTTGTTTGTTTGTCTTGTTTGTTTTCCCCAAAGTCTGAAGACGATTTTCCCAAAGTTAGAGGGTCTTATACTTCTATGTATCGCCTGAATGTTTATTTTATGCATCTATCAGTTTGAGTTTCATTTATCGTGATTAATGGTTAGCCCTACCACATGGAAGTCTGCTGTAAAACTATTTATGCTTAAAACCCTTCGTCCTTCACATACCTAGTGTCCATCCCATTTCACTCCACCTAAAGAATCCATTTTACCTCGACCAAATCGACCCTTCAATATACCTTGTCCACCATTTGAGGCATTCTCGACCTTTTCGACCCCATAGCCCAATTGATCTGACAATATTTTTATCTGTTTATCCTTTGATCAGTTCCTCCCTCAAAAACCTAAAACAAACTAAAAACATACTTAACAACTAGCCTAAAATCCAATACATTAGAAGCAAACAAATCTACATCCCTTGCATAATAGAGAGAGCCCTCTCTAAGTCCAGGAAGGCTAGGTCCTTGGGCTCCAAAGTTGGTTTGATGTTACCCTGTCACTTGCTTGCCAATCTGCCAAATCACGGGACCCTAACACATTCCACAATAAAGGTTTTTGTGAAGTCTGGCGTAGCTAAGACTGGTGCTAGGCACATTGCCTCTTTAAGATGTTCAGAGGCCTTAGTTGCTTAAGGAGTCCATGAAAATGCATCTTTCTTTAATAATGTTGTTAGAGGTGCTGCTATTCTCCCATAATTCTTAACAAACTTTCGATAATACCATGTTAACCCGAGAAATCCTCGCAACTGCTTTATGGTTGTGGGGACTTTCCATTCCTTAATGGCTTTAATTTTGTTAGGGTCTACCTTAACACTCTCGTGAGATACAATATGACCCAGATATTCCACCTCTTGTACTCCAAAGAAACATTTGGATGTTTTTTCATATAATTGTTTCTCCTGCAATAGTTTGAACACCTTGTCAACATGTTGAACATGATCCTTCCAAGACCTGCTGTAGATTAGCATATCATCAAAAAATACTAGCACAAATTTTCTAAAGAAGGGTTTGAAAATGGAATTCATCAACCCTTGAAATGTAGAAGGTGCATTGGTAAGGCCAAAAAGCATGACCAAAAATTCATAATGACCCTCATGAGTTCGAAATGCTGTTTTCGGAATATCTTCAGTCTTCATTCTAATTTGATGATACCCTGAACGAAGATCCAACTTGGTAAGATAAATTGCTCCATGTAATTCATCCAATAATTCATGAATCACAGAAATGACAAATTTATCTTTAATGGTGAGCTTATTGAGCTCCCTATAATCCGGACACATGTGCCATGATCCATCCTTCTTGTGTACCAATACTACAGGAGCAGAGAAAGAACTTTAACTAGGTTGAATTATACCCGCCTCTAACATTTCTGCAATCATACGTTCAATTTCGCTCTTTTGGAAGTAAGGATATCTATAAGGCCTGATGTTTGGAGGAGCACTTCCTGGAATCAAATGAATAGCATGATCATGATCACGAATAGGTGGGAGTCCTTTGGGAGTTTCAAACACCTTGGAATGATTGTCCAAGACTTGTTGGAGATCTGCAGAAATAGATGATTTTGATGTCGGAACTTCTAGTGAGCATAATTGTGCAATTACGCCTCGTTGTTCTTTCTTAGAAGCTTTGTCATGACATTAGAGCTTATTATCCTTCCTGGCTTCCCTTCAATACCCCGTAATTCGACTTCCTTTCCTTCTGAAAAAAATTTCAAGAAAAGTTCTTGAAAATTAAAAGCTACCGTCCCCAAAGATTGTAACCATTGTACTCCTAGTACAACATCAACACCTCCCATAGGAATGGAAAACATTGGACTATTCAATACATATTCCCCCATGGTTAGCTTGATATTATGGCATTTTCCAGAGAAATTTATAGGTCCTCCATTTGAAACCGTCACTTTACATTCTGGTGTTGGGTATAGGAAACAATTCAATTCCTTGGCTACCTTACAATGAATAAAATTATGGGTACTACCTGAATCAATCAACACTATTACCTTTTTCTTCTTGATATGTCCTTCTATCTTGAGACTTTGAGGAGTGGTAATTCATGCCAATGCATTACACGATATGGTCAGACTCATTCTTCCTCTTCTTGGGTTGGTTCCTGGTGTATATCCTCTTCTTGTTCATTTTCTTCTTCCTCTTCACAATCTATGGAAAATAATTTCTTCTCAGCACACTTATGACCTTTAGTGTATTTGCTATCACAATTGTAGAAAAGCCCTTTTGCTTTTTTTCTTCTTCCAATTGTTGTGGTGTCAACCTTGTAGGTTGTGGAAATCTAGGAGTCGCAACACTTCCCTCTTTATAGAAGTGAGTGGTAGGCTTCCTTGTCGCCATAATTTTACATTCAATTTTTCTTGCCAACCTAAATGCCTTCTCCAATGAATCAAGTTCCAAAACGCGAAATTCATGTTGGATGTTATCCTTTAAAGTGCCTATGAAGAGATCAATCCCGTGTTCCTCTGGAATATCAGTTACCCTTATATTCAATTTTTGGAAGTCCTCAATGTGCTCCCCCACTAAACCCTTTTGTTTGAGATTTATCAATTGGCTAAAGAAGGTGTTGCTCTTTGTATTCTCATAATGTGCTATCATTTCCTCCGTAAAAATTGACCAAGTGACAATTTTTTTATAGGAGCAAAGCCATCGATACCATACAAATGTATTTTGTTCTAAATGTAAAGTTGCAATGCGTACCTTTTGTGTGTTTTGCACGTTATGGAGATCAAAATATTGCTCCATCCGTAGTATCCATGTTACAGGATCCTTTCCATCAAACTTCCTCATATCCATTTTTGGAATATGGTGGTTCTTCCCGCCAACATTAGATTTTATGAAATCATGATTAACATTTATTTTGTTCTCATCATGAGTTTCCTCTACTATCTTTTGACCATTAGGAAACATTTCTTGTATCAACTTTGTCAAACCTTCCATGTCTGCTTTTAGGTCATTCTTCATGTTTTCCATTTTCTCATCGATCTTAGCTTCCATGTCATCCATCTTAGATTCCATGCCAGCTTCCATGCCATCTATCTCATATTCCATGTCATTCTTCAAACCACCCATCTTAGATTCCACGCCTTTCTTCAAACCATCCATCTTAGTTTCCACGCCTTTCTTCAAAACTTCCATGTCATTTTTTGTTGCTCTTTGCAAGAGCGAAATTTGTTGCACTTGCTCTTGTAATTTTGATATGTCATGTTGCCATTCTTCATATTAATGAGTCATAGAAGATCTTTTTAAAGGCTTAATGGGTGTTGAATTATTTTGGGGGCCATTTTAGAATCCAACACTGATATCTATTCTACAATACGACCTTGGAATCAATTCAACTTGATTCTTCAAACAATACTTATGCAATTCGGGAAAAAAAATACACACCTTTTACTTGCTTTTGGAGAGCTCTATATTGAAATTGAATTATTTATATAATTGCGGATCCACAATATCTGAAATTCGGCCTTGTAGTAGCCCTATGAAGCTTCTTTCAAATGTCACAGGTCTGACTTGATTTGGATTCTTCAAGACAAAGATATGTCCAATCTCCCACAATGACCCAATTATGGACTGTTTCAAAGAGAGCCAAATTGCACAACTTTCCTCACATCTTCCCGTTTCTCCTTTGGCTTAGAAATTGATAGATAGGAACTACATTTTGTGTACTTGTAATACTTTTTATAGCATTCCAATCCGATGCTCGAGAGAGAGAGTTATGAAGATTTTCCCACGATAACCTCTTTGAGATGAAATTCGGACCTTGAAAATACCTAACTTCCACAGATCATATCTCCGAAAATATTGCGAACCAAGCTCTGAAATTTTTAGACAATCTTCCTCAGGATTTCAGCTTCGCACCCTAAAAATTTCAGCTTCTGAAACTTCGTAGAAAAAAGTTATAGCGAAAATGCCACGATGACCTGTTTGGAGCAGCGAAACCCTAGAATCCAAAGCTCTGATACCAAATGTTGTGTAACCAGCTCCAAAAATAGAAGAAAAGAGATATCAACGCCTTGGAAATAAGCCACTTCGAGGGGGAAACCTCCAATACATTACATAAATGAACAATTCTTGGATGATACAATTTACAAAACCTCCTTTCTATATATAGGAGTCCATGGGGCCATAATGTAATCCTAGTGGGGCCACAATGTAAACCTAGCCGACCTAACAATAATAATTTAAGGGCACAATAATAACAATATGGGGGTTACAAGGGTACAATAATAACAATAAGGGGGTTACACTAACAACAATAAGGGACTATACTAGTAATATAGGGACCTAACATATACATATCCGTATATTCTCTAAGTGATTCGTCATACTGAAGCAGGAGTGTAGATCCATCAAATGCATGAGCATGAGAATGATATCCTTTGAAGTGCGGATATAAAATGAAGCATAGTTTGCAGAATGATCTAAAGTAAAGTTGTTGGACAATGGTTTGCAAAGAAGAAGCAGTTGGAAAGTGAAGAAAACAAGGAAAGTAAATCTGCGATTTACTTTCCTATCTACAACCTATAGATATATATCTCAAGCAACTGAAGATTCAAGTGAAGGTTAAAGGAAGTATTGGTGCATAACAATGCTACTTGGTGAAGATAAGAAGAACCAGCATTGAAGGACATCAAAGAAGTAAGGACAAGGTCTTGGATGCATAAATAGGTCAAGGGTCTAAGTCTGGGTCATGGTATTTGTCATTTGAAATCTATAAGAAGAATTCCTCGTGGTTTTCCTCTCCAAGAGGGAGAGGTTTTGCCCTGGCTCTAGGATCCTAATTCTTGTGTCTCGTGTCTTTTGATAATTGACTTGATGAAATATTTAATAAGATAACAAAGGGAAGACATAAGTAACTGAAGTAATCTCACAAGTAATCATCAAGAAGAGAATTTTGAATTAATTAGTAGCCATACAAATTCTCAACATGGTATTAGAGCTAAGGTATTTGACAAGAAGACACTCAAGGATCAAAGATTCTTGGTATTGAAGACATTGCTCGAAGACACATCATTAAGCAACACCCAACACTATTGAAGACATCTTCATTCTGAAGTAATCCGTGATCACCAAGGATCCAAGATCACCTACTTTGAAATCAATCTAAGAGGGAATCTTCAACAAGGAAGCTCATAGAAGAAGAAAAGCATCTACTCAAGTAAGTATCTTTATGACTTCATATGAATCTATCAAAATGTCTTCTTTGCAAAGAAAGCAACAAACTGGTTAGGGTTTCAAACTTTCCTGCATGGAAGACAAGGACAATGAAGTCATGGCAATTACATGAAGGGAGATATTAGAGTCCAAAGGGTTCTTACAGAATCCACAAAAGACTCTCTTATCTCCCATGTATCAAATCTAGAATCATCAAAAGGAATATATGAGAAATTGATGGAGCTATTCTATATGAGTACTGCACGAAAAGTAATCTCTCTGAGATCAACTGCAAGAATTGGGAGAAGTAATGTCTGACACTGAGATGACTATAGTGGTGCTGAACGCTTTTCCAGAAGAATGGGAAACTTCACTTCAAGTTTATACGGGAAGAAAAAAGCCACACCCTTCCACGATTTATGGTCTCTATGTAAAATGGAGGAAATAAGATTGAAAGCCAAAGCTGTTACAGGATCAAATGAAGGGAATCAAGCCTTTGCTGCCATGTCCAGTAAGAAAGAAAGTTTCGGTAAGTTTGGTCCTCAGAATAGAAGAAGAAATATGGACAAAGCAAAATGCTTTCGATGTAATGAACTTGGGCATTATAAAAGAAATTTTCCTTAATCTGAAAAGGACAAGGGAAATAGGGAAGAAGCCCATGTCTCATAAATGGAGGAAGAACATGACGCAAAGAAATCTAAGAAAGAAGAAGAGAGGGATCTCTACTATGATTGAGATCATCTTCTCCTTTAAGTGATTTCTGTTGGTTGTATGATAGGAAGCAGTGTAGCATTTTGATCGAAACATGGTAGGAGCTCCTTGTAAATTCACTTCGAGAAAACCTCTTTAATAACATGACTAATGGAAGGTAGTCATCAATATCAAGGGTCATCATGAAAACAAAATTCTGGGATGTGATGACATACTGATGGAGCAAGTCAAGGGAATGAAGCTCTTCATTCTAGAAAAACTGCTACAAGATGACTTAAGGAAAAAGGTATGAGGTATGTATATATTTATACGCTGACACTCGATACTGTGAAGTCATGTCATATGGTTGCAGGTAATGGACTTATGTATTTAGAAGTATGATCTATGGAGGAGTATCTCTCGGTGCATTGATAGATGAAATCAACATAATCTATCCTCATGGAATATGCGGTGGTTGTATATGAACGAGGAAATGGAAAATTTGTAAGTTCCTGGGAATGAATAATGTGCAGAAAGGAAGAGATCATGAAATGCAACCATGCCAAGAGGCAGTTATCATCTGGAAGCCAAGCAGATGTGACTAGGAGATCTCCTAGGAGGATATGTAGATTAACAGAAGTCTAGTAAAGAAGAAGACCCTTGAAAAAACATATCATTAGGAGATGTGTCAATCTGAATAAAGGACGCTGATGCCTACATGAAGATGTCATGGTTAAAGATCATCACCGAGGTAACTTTTGTTCATATGTATATGTTTATTTAGATGAATTTGTGCAGGGCTACTAATCATGAGAAAGGATGTATGATCCTTGGAGATGATTTGAAGGAAAGCAACATGGCATAATGGTGGACCAGATGAGAAAGACTGATGAATCACTTTCTAATAGTGGACATGACTCGTGATTGGGAGTGATGGATGATTTGTGCCCTATGAAGCCAAAAGTTGAAGATTCCTCAATATCGAAATCCATGACATCGAGGATCGATATTCTTTGAGGGTTGGCTACCCAAGAGAAGAATAGTCCAAGAAGCTCATACTTTGGGAACACCTAGGTGGAGTATGTACCTTGGAGAGACAATGACTTTGGTGTCTATAAGTCATGTGTCTCGACAACATTGTAGCCCATTGTCTCATTGAGAGATGGGGACGTTAGTCAAGGCCTTGCACTAGGAGAATGCTGGTTGATATGATGCTATACAGATGCGATTACCAATCTGATTCTTCTTATGAGATTCTTCAGTTTGAAAGTGACCATGTACCTGTATTAATACCTCCCTAGTAAAGAGGGAGTGTTGAAAAGTGTAACTAGGTCGGTCTTCATAATGACTATGTAATTATGTATTTATGTAAAGAAGAAGACAAAGATAATGAAATGTATTGTTGTACTTGCTTCATGGGTTTCATGAGCAAGATTTTATAGGTCAATAGACTTCTACTTGATGTCTATTAAGATTGTCTTCTAGTCACAAATGTAATTAAGTGTCATATGGATAAAGGTTCTAGTTATATGCTCCAAAACCTTGTCATAATACCTTGAAGAAATGGATTTTGGAAGATGCTTAAGATACCCTCATAAATGCTGGGATAAATGCATTGCAAGTCGGCCTATATACTCAATGGTGAAGTCGGCCCTCATACAAGATGTATGGTCGGCCTACAAACAAAAAATGTGCTATATATATATGAAGATTCTGCGGTTCAGTTCATCAAAAAAATACGTCTCTCTCTGAAGTGGTACAACAAAGAAAATAGTTCTCTCTCTGAAGTGGTACAACAAAGCAAATACAGATCTCTCTGAAGTGGTACAGTAAAGCAAAATGCGGATCACTCTGGGTATAATGTGAATTTCTTTGTGTTTGGAATAAGACAAAATTGCGGATTGTCATATGAAGAGTATTGTGGATATGTTTTTCGTATAGCTATTGATGCGGATTAAAGAGAACAGATATGCGGTCATTTTTGGAGATATTCTTCTGTTATCTCTAAAATAATTTTCTGAAGAATTTCAGTGCGGATCATATCACTAAAGTGAAGTGCGAATCGTATCTTTGAAGAGCAGTGTGGAAGTTTTGAAGGATTGCAAAACTAGTTTGTATATACATATATCGGTATATCACAAGATGCTGCACTTTGGTGTGGATTTCAAAATTGTTTTATATATATACATATATGTGTATTATCTAAGTGATTCGACATACTGAAGCAGGAGTGCGGATCCATCAAATGCATGAGCACGAGAATGATATCCCTTGAAGTGCGGATATAAAATGAAGCATAGTTTGCAGAATGATCTAAAGTAAAGTTATTGGACAGTGGTCTGCAAGAAGAAGCAGTCAGAAAGTAAAGGAAATAAGTAAATATGAGATTTACTTTCCTATATACAACCTATATATATATCTCAAGCAACTGAAGATTCAAGTGAAGGTTCAAGGAAGTACTGGTGCAAAACAATGCTACTTGGTGAAGATAAGAAGAACCAACATTGAAGGACATCAAAGAAATAAGGACAAGGTCTTGGATGCATAAATAGGTCAAGGGTCTAAGTCTGGGTCATGGTGCTTGTTGGAACGAGGTTCCCTAACCGCATTTTTGGTCCAGTTTTGTAATATTTTTGTCTAGCGCAGGGGCTTTGGGGCGGGTCAAAGCCCCGATGTATTGTAATGGGTCAAAGGGTAGACCAAGAGTCTGCAAACCACGATTTGCGGACCATAGAGTAGCGCAGGCTAAGATGCTATAAATAGATAGATAAATCGAGTCTAGAGGAGGCTAAGAAAGAAGTAAGTTAAGCTTGATACGAACTTGTGATCTTTTGTGGCGATTGTCTGGGTAAGGGCTCCTACTGGCTGTGCGTGCAGAGATTCCGAATTCCTGCTCTGTGCGGACCCCGCTGGCTGTGTGCGTGGGCTGGTTATAGCGTATGTAAGTCGGATTTGGATATGAATGAATGAGAAGGCTGTTGATGATATTTTAGTGTTCCTATGTTCTGATTATTGGCTATGTTTATGTGTTGAGATTGCGTTGCTTACTAAATACTGATAGTAAAATGATGCGCACGTGGATGCGATATAGTAAATACGTAGCTCTCATTAAAACACTCTACTTAAGTTACCTGTTAATTACGATATATTGTTAAAAGGGTTTTGTGCTTGGCTCCTCCTGCGCAAATCTGTTAGATCCGCAAGGATGCCCTTTAATTAACTCTCTCTCTCTCTCTCTCAGGGTGCGAAAACCTGGTTCCAATGCCCTCCCATACTACTTCAGGTGAGACCTTGACCTGCGTAAGCGGGCCATTGCTGAAAGGGCCAGTAGTATCAGGGTTTGTTGGAAAACCTTAAAACTGAACCTGGGTCAAGACCCCTAAAGCCAAAAAATGGTTCCGTTGCTGGAACCAAGAGCATTTTGAGAGAGGGATTGGGTAATGCCACGGGGTCATTGGCAGCCATTAAAGCCTGAGTTAGAAGACTGGTTTGAAAAACAGGTTCAGGGATTTGCCCTAAAAGAGAATAGGAGTAAGAAGCTGTCAGCTGAAGAGTGGAAAAACAGGTATATTTTTACGAGGGTGCACGAAATCTTCTTCGTATCCTTCGCACACGAATTGCAAGAGTGGTTGGCACGTTTGCGAAATTCTAGAATTGCTGGAAAGACGATCAGGTCACACAGTGGACCCCCGAATTAATCCAACAATTGGAAAAGACTGATAAGAAGATTACCAGAATTGTAGACCATTGGGTCGAAAATATCTTGGGAGGATTCGTGATAGAATTTGCCGTTGATCAATTTGTGTCATATTCGGAAGTTGAGCGAAGGTTCTTCAAGGGATTTAGAGGTAAGTTCCTAAAAACCCTGCCGCTATTGATTAAGATGCTATTCAGTGAAAAGGGTGTTTTGTGTGGCCACACCAAGTGAATGACCTTCGACCAAAGTGGGAGAACGACACGAAGTGGTAAATATTACCGGGTTAATCAAGAAGGAGACAAATCAATATACAGTCCGTTAAGGGAATCACCTGATTTTAACCAAGGAGGGGCTATGCAAATTGGAACCAGCCCCCTGGCCACGCCTGCATCAAACCCACATAAAGGTAAGAATTCTTCTACACCTCCTCTGCCACCACCGAAGGACGACATGGCCACTCACATGAAACTAACTACAGTTAAGGGTGTAGGGGACGAGGATATGGATCGATTATGGTTTGTAGCAGAGTTTGTGTGGACCGCGCATAATGTTAACAATGATGCTATCAAACGAGCGCAACTATCCATAGATTTCGAGGGAAGGGCCCTGAATTGGTTTATGGGATACATTGGTTAGCATGCGAACACATCAATACAAGATATTAAGAACACCCTAAAGCAACAATTCCGAAAGCCTAAGTCATACTCTCAATGTGTAGTTGAATTAAAGGACTTTAAGAAGGGACCTACAATGTCAGTCTGGGAAGCTGAACAATGATTAAAGAAGGTTATCAATGATGGGGGATTTGTCTACAAGGATAAGCAGCACAAGTAATGGTTTATTGCTATGCTATTACCACATCTGCGTGGACCCATGGGACAACAGAGGATAGACTCCCAGGAAGAAGCTCTGAAGATTGCCATGAAATTAGAAGCTGCACCAAGGGATGATACACAGTTCGCAGCTCTACAGATCCAGATCCAGCTAGAGGCAATGCACTTAGCAATTTATAACTTGCGAAAGGATCGTGGTAAGGAAGCTGGTCGCATACGCTATAGGGTGTCGGGTCATACTAAGGATCAATGCCCCTTGTTATCGGATTATATGCAGGCTGGGGGGCCAAGCCCTCTACGACCTAGGGAAATGGCTGGCCCTAGTAGTCCTATACTGTGGTGCGCTGACTGTCGGGTAGCAGGAAGACATGATATAGATCATTGCCCACGGTTAGGTGCTTATGTTCCAGAATTGAAACAATAGTGGTGCAGATTTTGCTCGTTTGTGGGACATGACAAACAAAACTGCCGAACACTCGACCTCATGGTAGATAAGGGAAACTTATACAGGGTGCAGGCGGACCCCTCATCACCACCATCTCCTTCTAGGTGGGGAGGATCTCCCGCAAGAGGAAGGGGAGGAGGGAGGGTGGAGTGCAGGTCGAGGACGAGGACAACTGATTTGCTACAACTGTGGAGATGTAGGACATTTTTCACGAGATTGCCCGAACCCTGCACACCAGTCTTACAGATATTGCAGGCAGTTCAATCACGTCATTGAAGATTGCCCGATATTAATAGAAAAAATGCAAGAGAATCAACAGACACCCACACAGAATGTGCAAAGGGTTAAGGCAGAACCTCGCGACGATGGACCGTGTATTAATGTGATCACACGCAACGACATTGCCACCAGAGGAGCTGAAGAAAAGGCTGCGGCTGAATCACTAATTTGAAAAGCTGGGGAAAAAACAGAAACCTTAGATCTAAAAAAGGAAAAAGAAACCTTCATAGAAGCTCAAAGGGAGATGACTAAAGACGAAGAACCCACTGTAAGGGGTATGGTGGATCCCAAAGTAGACGAAGCAGTTAAACCATTCCTCCAAGCATGTATGAAGCTGCTACGCAACCAGAAGGCCATAGAGAATCTCCAAGCATTAATAGATAACTGCGCAAAAAAGGTTGCTTTACAGCTAGAGGTTAAAACTATGAACAAGCTATATAAAAACAAAAAAAGGACGGGACGACAAATGCGCATGACTACGAAGATTGGAGACTATGAAATGGATCAAGTCATCCTTGATTTAGGATCAGACGCAAACGTCCTACCCAAGAAGACCTGGCAAAGAATGAGAGAACCTAAGCTGGAATGGTCGACTATTCAGCTGCGAATGGCTAATCAGCAAAAGATTATCCCACTGGGATGACTGACAAAGGTTGTGGTAGATATTGCAGGTGTTAAAGTTTGCACTGATTTTGAGGTAACTCAGATAGTGGATGACGCAGAACCTTACCCTACGCTCTTAGGCCTGGATTGGGCTATTGACATGGGAGGTATCATTAATTTAAAAAGGAGCATGATCTTTGAAAGTGAAGGCACAAGGGTGATAGTTTTCGTTGGATCTAGCAGAAGGGGAGCGATACCCTGAATCAGTACAGGAGGAAGAGGATGTTGATCACATATACAAGCTGATTGCCCGGGATGACAACTAGATCAACTCCACGGCTAATGACATGTTATGCGGGGAAAAATACAACGAATGCTTATCCGACTCAGATGGAGAGATAGAAAATTGGCAGAACTACCTGCATGACGTATCTGCAATGAGGTATCTTAAGGTCACAAAAAGCTTCCGATGCATCTCCTCAGAGGTAAGAGAAATACCCTAATTTGAAGGCTTTGGTAATGTTACAGATTTCCTTAAAGAAATTGAAGCAAATGTCCCTGAAGAATGAAGATTTTGGGCCCTTGACTTGGCCATGCGTGCAACCCCCGTGCGCTGGTGGGAAACCCATAAGGGAGCTTTTCAGGACTGGGGGGAGTGTAGAAAGATGATGACCCTATGATTTGACCCTCCAGTCAAACTTCCAAGGGAACTCTTCTCGGGACGAGGGGATCCACGCAAGCACTTGGCTCTCTGGATGGAAGTATGGAAGGAAAACGCCTGGAATGAATGGGTCCATATGTTTATTCACGTGTTGGGACCAATCCCTACCACTTGGTATTTGGACGTAGAACTACACCAACGTACTCGACACTGGGGTACAATGGCTAAGGATTTTATAATGACGTTTGGATTGACAGGAGGAATTGAGAAACTTGATGAAGCCCTGCAAGATATAGATGCTCTGGTCTTCAATGAGTCCCTCCCTAAGCAGGAGTGTACTGCGCCAGCCTGGGACATGTAGATACATGACATTGTAAACTACAGAAACTTGTCAATAGAAGACTGTGATGAGGATCCCCAAAATATCACTATCTCAGAGTCAGAAGGAGAATGTGTTGTTGTAGGTCCGTTGTTGCAAGCGGTTGATGTTACCAAACCTTTGAAACTAAAGGAAGTCAACATTGGCACGGAAGAGCAGCCCAAGATGGCCAAGATTGGGGATTACTGGGATGATGGCACGGTGGGAAAGATCGCAGAATTACTAACTGAATAGCAGGATCTATTCCCTACCAAGTTCTCTGAAATTAAAGGGATTGTAGGGGATATGGGAGTCATGAGGATTACATTGAAGCCAGATGCGCGACCGGTCAAACAACGACCCTATCGCTTGAACCCGAAATACAAACAGAAAGTCAAGGAGGAAATTAAGATGGTGGCCATAGGTATTATTGAACCAGTAGAGCAATGAGATTGGGTAAGTCCTATGGTGGTCTAGGAAAAGAAGACCAAAGGAGAAATAAGGATTTGCATAGATCTACGCAAGTTAAATGATGCCTGCGTACATGATCCTTTCCCTACGCCGTTATCTGACGAAATCCTGGATAATGTGGGAGGTCAAGAAGCTTACTCATTTACTGATGGGTTCTCGGGGTAGCATCAGATCCGCATAGCACCTGAAGATCATAGCAAGACAACCTTCACGACTGAGTGGGACTCACTACAGAACACTGTCATGCCATTTGGACTAAAGAATGCCCCTGCCATCTTTTCACGGGTTGTTGTGGTCGTATTCAAGGAATTCATTCACAAGTTCCTGGAAGTCTACTTTGACGATTGGACATTTTTCGTGTTAGTAAAGAACCATGTGTCGAATCTGCGCATGATGCTAGATGCCTGCAGGAAGCACCAAATTTCGCTAAACATCAAGAAATGCATATTTTGTGTCCCATTCAGGATTCTATTGGGACACGTAATATGTCAGCGGGGATTGATGGTTGACCTAGCCAAGAACGCGATTATCATCAATGTGGCAATTCCGACTACTGAAAAACATTGGCGCTCCATCCTCGGCCACACTGGTTACTACAGGAAGTTTATTCAGGGGTACACTTTGATCACTGCTCCGATGGAGAAATTGCTAAAGAAGGATTTCTCGTTCTTTTGGGATGATAAATGTCAGAAAAGCTTCGAAGTATTAAAATAAAAGATGGTGACTGCACCTATTCTTATATTCCCCGACTGGGCAAAGATTTCTCACGTACATACTTTGGAAACACCTAGGTGGAGTATGTACCTTGGAGAGACAATGACTTTGGTGTCTATAATTCATGTGTCTCGACAACATTGTAGCCCATTGTCTCATTGAGAGATGGGGCCATTAGTCAAGGCCTTGCACTAGGACAATGATGGTTGATATGATGCTATACAGTTGCGATTGCCAACCGATTCCTCTTATGAGATTCTTCAGTTTGAAAGTGACCATGTACCTGTATGAATACCTCCCTAGTTAAGAGGGAGTGTTGAAAAGTGTTACTAGGTCGGTCTTCATAATGAATATGTAATTATGTATTTATGTAAAGAAGAAGACAGATAATAAAATGTATTTTTTTTGTACTTGCTTCATGGGTTTCATGAGCAAGATTTTATAGGTAAATAGACTTCTACTTGATGTCTATTAAGATTGTCTTCTAGTCACAAATGTAATTAAGTGTCATATGGATAAAGGATCTAGTTATATGCTCCAAAACCTTGTCATGATACCTTGAAGAAATGGCTTCTGGAAGATGCTCAAGATACCCTCATAAACACTAGGATAAATGCATTGCAAGGCAGCCTATATACTCAATGGTGAACTCGGTCCTCATACAAGATGTATGGTCGGCCTACAAACAGAAAATGTGCTATATATATATGAAGATTCTGCGGTTCAGTTCATCAAGAAAATACGTCTCTCTCTGAAGTGGTACAACAAATAAAATACTTCTCTCTCTGAAGTGGCACAATAAAGAAAATACAGATCTCTTTGAAGTGGTACAGTAAAGCAAAATGCGGATCACTCTGGGTATAATGCAAATTTCTCTGTGTTTGGAATAGGACAAAATTGCGGATTGTCATATGAAGAGTATTGCGGATATGTTTTTCGTATAGAAATTGATGCGGATTAAAGAGAACAGATATGTGGTCATTTTTGGAGACAGTCTTCAGTTATCTCTGAAATAATTTGCTGAAGAATTTTAGTGCTGATCATATCACTGAAGTGAAGTGCGGATTGTATCTTTTAAGATCAGTGCGAAAGTTTTGAAGGATTACAAAACTAGTCTGTATATACATATATCAGTATATCATAAGATGCTGCACTTTGGTGCAGATTTCAGAACTGTTATATATATATATATATATATATATATATACATATCTGTGTATTCTCTAAGTGATTCAGCATACTGAAGCAGGAGTGCGGATCCATCAAATGCATGAGCATGAGAATGATATCCTCTGAAGTGCGGATATAAAATGAAGCATAGTTTGCAGAATGATCTAAAGTAAAGTTGTTGGACAGTGGTCTGCAAAGAAGAAGCAGTTAGAAAGTAAAGGAAATAAGGAAAGTAATATGAGATTCAAGTGATGGTTCAAGGAAGTACTGGTGCAGAACAATGCTACTTGGTGAAGATAAAAAGAACCAGCATTGAAGGACATCAAAGAAGTAAGGACAAGGACTTTTATGCATAAATAGGTCAAGGGTCTAAGTCTGGGTCATGGTGCTTGTTGGAACGAGGTTCCCTAACCGCATTTTTGTTCCAGTTTTGTAATATTTTTGTCTAGCGCAGGGGCTTTGGCGCGGGTCAAAGCCCTGATCTATTGTAATGGGTCAAAGGGTAGACTAGGAGTCCACAAACCACGATTTGCGGACCATAGAGTAGCGCAGGCTAAGATGCTATAAATAGATAGATAAATCGAGTCTAGAGGAGGCCAAGAAAGACGTAAGTTAAGCTTGGATACAAACCTGTGATATTTTGTGGCGAGACTCTCGGTAAGGGCTCCTGCTAGCTGTGTGTGCGGAGATCTCGAATTCCTGCTGTTTGCAGACCCCGCTGGCTATGTGCGTGGGCTGGTTATAGAGTATGTAAGTCAGATCTGGATATGAATGAATGAGAAGGCTGTTGATGATATTTTAGTGTTCCTATGTTATGATTATTGGCTATGTTTATGTGCTGAGATTGCGTTGCTTATTGAATACTGATAGTAAACTGATGCACACGTGGATGCAATATAGTAAATAAAACACTCTGCTTAAGTTCCCTGTTAATTACGATATACTGTTAAAAGGGTTATATGCTTGGATCATCTTGCGCAAATCTGTTAGATCCGCAAGGGCCCCCTTTAATTAAATCTCTCTCTCTCTCTCAGGGTGCAGAAACCTGGTTCCAACACCCTCCCATACTACTTCGGGTGATACCTTGACCTACGTAAGCAGGCCATTGCCGAAAGGGCCAATAGTATCGGGGTTTGTTGGCAAACCTTAAAACCGAACCTGGGTCAAGACCCCTAAAGCCAAAAAATGGTTTCATTGCCGGGACCGAGAGCATTTTGAGAGAGGGATTGGGTAATGCCACGGGGTCATTGGCAGCCATTAAAGCCTGAGTTAGAAGACTGGTTCGAAAAATAGGTTCAAGAATTTGCCCTAAAAGAGCATAGGAGTAAGAAGCTGTCTGCTGAAGAGTGGAAAAACATGTATATTTTTACAGAGGTGCACGAAATATTCTTCGTATCCTTCGCACACGAATTGCAAGAGTGGTTGGCACGGTTGGCGGAATTCCAGACTTGCTGGAAAGGCGATCAGGTCACATAGTGGACCGCCGAATTAATCCAACAATTGGAAAAGACTGATAATAAGATTACCAAAATTGTAGACCACTAGGTCGACATTATCTTGGGAGGATTCATGACAGAATTTGCTGTTGATAAATTTGTGTCATATTCGGAAGTGGAGCGAAGGTTATTCAAGGGATTTAGAGGTAAGTTCCTAAAAACCCTGCTGCTGTTGATTAAGATGCTATTCAGTGAAAAGGGTGTTCTGTGTGGCCACACCGAGTGAATGAACTTCGACCAAAGTGGGAGCACGACACGAAGTGGTAAATACTACCGGGTTAATCAAGAAGGAGACAAATCAATATACAATCCCTTAAGGGAATCACCTGATTTTAACCAAGGAGGGGCTATGCAAATTGGAACCAGCCTCCCGACCATGCCTGCATCAAACCCACATAAAGGTAAGAATTCTCCTACACCTCCTTCGCTACCACCGGAGGATGACATGGCCATGCACATGAAACTACCTACTTTTAAGGGTGTAGGGGACAAGGATATGGATCGATTATGGTTTGTAGCAGAGTTTGTGTGGACCACACAGAATGTTAACAATGATGTTATCAAATGAGCGCAACTATCCATAGATTTCGAGGGAAGGGCCCTGAATTGGTTTATGGGATACATTGGTTAGCATGCAAACGCATCAATACAAGATATTAAGAACGCCCTAAAGTAACAATTCCGAAAGCCTAAGTCATACTCTCAATGTGTAGTCGAATTAAAGGACTTTAAGAAGGGACCTATGGAGTCAGTCTGGGAAGTTGACCAATGATTAAAAAATGTTATCAATGATGGGGTATTTGTCTACGAGGATAAGCAGCACAAGGAATGGTTTATCGCTATGCTATTACCACATCTGCGTGGACTCATGGGACAACAGAAGATCGACTCCCAGGAAGAAGCTCTGGAGATTGCCATGAAATTAGAAGCTGCACCAAGGGATGATACGCAGGTCACAGCTTTACAGATCTAGATCCAGCTAGAGTCAATGCACTTAGAAATTCAGTACTTACGAAAGGATCGTGGTAAGGAAGCTGGTCCAGATATCTGGTGCATACGCTGCAGGGTGTTAGGTCATACTAAGGATATCAATGCCCCTTGTTATCAGATTATATGCAGGCTGGGGGGCCAAGCCCTCTACGACCTAGGGAAATGGCTGGCCCTAGTAGTCCTATATTGTGGTGCGCTGATTGTCCGGTAGCAGGAAGACATGATACATATAATTGCCCATGGTTAGGTGCTTATGTTCCAGAATTGAAACAATAGTGGTGAGATTCTGCTCGTCTATGGCGCATGATGAACAAAAATATCGAACACTCGACCTCATGGTAGATAGGGGAAACTTATACAGAGTTTAGCCGGACCCCTCATCACCACTATTTCCTTCTAGGTGGGGAGGATCTCCCGCAAGAGGAAGCAGAGGAGGGAGGGGGGAGTGCAGGTCGAGGACGAGGACAATTGATCTGCTACAACTGTAGAGACGTAGGACATTTTTCACGAGATTGCCTGAACCCTGCGCACCAGTCCTACAGATATTGTAGGAAGTTCGATCACGTCATTAAAGATTGCCCGATATTAATAGCAAAAATGGAGGAGAAACAACAGACACCCACGCATAATGTGCGAAGGGTTAAGGTAGAACCCTGAGACAATGGACCGTGTATCAATGTGATCACACGCAACGACATTGCCACCAGAGGAGCTGCAGAAAAGGCTACGGCTGAATCACTAATTTGAAAAGCTGGGGAAAAAACGGAAAGCTTAGATCTGAAAAAGGAAAAAGAAACCTTCATAGAAGCTCGAAGGGAGATGACTAAAGATGAAGAACCTACTATAAGGGGTATGGTGGATCCAAAAGCAGACGAAGCAGTTAAACCATTCCTCCAAGCATGTATGAAGCTGCTGCGCAACCAGAAGGCCATAGAGAATCTCCAAGCATTAATAGATAGCTGCGCAGAAAAGGTTGCTTTACAGCCAGAGGTTAAAACTGTGAACAAGCTATAGAAAAACAAAAAAGGACGGAACGGGAAATGCGCATGACTGCGAAGATTGGAGACTACAAAATGGATCAAGTCATCCTTGATTTAGAATCAGACCCAAACTTCCTACCCAAGAAGACCTGGAAAAGAATGAGAGAACCTAAGCTAGAATGGTTGACTATTCAGCTGCGAATGGCTAATCAGCAAAAGATTATCCCACTGGGATGACTGACAAAGGTTGTGGTAGATATTGCAGGTGTTAAAGTTTACACTGATTTTGAGGTAACTCAGATAGTGGATGACACAGAACCTTACCTTGCGCTCTTAGGCTTGGATTGGGCTATTAACATGGGAGGTATCATTAATTTAAAAAGAAGGAGCATGATCTTTGAAAGTGAAGGCACAAGGGTGATAGTTTCGTTGGATCCAGCAGAAGGGGAGTGGTACACTGAATCAGTACGGGAGGAAGAGGATGTTGATCACATATACAAGCTGACCGCCCGGGATGACGACTGGATCAACCCCACGACTGACGACATGTTATGCTGGGAAAAAGACAACGAATGCTTATCTGACTTAGATGGAGAGATAAAAAATTTGCAGAACTGGCTGGATGACGTATCTGCATTGAGGTGTCTTAAGGTCACAAAAAGCTTTCGATGCATCTCCTTAGAGGTAAGAGAACTACCCTACTTTGATGGCTCTGGTAATGTTACAGATTTCCTCAAAGAAATTGAAGAAAACATCCCTAAAGAACGAATATTTTGGGCCCTTGACTTGGAAATCCGCGCAACCCCCGTGTGCTAGTGGGAAACCCATAAGGGAGCTTTTCAGGACTGGGGGGAGTGCAGAAGGATGATGTCCCTACGATTTGACCCTCCAGTCAAACTGCCAAGGGAACTCTTCTTGGGACGAGGGGATCCGCGCAAGCACTTGGCTCTCTGGATAGAAGAATGGAAGGAAAACACCTGGAATGAATGGGTCCATATGTTTATTCACGCGTTGGGACCAATCCCTACCACTTGGTACGCAGAACTACACCAACGTACCCGACATTGGGGTACAATGGATGAGGATTTTATAATGACGTTTGGATTGACAAGAGGAACTGAGAAACTTGATGAAGCCTTGCAAGATATAGATGCTCTGGTCTTCAATGAGTCCCTCCCTAATCAGGAGTGTACTGCGCCAGCCTAGGACATGCAGATACAAGAAATTGTAATCTGCAGAAATTTGTTAATAGAAGACTGTGATGAGGATCCCCAGAATATCACTATCTCAGAGTCAAGAGGAGAATGTGCTATTGCAGGTCCGTTGCTGCAATCGGTTGATGTTACCAAACCTTTGAAACTGAAGGAAGTCAACATTGGCACAGAAGAGCAGCCCAAGATGGCCAAGATTGGGATTACTGGGATGATGGCACGATGGGAAAGATCGCAGAATTGCTAACTGAATATCAGGATCTATTCCCTACCATGTTCTCCGAACTTAAAGGGATTGTAGGGGATATGGGAGTCATGAGGATTGCATTGAAGCCAGATGCGCGACTGTTCAAACAACGACCCTATTGCCTGAACCCGAAATAAAAACAAAAAGTTAAGGAGGAAATTGAGATGGTGGCCACAGGTATAATTTAACCAGTAGAGTAGTCAGATTGGGTAAGTCCTATGGTGGTCCAGGAAAAGAAGACCAAAGGAGAAATAAGGATCTGCATAGATCTACACAAGTTAAATGATGCTTGTGTACATAATCCTTTCCCTACGTCGTTCTCTGATGAAGTCTTGGATAATGTGGGAGGTTAGGAAGCTTACTCATTTACTGATGGGTTCTCGGGGTACCATAAGATCCGCATAGCACCTGAAGATCGCAACAAGACAACCTTCGCGACTGAGTGGGGCTCATTCTAGTACACTGTCATGCCATTTGGACTAAAGAATCCCCCTGCCATCTTTTCACGGGTTGTTGTGGCCATATTCAAGGAATTCATTCACAAGTTCCTAGAAGTCTACTTTGATGATTGGAAAGTTTTCGGGTTAGTAAAGAACCATGTGTCGAATCTGCGCATGATGCTGGATGCCTGCAGGACGCACCAAATTTCGCTAAACATTAAGAAATGTATATTTTGTGTCCCATTCAGGATTCTATTGGGACACGTAGTATGTCAACATGGATTGATGGTTGACCCAACCAACAACACGATTATCATGAATTTGGCAGTTCCGACTACTGAAAAATAGCTGCGCTTTATTCTCGGCCACAGTGGTTACTATAGGAAATTTATTCAGGGGTACTCTTTGATCACCACTCCGATGGAGAAATTGCTAAAGAAGGATTTCTCATTCTTTTTGGATGATGAATGTCAGAAAAGCGTCGAACTATTAAAATAAAAGATGGTGACTGCACCTATTCTTATATTCCCCGACTGGGCAAAGATTTTTCACGTACATGTGGATGCATCAGGGATCGCATTAGGAGCTGTCTTGGCACAACCTGGAGAAGGGGACATTGATCACTCGGTGGCCTTCGCTAGCAAGAAGCTTTCGAGCGTAAAGCGTAACTATTCTACCACGGAGCGTGAAGGGTTGGCGATGGTGTACGCCCTACAAAAATATAGGCACTATTTATTAGATGGACACTTCAAAATGTTCACAGATCATTCAGCTTTAAAATACCTAGTTAATAAGCCTGTGTTGGGGGGGAAAATCTGTCGGTGGCTGCTGCTGTTTCAAGAATATGATTTTGAAATCATTGTGAAACCGGGGAGGTTGAACACCGGACTGGATCACTTGTCCAGGATCGAGAATGGGGAAGAACCAACTAACATAGAAGAAGGATTACATGACGCACAACTGTTTTCTATCAAGGTGGTTGATGAGCACTTTGTCGATATTATCCACTTCTTGACCACAGGCAAGGCACCCGATGGCTATTCAGTACCGCAGAAAAAAGCACTGGTCGCCTGCAACTGATTTTACTATAATTGCGGGACAGCTCTGCAAGTTGGGAGTAGATGAGGTGCTGAGAAGGTACGTACTCGAACATGAGAGGCAAGCTATCTTGGCTGAATCCCATGGAGGAATTGCGGGAGGAAATTATGCATGTAAAGATACTGCACATAAAGTATTAAGGACTGGGCTATGTTGGCCCACATTTTACAATGATGCCCATGCGTATTGCCGGGCCTGCAACGCATGCCAATGAACCGGGAAGCCCTCACGACGAGATGAGATGCCCCTGCAACCACAGATGGCCCTGCAAGCGTTCGACAAATGGGCCATCTATTTTGTTGGACCCATTAATCCCCCAGGAAAGAAGACCGGTGCCTGGTATATGGATTATGTCACCAGATGGGTGGAAGAAAAAATTGTCAAGGATTATACTGCGGATACTGCTACACACTTCATTTTCGAATATATTCTGACCAGGTTTGGGTGTCCAAAGACCCTGATGAGCGACAGAGGTACACATTTTGTTAACGAAACCATTATGGCTTTGACTGAGGAATTCTAGATTCACCATGCAAACAATACCCCGTATCATCCACAGGCAAATGGAACTGTAGAAGCCTTCAATAAAAATATTAACACGCGCTCACTAAGGTCTACAACGCGGACCGAAGAGACTGGGACGTACACATCCCCTCTGTACTCTGGGCGTATAGGACTACATGTAAGAAACTCATGGGAAAAACGCCCTTCAGAATGGTCTACTGGAAAGAGGCCATCATGCCTATGGAATACATTGTTCCTAGCTTGTGCATCTCGGCTTTCACAAACATGGCGGACCCAGACATCGTGGAGGAGCGCTTGGCATAGCTGGTGGCCCTATAAGAAGATCGGTTCATTGCTTAGTTCCACCAGCAGGTTCAGAAGGCTCGTGAAAAAGAATGGCATGATCGACACATTCGACATAAGGTCTTTATGGAGGATGAATTGGTACTACTTTATGATAGCCAGTTTGTGAGACACCCGGGGAAGTTCCGTAAGCACTGGCTGGGTCTGTAAATAGTGAAGGAAATTACCAATGGGGGTGCGGTTAGATTGGCTACATTGCGCATATATTTTCTGCCAGGATACATTAATGGGAGTCGTCTGAAACCCTATAGGGACTCCTAGGTGTTGATCAAATGACTATATGGTCGAAGTAGCTGTATAATGGATGCTGCGCGCATCAGGCCGCGAAAACGGAGGCAGGAGCGATGGATGCACAGGGATGATGCGCATGGCAAGAGGTGCAAGAGAGTGCGATGCAGGCGTAGGGGTTGCGTGCGGTGGAAAAAAAACTAGCCATTGAAACAATATATGGGTGTGGAAAACCAAGTTTATCGTTCAATGGAACGGGCAATTGGAAATTAATGTGGCGATTTACAAGGATTTTTTACCGTTTTTGTAATGATGGATTGCAATTAAGACTAATATGGTCGTTTTCCATCCTCATGGGCTATAAGAGGAGGACTGTTGGTCACAAGGGGTTGGTTTGTTGTCCAAAACTCTCGCACCTTGGCCACCTTGGTGAATCTTGTCTAGTTGTATAATTTCCATCCGCATGTCTGAGCAAGCTACTCCTTTTGACAGTAGAAACCCAGAATTCATCTTTCGAGTGAGAATGAATGCTACAAACCCTAATGAGTCGTTGCCTATCACAGCTTTTGGGAAGTTGGATCTGATGAAGTATTTGAAGTAACCCCTGAAATGGAGGAGGTCGTCTCTACCCCAGCAAAATGGAAGGGAAAAGGGAAGGTAAAACAAGCGAAGTGGGCTGGAGGGAAACCTCGTACGTCCCCCCGGATTGTGCATTCCCCCCGAAAAGCGTCAAAGGGATGATCGCCTGATTCATCAAAGTGCCCTATGATGCTCATAGAAGAAGCCCTGCATCTGACTCCGCTAACCTAGCTGCCACCTTATGTTAAGCCAAGCAAGACAGCAACACGCGCCCCCAAGAATGTTGATGTCGTCTACGCCTGCCTTCAGATGCCTCCGATCTCAGAGGAGGTGCCCCTGCAAGGAGAGATGTTCGGCGACCTCCCCCTCATAAAATTTTATGATCATGATTTGGGCAACCTGGACGCCTTCCCTTTACTAGCTCCAGAGCTATACCTTGAAAGGGTAATGGATGGCAACGTACTAACGGTTGAGCCAATGGGGTGGGTATGGGGATTGGCTGGTCGGGGATCTTATACCTGCTATGCATCCCCCACTTTGGCCGATACAACATCAACAACCTAGTTGTTCGCCAGCTGCTGGCGCTCGTTCACGATGGGTGCTTATGGCTCCAAGGTCGCATACCGATTGATGCTGCTTTAATTCATTGAATGACCGACCTCCCCATGCAGGGGCCAAATCCTAAGGAAGGCACCGGCAAGAAGTTTGAGCGCTAGATTGCTGAAGACGTCCGAGAGAAATACCATGTCACTCGCAACCAACGAGGATTTCAGATCGATACAATCAACGATCCGGGGACACTCATGGGTACCTGGCTACTTGCATGCAAATTGATGCTCAAATGCCAGGCAACGACCGCCCCTGCCTACGTAATTCAACTTGCTAGTAGATGCGAAAAGGAAGTCTGCTTCAATTGGTCGCAGTACCTTGATGAGGAATTTCTCGACAATGTGTGCGAGGCCCAGGACCAAGGAAAAACTTTTTACTACTCCTAGAAAATACTGTTAATTGCCTTAGCGGCGTGGGAGACACCTGAAGAAGTAGTCTTCCCCGCTCTCGAGCCAAGCATGTGTGAAGGAGCACAGTGTGCTAAACTTTGGGATTCAAAGGACCCCAAGCGGGTCAAGGAAAATAAGGTTTTTTGGGTACTCTATGATCAAACTGTGGCCGCGGAAATTCATTCCCAGCCGCGCTTGTCCCATATATAATGTGCAGATTTGGGTCCACAAAGATCTCGCCTGGTATAACCTTCCGTATATGGCCACCGAAGCAGAGATTGACCAGGTAATTGTCACTTGGCCACCTGAGTGGAAGATCGTAGCTCAGACGCCCGACCCAGGCACAGCGGGCACATCCGGCCACAACACAACCTCAAAGGAGACTACTCCGCCCACCAGAATGATGGATTAGGTGATTCCTTCTTCGACGCAACGCCTGACCCCCAACGCTACCATGTAGACAGAACCAGAGTCCCCGCTAGATCAGAACCTTAATGGGCTCGATGGCGCAGACACAACGTCCCCACATGGTCTCAAACGCACCAGCGAATCGCCTAAGGGGTCCAGGAAGAAGCGTAAGGCTATTAAGCCTGGCACAGACACAAAGGTTACATTGACAGAGGATGACCTTGAGAAGATTGCCGACGTCGTCACCATCACGTCCGAGGATTGATGCGCTGCTTTGGAGAACAACACAAGATCGCATTAGAAGTTTTGCAATCTGAGCTAAAGGCTCTCCAAATAAAAGCATACACCCTTCAAGCGAGCATGGATCAAGCGTGGAAAAATCAAGCAGGACAACCAACTCCAGTTACAGCCCTGACCACCATCACGGATAATCAGATCCACCCCCTCCCAGGCGCAACTTTTGCAATGGTACCCATAGAATTATGCAACCAAGTCTGGCCATGCTCTTTAGTCGATCTCTATGTTGGGCGTTTGACGGGTGTGCAATTGCGCGACTTATTTACCTCCATCACTGGTGAGCTTCAACACATAGAGCTCGGAGCGCAGCATCAGCTTAGCGAAGCCAAGCAGACTATTGTGACTCAAGCTGCTGAGGCTGCTCAGGCCCAGGCGACACACATTGCTGCCATTGCGCAACAGGCTGCGTTAGAGAAATTGATAGATCGGCTCTGTGAAGACATGCCAGAAGTAATTCCTGCCTCCGCTGCGCCGCAAGCCAAGGTTGAGGGCTTGGTCGCTGCATTGAAGGCGTCTCAGACTAAGGTACAGGTTGTTAAGGTCGATTTAGAAAATCAGATAACATTGTTGCAGGCCATGCTACAGCCTGAGACCCCCCCGGAAGTTCGCGCCCAACGAGCTGTGCTAGTCACGGACGCAACAACCACTATTACCGCACAGATCAGTTAGGGAACCACTCTGTTTGAGACTGCTGTGGAATTATGGTCCCGGGTGCAGCATGACCCTCTCCTTCGCCAAATCGATCAGGAGTCGCACCAAAAGCGACATGATTTTGAGCAGATGGAACCCACTATGACCACCCTTGTTCCAGCCCAGCTATTAGCACGCCTTCGGACTAGCCACGCGCTTAGAAGTGAAATTGTGGGGCTTCGGTGCAAGAAACAAGTACTCAACGACCATATGACGCCCTGGGCTGATGAAGCTCTCAAGCTTTCGCAGAGTTAGAAGGGTCCGTGCGATAGTTGAACCAGACCTTGGACAGTGTCACCGTCGCAATTGAAGGCCCAAATTCGCAGAAGCTGGTTGAAATTGCGTAGACCGTAGTCATGCAGAGCATTGGTGTTCTGCCCCCGTTGGCCTCAGCTATTAAGCAGCTCAAGGAAACGATGAAGACCCTGTCGACACTGTGGCTCGGGACGAGTCACAAGATTGTGTTGGGGTGCTGTTGGAACAAGGTTCCCTAACCACATTTTTGGTCCAATTTTGTAATGTTTTTGTCTAGCGCAGGGGCTTTAGGGCAGGTCAAAGCCCTGCTGTATTGTAATGGGTCAAAGGGTAGACTAGGAGTCCGCAAACCACAGTTTGTGGACCATAGAGTAGCGCAGGATAATATGCTATAA
Source organism: Pinus albicaulis (assembly GCA_034641835.2). Taxonomy (NCBI): domain Eukaryota; kingdom Viridiplantae; phylum Streptophyta; class Pinopsida; order Pinales; family Pinaceae; genus Pinus; species Pinus albicaulis. The sequence continues at coordinate 318,897,202 of CM076576.1, read as the reverse complement.
ATAGATAGATAAATCATGTCTAGAGGAGGCTAAGAAAGAAGTAAGTTAAGCTTGGATATGAACTTGTGATCTTTTGTGTCGATCGTCTGGGTAAGGGCTCCTGCTAGTTGTGTGCATGGAGATCCAGAAGTCCTGCTGTGTACGGACCCCGCTCGCTGTGTGCGCGGGTTGGTTATAGAGTCTGCAAGTCAGATCTGGATATGAATGAATGAGAAGGCTGTTGATGATATTTTAGTGTTCCTATGTTCTGATTATTGGCTATGTTTATGTGCTGAGATTGCGTTTCTTACTGAATACTGATAGTAAACTGATACGCATGTGGATGCAATATAGTGAATGCATAGCTCTGATTAAAACACTTCGCTTAAGTTACATGTTAATTACGATATATTGTTAAAGGGGCTTTGTGCTTGGCTCCTCCTGCGCAAATCTGTTAGATCCGCAAGGACCCCCTTTAATTAACTCTCTCTCTCTCTCTCTCTCAAGGTGCAGAAACTTGGTTCTAGCACCCTCCCATACTACTTTGGTGAGACCTTGCCCTGCATAAGCAGGCTATTGCCGAAAGGGCCAGTAGTATCGAGGTTTGTTGGCAAACCTTAAAACCGAACTTGTGCCAAGACCCCTAAAGCCAACAGTACTTGTGATCTAAAATCTATAAGAAGAATTCCTCGTGGGTTTTCCTCTCCAAGAGGGAGAGGTTTTGCTCTGGCTCTAGGATCCTAATCCTTGTCTCTCGTGTCTTTTGATAATTGACTTGATGAAAGATTTAATAAGCCAACAAAGGGAAGACATAAGTAACTGATGTAATCTCACAAGTAATTATCAAGAAGAGAATTTTGAATTAATTAGTAGCCATACAAACTCTCAACACTAAAGACCACATTGAAGAACTCCACCATAACCACTGTTAATATCTTTCATTTCTGTTGTGAATACAAAGGGCTTAATGCTTTCTGCACATGTTAATTTTAGTTAACAATGGCATGTTCTATGCTTAGCACAGTTACTTCAATGTTCTTTAGCATCCCAATGATAATTTCAAATTTAATATCCCAATAGCAATCATATTAACCTTAAATCACATTGATAGTAACTGCAGATAGAACATGAATAACAAAAATGCAGAAGACAAGCCAAGACAAGAGGACATGAGATTTGGCGGATGTTAGGGAAAAACCCCAAGATGGGGAAAACCCTTTGATCAATTCTTCTTATTATTATATCAAATGTTCAACAAAGATAGAGAGAGTACAAAACTCAAAATTGACTTGCCAAATAAAAGTCAAAACATCCCTGTCAAATATGCTGTCAACAACAGTCAAATTTTTCCCTAACCAGAAAGTCAACAATGGTCAACGCAACAACAAACCATCCTCTTTAGAGCTCGGTCAAAGGAAATGAAACTTGGCCTTTAGAAGTGGTCAAATTTAGCCCAAAACAATCATGAAAACAATGGTCAAACTTGGTCAAACTTTCAGTCAATTCTGCAGTCAGCTTGTAGTCAACCCTACAATTGGTCTACGGTCAAAGTCAACAGAATGCCTCAGTTTTTGTGCCAATAGTTGCGACCTGCCAAAAATGAAATTCTGGCACAAAAATCGCTATCAAAGGAGGTCAAATCACCCCTGGTCAACGTTGGTCAAACCTACAACATTCTCGGAGATTTCGGCCCTGTAATTCGTCCTGCAATTTGTCCTTTTGTTGCCACATGTGTGAGGAAAAGGTATGTCCAATAAGCTGTATAGACCAATTAGAGAAGGAGAGAGATGATTGTGCGAGTGAGTGAGATACCAAATGAGGTTGGAGGTGTCTCTTATTTATAAAAATCGTTGAGGGTGAAGTGACATGTCTCTTGGGCTTCATGAGCCTACATGATGATGTGGCCAACCTTGACAATTTGCACCTGTGGGATTGACCTCAAAAGCATATTTTCCCTTGTTCAAATTTGATGATCTTTAGGTCAATTTTGGTCCTCTCGAAAAGAGGAATTTAATGGAATCATCATCTTCATCAAATGAGTTGTCCAAAGTGGAATTTAGCCCTAGTTTCCAATTTTAGCACTCCCTCTCAATTAGGGAGAATTCCACCTTCTAATCCATCTGTCATCATGCTATGCTGTCATTTGCATCTCGTCTCTACTCTGCTGAACACTGATGTAACAATGAAGATGAATTGATCAAGAGTGAGTCACAAGACCTTGCCACTCTCCACTGACAAAAGTCAGTCTAGGGGTAGAACCCCAATCGGATTTGATCCCAAATCAAATTGTTGAACACTTGTATCTTAGACATAGGGAGTACGAAAATACACGATGTGTCCATCTGTAGTGCTATGGTCCCTATCCACTTTTCCCAACTCTTTGGCTAGATGAGAGGTACTTCCCATGGGTCTCGAACTACATGGGTAGGATGTATGCTAGGGCATCTGCAGAAGAAAGTGAACCACTCATCTTGCTCATATGCCAAAGGAGAAGGTGAAGCACTCATCCTATGCATATATCATCATTGTACGGGAAGGTGAACCACTCACCCTACACACATGTCAACCATAATGGAGTATCACATGGGAAGGTGAACCACTCACCCTGTACACAATGCACCTATAGGGGAAAGTGAACCACTCACCCTATGGTCACTCATAGCTCCAAGAAGTACCCCAATCCCTTAGGAGTTCGTAGAGCTCAATGTCCAACTGAAGGGGGATCCTCATGGGAGGGTCCTTCCACGACTCCAAGTCTCTCTCAGAAGGCTAAGAATTTTACCTTCCCCAAGGGCTTCGTGAGAATGCCAACAATCTGCTCATTAATCCTGATGTGTTGGAGCCTTATTACTTCCCTTTGTACCATGTCCTGGATAAAGTGGTACCTGATATCAATATGCTTGGAGCGGGTGTGGAACACGAGATTCTCAGAAAGGTGAATCCCACTCTGATTTTCGCAATATATCATTGTGGTATCCAACACGTGCTCAAGTAACTCACTGAAGATCTTCCTCAAGAAGATAGCTTCACAACAGGCCATACTAGCTGCAATGTATTCGACCTTGGCGATGCTTAGAGAAACCGATTTCTGCTTCCTGCTCATCCAAGAAATCAAAGCAGATCCCAATGAGAAGCAACATCCGAACGTGCTCTTTCTATCCACCACACTGCCAACCCAGTCAACATCAATATATCCATGTAGCCTCAAATTCCCGACAGTGTATCTCAACCCATAGTTGATTGCGCCACAGAGATATCTTAAGAGATTCTTAGCAGCAATCCAACGTATTTGATGAGGCTCAACCATAAATCGACTCAACATATTCACAACGAAGCATATGTCCGATTGGGAGTTTACCAAGAACATTACGGCCCCACAAGTTGTCTATATTTATAAGGGTTTGCCAATTCGGGTCCAACAACACTTCCACATAGCTTCTTGAAGTTGAGTTCCATCGGAGTATACACAGACTTGCAATTGACCATGCCACATCTCTCTAGCAGCTTTACAATGTATTTTCCTTGAGAAAGGAAAATCTCGCCTGACTTTTGCCGGACCTCTAGGCCTAGGAAGTAATGCATCAAACCTAGGTATTTCATCTTGAACTTGGAAGTCAACTCCCTCTTGCATTGATAAATGAGAGGGTTCGCACCGGTCAAAAAGAGATCATCAACATAAAGGACCAAAATAAGAGGCATGTCCTTTTCAACCTTGAAGTATACGTTAGGATCAACATATCTCCTTGTAAATCCCAACTTCATAAGATGGCTATCAATCCTCTTATATCAAGCTGAGGGGCTTGCTTCAACCCATAGAGGGCTTTCTTCAACCTGCAGAGATGTGTCCTTCGATCTTGTATTTCGAATCCCTGAGATTGTTCCTAATATAATTCCTCCTTAAGTGAGCCATGCAAGAAAGGAGTCTTAATGTCCATTTGATTTAGGGTCCATCCTTGAGTGGTAGCGAGAGCAATAATAGATCAATTAGTGGTATATCGGGCAACCGATGCAAATATCTCGTCATAGTCCACTCCTTCCTTTTGAGAGAAGCCTCAAGCAATGAACCCGACCTTATATTTTGCAACACTCCATAAGCTACATGTTTAATTTTGTATAGCCATTTAGAAGTGACCACAAACTTGTCCTTGGGTCTAGGCACCACGTCCCAGACATCATTCTTCATGATTGAATAATACTCCTCATTCATCGCATCTTTCCAAACTTGGTGCTTTACTCCTAATCTGAACTAATAAGTAAATTGACACAACTTGCATTATTGTGTTCAAGTATTGCTGGATCTCCAACTTTAGAATATCTTAAGATATTTTCATTGTTGTAGAAATTCCCTATTTTGGGATATTACAGGTAAAAGCATGAAAAAGCCACTACTGGAGTCATCTTTCAGCTCTTTTCTGACTCTCTGAAATTGAAAAGATTGCAGAGACTCTTGTCGTTTCGAACTTGTTAAATGGCTGCGAAGCGATATCTACCCAGTATACGTTTACCCCTTTTTCGGGCTGGGATCAATTATTTAAGAAAAATGAATACCTTAGCCTATCTCGACTAAGAGGTTCTTTCAGATATTGTTTTCTACCTTTTCAGATCTGAGAGACTATTTACAAAAAGGGCCATGATGGAGTTTTCTTTTCTGCCTTCTTTTCAAACTCTCTAAACATGAAAAGACGCCAAGTTCTCCCTTTGTTAGATTCGTTAAACCCTGATGACATCAGATTTCGTCACCATGACGTTACTCGAGTTCCTCCTTCCTAGGGCTCGTAAAATGTACTAGGTTGGATGTGTCCGAAGGACAAACTTACAACACAAGCATATGCTATCCCCTTCAAGTTTGTTTTAAAACATAATTGGGGTACTCGCCAGAAATGGTGGGGGAAAATGGAACCAAGTTTTAGTTGTGTTGGCAGTATGTCGCTCTTGAACATGACACTCGTCTGCATTCATGTTGGGTTGGGGACATCCCATTTCGTCATTTTTTGCCTTCATGGGTTTGGGTAATCCGTTTTAACCTCTCATTTGTTCTTTTCCACGTCATCATGACCTCAGTTCCCTTGATGTCAAATACTGCCAAATCCAGTGTCGTGTCGCTAATATGTTCATGAGAATTTTGCCTCTGCAGTTTTCAACCTCCCTTTGATTCTTTGTTGGTCCTGATTCACTATCATCATGTTCCTCTGTCTCGTGTCAATGATGTGGGAAACATTATGGCCCACCTTCGATCAGGTCACTTCCTGTTGACTTGAACTCATTATCTAGGAATTTGATCTAGAGACTCCCTTCTGGTACCTTGGAGCCTGCATGCCTTAATGGCAGGTTTTTCACATTCGACACAAGGTTCACATCATTGGCCTTCGGTCGAGTGATTCTGCGGATGTTCGATGCCAGATCACTGTTCACATTCCGTGGATTATACCGGTTGTACCTTGAGAGCCATTGTCATTATTGGTGGTTTCTCTCGTGCTTGTTAACGACTTTCATCATTGGTTGGTAATCAGGTGATTTTCTTGCATGTTCGACTCCAGCTCATATATTCACATGCTTGAATTTGTACTTGTTCGGGTCGAGATGGAGTGCAAGACCCTGGGTTTTGTCTAATAAAATTCAGGCTGTGGATTTTGTGGATTATCATGACTTATTGCATGACTCTTTTTGATTGGATGGCTGCGACCATACCTGAGTATATTTATTGATCCTTACTGCTGGATGGCTGCGTTCATACCTCGGATCTCAGTTTTTATGTACTCTATTATGGATGGCTGCGCCCATACCACATGTTCATGTATCAGAGATATCAGTTGTATTTGTAATTGTAGGTTTTCTGACAACGGTGTTTGGTTCGAATGCGTTCTCATAAAGCATTTTGCCCCTCCCTCTCCCTCGGACCTCATGCTTTAGGGGGCATCTGTTACACAACATTTTGTGCTGTCCCTGCAATCCCTATCTCGCCCATTGGAGGGTCATTTCCGTGATCAATAAGCAGTGTCATGCCTTGCAAAGACCATCATTGTATCCCTTTACATGAGAGTAATATTCCTTTTGTTGTCAATTCCCTGAGCAGAGACTCAAAAACCCTTGTTTTTGCCTTGGTGCGAGTAGTCAGTTATGCCCTCGCGCCAAAGAGGAAGATTAACACTGGGCCCCGCGCCAGCTGGCGCTCTGTCTCAGTTAGCCACCCGCACCGAGCTGTTTATGGAATGTTTTTTAAAAATAGAGGCGGAGATTCCAGTCCAACAACTTCGAGGATGAGTCATTGGGAGTGGTTGAACTGAATAAACCACTGACTCCCTCCTTTAGTTTATGGTTTGCACCTCTTATGGGAACTTCCTAAAGGATAGGCCTCCCTCCCACCTTTATAGGGATCCTAACCTCCTCCTTTTCCTCTATAAAAAGAAGCTATCTCTCCTTGCATAAGCTAGCTGAACATGGAGAATTGAACATACTATAGCTGAACTATTGAAGAGATAGAATAAGAAGGAATTACATTGAGAGAGCTTGAGTCCATGCCTTCTGAGAGAGATTGAGTCCATGCCTTCATCCCGTCCGAATTCCCTGATGAGCATCTGAGACACGCTTCGGCTGAACTCCACTGGAGGAGACTGCGACGTCAAAGCATTGGTTGTAACTCTTCCTTCTATCAATTCATATACGTGACTATTGTTTGGTTCCCATTTTGTATTATGTTAGATGTTTAATGCAATATGCTTAGCCCTCTTTGACTGGCTAGTAGTTATGAATGAAATTATTATGTCGTACGCTGTTCTTGTTTGCTGTTTATGTGCAGGTATCCGAGCATGACTGCGGAAGGATTGTGACTTGCCAAGGCAAGAGCGAGAGGCCACCGCCACTATAGGCACGACGACAACGTTGGATTCCAGGTAGGTCGATCTACCGCGTCCTCTTTTCATTCAATAATTAGGAATCAACACTCTAGCATGTCTCTTTGTTTCTAGACCCACTCTAGGGCTAGAGTGATCGTCTTTGTCCACAGAGAGGATTTACTTGCTTAACACAGGGGTCTTCCGAACAACATAAGATGTTCTTGGAGGAGAAGATGCGATCTACAAGGTTGCATAAGGGAGAACACATAGATCTGTTCCTATCGAAGCTTCAGGATGTTCAAGATCAGCTGGCAGCTGTATGGTCAACACCTCAGGCCACTAAGATGGTTAGATTGGCTCTGAATTTTATTTCCAAAGAATGACAAGTCTTTGTCATGGGCAGAGAGAAGTTGCAGGATTGGGAAGGGATGTGAGCAACTCTTCAGCAGGAAGAGATGAGGAGAGACTTAGTCAAGTGCAAGCTTGATGGCAACAAGAATAGTGGGATGAAGCCCAAGGAGGAGGAGAATACAACCCTTGCATAAAAGGGGCAGCAGGTGCAGTGGAGGCAGATGAAGGACGTCTCAAAGATCAAGCGTTTCTGGTGTGGTGAATTTGGTCACTACGATACGCAATGTCCTCTCAAGAAGAAGGAAAAGGATGAGAAACATGATCTGTAGGCTGCAACAACGAGGATCGAGGAGGAAAAGTTTGCGATGATTTCCCACATATCTCTAGGGGAGAATTAGGGTGATCTAGAACTGTAGTTTGAAAGAACTGCAGTTGGGCAGGATCCTTGAGGAGCCCACCTCTAGGATCGATACCTTGATACGCGAGCCCATATCAGAAGTAGCAGGATGGACCAATGTCAGTTGGTGCAGAGGAGTGCCAGAGTGACAAAGTATTGCTAGAGAGCACCAAAGGCTGAGAAGCGCAAAGCAGAGTTGGCAGCAGTGCAGGAAACATAGTGCATAGTCAACAACATCCCATAAGCTTCAGAGGGTCAGCGCAGAGACTAGCAACAATAAGATCTTCAATGTTAGATGTGTCATGCTGAACACTTAGTTCAATATTTTGGATTTTTTTCTGCTGTAACATCAACAAAGTTGCAGTGAAGATGCAGTTGGCAGCAACAACACAAATGAATCAACGCAGTAGTTGGTGGGAAACAGTGTCAGACATCAACATCGTAGAGGGAGATGTTACAGAGTCAGTGTGATGCTTCAATAAGATGCATTACTAGAGCACATTCCTCGCTAAGAGGGATTGTTGATTTCTGGTAGCATTAAATGTGCTCTAAGTCTCAAATTTGCAGGGAGGCTTGGACACATGTATTCTAGGATACCTAGAAAGCATTTTGGGAAATTACACCCGGATGAGGTTTTATTAAAATAATTAATTATTTTTAATGAAAGCCTAAGTCTAAACTTAGGTAATTAAAATAATTAAAGTTTATTAATAGAACTAGGTGTGAATATTCTACAAAAAGATGAAGATCAAGTCAAGTTAATCTTAGCCCTTGATTATGTTTTAATCCGGGTTGTTGATTTCTCAACGAGAAGATTATAAGAAGGACTTCGGTGGGCATTTGGAAAATACACCGGGTGAGGATCTAGAGATCAATTTCTCAAGTGAGCAGCGCAGAGCAGCCGAAGATATCATCGAAGTGATTCTTGCAGTGAGGGGCAAAGATACTTTTCGGTTGGAGGGATTTTTCCTGAGTTGGGAATACATCATAGAGAAGGAAGAGAGAGAACCAGAAGAGGTAGAGTAAGGGCTACACTAGGCAGCGCAAAGCCACACAGAGGCAACGCTGAGCCTATGAGGATATACGCTATTTTGCTGAGGGTCAGATCAAATCCAGTGCCAAGAGCCGGGGTATGAGACCGAAGGGGCAAAGGATCGAGCATCCAACCAGCAGAAAGATCAACCGAAGAGAGTGACACAATCCCCAACAATTGTGACGCAGAGCAGCGTAGAGGTAGCGTGGGGCTTGTTAGTTAAGGGTTGGGCTAGTGCCGGATCTCCAAGGTTAGTGTGAGGTAATCCTCACTATTGTTCTGCCATTCAGATTCTCTGATGGATAGCCAAATTTTGGCATCCAGATTGTATTCAGAAATTACTGCATAATAATACAAACCCTCAGTTGGTGCACTGGTTTTCCCGCATTGGGTTTTTCCGGGGACATTAGTTAAAAAATAACGGTGTCATATGTGTGTTTATTTCTTCTTGCTTAGTACTTGTCTTCCACACTTTATTTATTCAGTGATGAATGTAGTTGTATTTGCTTCGATATTTACTTGTAGAAAACAATAAATAACCTGTAGAATATAACAAGTAGGATAAGTAATAGCAGTTTGTTGCAATAGGATTCTGGTTTAGGAATTTTCACAATTAATTTCTTATTATCTTCATCTCTTTTAGTTCGTCAAGAAAATATCAAAGCAATAACATATAGACCAAGGACACCAGATATAGGCAGACAACCAGGGAAAAACCCCACTCTAGGGGAAACCCAGTCAGTAATTCTTCCTTCAATAGTTTTCTTGAGATAATCCAAGACTTTAGACCTTGACTCACACTTCCTCCACACCAAGTCAACCTTCTTCTTGATCCTACTTTCTACCTGACAACAACAACAACAACACTATGCAACACTTTCTTCGACCTAGAAAATTCGAATTTTCTTTAAAGACTTTGATATTGAAGGAAAGAATTCGATCTTGACTTAGAGAGTTCAATTTTGACCCATACACCTTCTCAAGGCAATAGCATCCAACAAAAACAACTTCAACCTATTCTTGTGTTGGTAGCAACAACAATACAATGAGGGACTTTGATCTTCCAATCTAGAGCACGAGAGAGAGAGAGAGAGAGAAAAATTTCGATTTTCCTTTTCTCCTTCACCTTGACAGAACTCACACTCCTTTTGCCTTCTTCCTTGACTTCACACTTTTTCCTATGCAACAGTAGATATCGAATTTTTGTGTGAGAGAGATGATGCTCCAAATGAATTCGATCTCCTTGTATATAAAGGCTTGGGGTGAGGTCGAATTACTTGTGTTGAGGCTGACTTGGAGGTTCCATAAATCATATTTGACTGAATACTAAACCTTTTTACATTTTTCAAAAGCCCAAGAAGGGACTCTTTAAATATACAATGATTCTATAAACTCAGAATAAATCTTAGAAGTCCTCAATGGAGACTTTGACCTAAAACATAATGGCACAAGCATGAAACTCATGCTTTAATAAGTCATTGTAATAATAATAAAAATTCTTTTCTTTATTATTTTTACAAGTACATTACATAGTGACTCAAATACATTAATGAAGACTGAACCTAATTACATTCTTCAACATTTTCCTCTATGTTAATGAAATGGTTTTTTTGCATGGTAGTCATGATTGCTTCCATTTCCTTAGCATGTCTTTCTTCTATAGCTAACAACCTGTTCTGAAGAGTGATTTTATTAGCTTCCATGGAACTCATTTCTTTGGCATGATTTGATATTAATTTAGCTTGGTTAAGTTCCATATTCCTAATGAATTGAGCTTAGTTGACCTCCATATTCTTGATCACCTATGCTTGATTCAATTGTATATCTTTAACAATTTGAGTTAATTCCGTGATAAGATCGTTGTTAGTTTCTTTAGTTTCTTCATCTTTCGGTTTGACCTTTTATTTATCTCCATATTTATCTTCAAAGGCGTCACTGATTGATTGTAGAGAATCAAAAGTGTTATTAGGGAACTCAGTGAACCAATCGAAAGAATCATTACCTAAGGTGAGAATGAAAATTTGCATCTACACATCTTCATAGTTAGTATATGGGCAACACTTGCTTATCTAAAGATTGATATTCTGAAGGTGAGTCTCGACAATAATGTCTCTGTTACCTTGAAAAGGGGGTACCTCATCAATGGCCACGCTGAATGATGGTGGGAAATAATGTGGATCTCCCTGAAAGTTAGTAAAATCACAAGGAGCAAACAAGTTAAAAATATCCATGATGTCTTGCTTAAAGGGAAAAGGAGGGGCCAAATGGATGAAAGAGAGAGAGATCCTTGCTCAAGAAAATCAAGAGATCCATAAGAAGCGAGCTTCTAGCAGAAATTCTTGTAAGACTTAGTGAAACAAGTGGAGTTGCCACTTGAACATGAATCTAGCTCCAAGATCCAAAAGCCAAAAACTATAAGGTTAGTCAGGGAGAAGCAGATGGATATCAGGGAGAGATTCCTGTTTGAGAAATAATGGATGAATGAGTGGAGTCGCCACCCAAATAGGGAACCAACCAGAATGTCCACGTGCTAAAAGTGCAAACAAAGAAGTGAACACGCTGATAAGAATCATTAGGGGAATTTTGATGTCTAAAATGGGTCTCCTAAGGAAATAATAAAATAATAGTTAAACCAATAAAATAATATATATGAATTTGCAATTCACTTTTTGCACCACAATCCATGTAACCATAGTTAAATTCAATTCAAAAGTTGTACAAAAATAAAATCAATAAAAAAATTGTATTGACATGACTATAAATAAGAATGAGTTTTTCAAGAAAAAATCATCATTGAACAACTAATGCATTTGACTTTCATACTTAAATAAATTAAAATAAAATATAAATATAAATTCATAAATTCTTAATTGTATATTATGTTATTAATTAAAATTTATATTGTTTAAATTGTATAATAACATGTAATTAATATATTATATAAAAATAATATAATTAATGCAATATATTATTTTATGTATGAATTTTATATTACATATTAAATTGATTTGATTTATAACATAAAAAGAAATAATATATAATATAAAAAAGAATATAATATATATTCTATAAGATTTAGAATGTTTTTCATAATATTATATATAATAATATATAATATTTATATAATCCTAGTGAAATGACTAAGTTGTATTTAAAATTAAAGAAAAAAAGTATTGAAATAAATTTAATTTATATTTATTAGTATAATATAAGATTTATATACATTGAAATTTAGATTTTTTTTTTTGCCCCAAACTATGTTGAACCTAATATAACTTTTTTTAACATACAAAATTAATATACCTTTCTTCATCATACAAAACTAATATGTTTCTTTTCTTTTTCTTTAATTTTAATATTTTTGTATTGTTATTGATATTATAAATATATTATTTATAGATTTGATGTATCCTAAAATCACAAGGTTACATTTTTATTTAATTTGATTTCATATGAATAATATGTATAGATATTAACTTATAATTAATTGGAATTTGTAATATTAAATAAAATGAGATGAATATATAATATAAAAATAAATATATGAAAATATAAAATATAATATTTATTGAAAAATGAAGACATGAAGATTGTGTAGGGATATGCATTGTTTCTTTCAAAAAATATGAAATGAAAATAATAATATTTTATTCAAAAAGTGTGAAATGACATTTATTATGAGTATTTTATTTTTTGACTTTAAAAGAACTGAGAGCGCTACCATGGTTAACCATGAGTTTTTATCCACCATTAAGAATGTGACAAGTAAGTACATTTAACTCAAACAATGCCACCTCAATCATTAGAGATGATGTCATGCCATAAAATGTGATTGATTCTCATAAAGTGAATTTTGATTGTACATTTTCTCTAGGAGGCCCATTTTATACCTCAAAATTCCCCTAATGATTAGTGAGATATCAAAGCGGCAAAAAATGCGGTGCTTGACGGATAAGAAATGATGAAATATGAAAGATGAAGATGATGTCAGTGATTAAGACGAATATTAGAAAGCCAAGGTCCAATAAATTAGTCGCTGTTAATGGCACCAAAAAGTGTTGTTGCCCAAAGTTTACACCAAGGGCCACAACGCTTAGGGCAAGGGCTGTCACTCTAATTCTTGTCCACTTCGTTCTAGCTATTTCCTAGGCAAGCTAAGGGGGGTAGTCCCTAAGAGGTGAAAGATGGATGACGAAGGAAAAAATTGTTGGGAACCAACAAGTTCTAGGAGATGCACTGAGGGTTATCTTATTAACTTGATGTAAATTAAATGCAATCGAGATTAATTAAGTAATGTTTTAGGATATTTAATTAGATTAGACAATACAAATTTAAAGTTATGAGACTAGTTACTTTAACTATAATGCTTAGAAGAATAAAATTGCAAGATAAATGGTTTTACCAAGTCATAGGATAAATTTTTTTGCTTTAATGGGTGATCAACTAGCCTATATGAAACACAAATCTTACAACTAGGTGAAATGCATAAATCTTGGTTAATTTGATTTAAATGCCTATTCTAAATTTGACTTTCCCTTGAATGTTTTGAAGCTGGGCTCCAAGGTATGTTGTGGGAAGGAGGCCAACAGGAAGCAAGCCAGGGCTTGAATAACGATACTTCCTGTTGTGCTCCTGTCACTCAATGCCTCCAGCATTGCAGAGGTCGTGGCTTTGACGACTGCAAGGTCACCGTGTTAACTGCTGAAGAGTTGCCGAGGCCCCTCAAGATAGATGAGAAAGTTTGTCCTAGAGATCTATCAACCGAGCTTATGCTTGGAAGTGATTTTTCAATAGGCACGACTAACTTAGAATGCAAATGCAAGGTGATATTAGAAGATGATTAGTGAATGAGATTTGTCAAAGGCTTGGGGTACATAGATTACGATTTAATCTGAATTATACACTAAGTACTTAAGCAAAGATTCAATGGATACCCCCAATCACAAAGATACATGAAAATATTGTAAAGTGCCAACAAAGTAAAATAAATCACTGCAATGCACAATTTGCCACCAATTCACAATAGAAATCTCAATGTAAAATACTAATGTCAATTTCCTGAAATTCTCAAATTAGTTATCCAAGAGACTTTCCACATATTTGGAAAAGTCCAAATGTCCAATTAGATCTAAATCACATGCACTTTAGAATAAATTATTTCAAAAGAGAATTGATACATCTATTATTTAACTTGATCAAAGAACGAGAATGCTTTAGGAAGACAAACACCACCAATTCCTTATATATAATTACTAATGCGATTAAATTATTTTAGGGCAGAAAACTTATGTATGTGATTTTGAATTAGGAAGTCGAAAGATAACAAACATTTAAATTTAAGACCCATTGCCAATAATCACTAAACTTTGCTGAAGTGAAGTATGCAAACAATCACCTTCACAATGAGGCTAGAGCACTTAAATTTCAGTGATTATGTTTATAACAACAATTGGGTTTTCAGAGATAATAATGATAGAAAAAGACTTATGAAAACAAATAGATTATCCCCCTAATTTCTTATGACTGTCACATTCAAAATGATGTTACAACACCTAAGTTTCAAAGATTAATATTCAAGACAACAATGAGTTCTTTAATGCTTCTTCAATGTTTTGTATGCATTTAATGCCCCTTTTTTGAAAAGATTAGCTTGATGTATAGAAAATGAAGAAACAAAGGTTTAGAAAACAAAAATCGAGGCTCTAATCCTTGATGCTACTTGCCCAAATCAAAAAATTGAAATCACCCCCACCTCAAGTCTGAAACAAATCCTTACAAAAATTTTGATTTCCAAAATTATTGGCCCTCCAAAGTCCGTGTTTTACTGAAAGGACCCCTTGAGGCTTGATGCAAGGAAATTATGGCAAACAATGGCTTGTGTTAAGCTTTGAAACATTGCTACATGTAGCAAATAAGGGCTGCTAGGACAGTGGCAAGCCCTGGAGCCAATGCCGCCTAAAAATAAGGCTTAGAGGAGGGATTAAGGGTTGCTGTAGGCAACAAAAGATAGCAGCGGACAGGGGTTAGGAGGCTGCGGCAGAGGTAAGGTAAGGGGATATGGAAGGAAGGATAAAAAACAAGGAGGATCCGCGAAAGGGGAGAAAAAATGTAAGGGCTGAGAGGAGGGCAAGAGATGAAGGTCGAGAAGGAGAAGGGCAACGAAAACATGAGAAGAGGAGGAGATGGTTGTGGTAGGGGAGAAGCCACGAGACAACATGGAGGGATGATGACCGAGAGTAGGAGGAAGGATAAGGCCATAGGGAAGAGGGAGCTGAGCGGGAGAGGGAGCCGTGGGGAGGAGAGGAAATGTTGCAGGCCGCGGGAAAGATAGGGAGAAGAGGCCACGGGAAAGGCATGAGGTTAGGGTCGTAGAGGGAAAGGAGCAGGAGGGATAAGGGCTGAGGGTTTAAGGGAACATAGTGAAGACATATAAAGAAGGAGGCCGCATGAGGATGAGGGATTGAGGAACGTGGGCATGTCGAGAAGGAAATAAGGTCGTGGGGAGGAGATAGAGAACACAACAGGGAATTAGGCTGGGAGGGTAAGACAACGAGGGAAAGAAAGGAGAGGCTGCCGAGAAGCTTGTAGGAGGGCTTTGGCCCTAAAAATTTCCTAAAGATCGAAACCCTTCGCCAAATGCTCCAATTTCTTCTCCGGATCTATGTATATTCGTAAAAAAAAAACCCTAGATCTGAAATGGACTGAATAAACTTTGGAAATATTTTGGCCTTGAAAACAAAGATTGAGACAAGACCTTGCCCTTTAGGGCCTAGTTCAGTTTCAATACTCCAAAATTTCCTTGTAAAACCTCAGATCTACACATGCATATATGAAAATAATAATGCCCAAGACCCAATATATATACAAAATATTGAAAAAATAAACCCCAAATCCCAAGTTAGAAAATTAAAATTTATTCAAATCTATACAATTAAATTATAGATCTACTAGACTGAGGAGTATGAGTCCAACTCTGCTCTTAGATTATAAAATATTAAATCTTCCTAGCGAAATCTATCTATTTAGCACAAATTTATAGAATATAATTAATTTAAAAGATAAGGTACTAGCCCCAAAGACCCTACAAAAAGGATTGTAAGTTTAGTAATTTATATTCAGGAAGACTCTTCAGATCTTATGCCTTGGGAGTCAGCTGGTCCAGCCGAGGACTTCCCCAAACCCCCAATTTTTTAAATCCAAATGATTTTTGCACACTTTAGATTAAATTATCAGATTAATAGAGACATAAAACAAAAATATACTTTTTTAAGAATTAGAGATACCTGCTAACTCTAGTAAATTAAAATGCTATTTCAAACTCAACAATCTATGCAAGATACCTGTGCAATATATTATTTCACAAAGGCTATTAACCATCGACTAAAAAATAATATCAAAATAACATTAAAAACAATGTTATCATAAGATGCAGGAGAGGAACACTACCATCAATGTAAACCCCAAATACTTTACATTATTATTATTCCAGAAGAGATTGCAAGAGAGCTTCAAGGGAAAGTACACGACTCAAAGATCAGATCATTTGATGTGACAAATGACCTCTAAATTATAGGTAAATTTTCCAAACGACTAGCTAGATTGATCATCATCAAAGTAATCTCGACCGTTGATAAAGATTTAATTATCTTTTAATTATCACCATCGAAATATTTTTTGAGGAATTTTAGAATTTATCTTTTAATTCCTTTTTAATTAACTCAAAGTTAATTATTTTTAGTTAATTTCTTCAAATAATTGACTTTGACTTAAGCACCAAGGCCCAAGGGTCCAAAATTTCTTTATATTTTCAATATTCCCTTGGTGGAGGACCTCCAAAAATTAATTTCTCTAGAACCCACGTTTTTTTTAGTTTGGAGAATTTATTTTTTCTTAAGACTTAATTCTGACTCTAATTAATTAAATTTTTGGCTTAAGATTTTTAATTTATTTTTGCCAGAAAATTTAATTAATTGACACATGAGGGGATTTATAAAATTTTCCAACTATCTAATATTTTAACACCATGGCTAAAATATTATTTACATACGATAATTACGTTTGACCCATGAAGGGGGAAAACCCGTTCGTTATAGACCCTAAATTATTTACCCAATTCTGCGACTCAAAAATGATCTAGTAGACCAAGTGATTTGTAATAAAATAATCTAGCCAACTAACTAAATTATTCCCAAATCAATTTTACAAAGACTCGATAAAAAACACTAGGAATTACCTAAGATCTTGACGAAAAAATTCACCCTAGCTTTGTGGTGAGGCTGGAGGGAAAAACTTTGCCGATCATTTGTGTTTAGAAACACAGATGAGTCGGTGATACGAAACACCTCCTAGGATGAAAATCATCATTAAAATAATAAGCTTACCTAAGTTGTTACATACATAATGGTCTTACTAAGATCATTTACATTATAAGCATACGGAACGAGTTTACAACTTTAACAAACTGAAGATTGATAATGATGAATCTTGGATGATCTAAGTGCTCGAACATGATGGAATCTCTTTGCAAAAAAATGTACTGTTATAGGGTAGTTGACACAGAGTGGTCAACAATAACATCACAATACAAATTCAAAAAGGTGGAAAATTAAACATGATGTTGTGGCTTTCAGTGAGAAAGAGGATCATGCATGTGAATCCATCCCAATGCTCTTACATGCTTTGAGCCCTGAGTCTAGATGGCACAGGCAGACTCAATTTGAACTTGCACTCGGAGCATTGATGGATTCATTCTTGTGGGCTATTATGAAATTTATTGGTGATAAGATTTGCATAGTGTTTGGGATCTCTTGTTTTGGAATTAAATTCATGGCTTACGTCGGCCCTCTTTATTATAGATCACTTGTGTTGTGGGAGATGGGGTTATTTCTCTTACAAAGGTGCCTAGAGACTGTTCATCTGAGCTGGGTTGGCTTCCTATAAGCTATTGACGACAATCGACACTTTTTGGAAGAGAATCGCTCTATTGCTTACTTAATTGGAAGAGGGGAGAATTTATACTATGTAAATAGCTACGTACTGAGCAACAAAATAATTTCTAGGGCTCTTAAGGTCTCATTGTCTGTGAAATAAGTCTTAGTTCATCCTTGTTTGGTCCGAGGCAGTCTAATTGGTGGCTCTACTTAGGCCTGGGAGAAGCAATATATGCAAATAAGTTTTGTTACATACTCAACTAGCAAAGGGGAGAGTTTAATCTGTGCTGATAGTTGCGAATTGAGTAACGCAACAACTTCATGAGCTGATCATGTCTTATTATTTGTTCATGAGGTCTCTGTTAATTCTTGTCTGACTCATGTCAACCTAATTTGAAGTTTTTTCGTGCTCGCGGGTGCTCTTCTATGCTAGCCTGGTTTCCTCTTTTGGGTCCTTTCAAACACAGGTACCTCTCTTCCCTGTGTGCAAATTTCTCTTTTAAATGAGCTCTATTTGGTTCTTGGTTCCTCTTCTATGGCTTGTGCACCATTGGATTTACAGAAAATTGTAACCTCTCTGTTCCTCTAGACTGGGAGTGGCAGTTTTTTCCCTTTCCCTCGTGGTGTTGTCACTTGGCCCTGATCGATTGTTGTTTCTCTTGCTTCGATTGACAACCTTCCCATTGGATCTCTGTCTCCCCTAAGCCTTGTCCTCTCTGACACATGGAATATGTTCTCCTATAACCAAACCATGTCAAACAGGAAAATACAATTCTAGGTTCTAGGGAGCATTAGTGATTGTATAATGTGCTCCCAACAAATTGAAGCTTTACATATGGAGAATTTGGATATTCACTAGAAAATTCACTAGTAGACGACGATTTCCATCTCGGTTATGGAGGAGATCTAGTCCCTTAAAGATAAAATTGCTCACCGAGACGATGAAATTGATGCATTGCATAGGCACATGTAAGACTCGAAGTGGATGATTAAGAAAAGTGAAAACCGGAATTCCACATGTACAACATCTAGCTGCCCAATTGGAAAATTGCAGTTCAATCTCAATAGGCCTCCGAAAAAAGTTCTCTCTCCTTTTCTATGATGATCTCTTATTGTAATTATGTTTTTTTCCTTGGCCAATTTTGTAATGTCTATGTATGTTGGCCTTTTGTAGCAATAAATTTTCAATTTAGTCTTTTTGATGCTCCTGTTATTCTCTCCTGGGAGGATCCTTTGCAAGAAGAAACACTGTACAAGATTCCTCATGTGTTGGCTATGTCCGGACGCAGATTTTAATAGAACTTTAATTAGTTTTTTGAAAAATCATGTTTCAAAAGCTTACTTTGGACACATTTATTGATCAATGATTGCAATCCAAATTGAATGTGATTCCATTCCCATGATCCTTATTACCAATGCAAAAAGAGACACTCAAGTACTCAAACGATAAACACTTTGAGGGATTTTTGCATTCTACCATAGTCTAGTTATTATGACATTTGTTGTGAAACCAACTCCAAAAATAGAAGAAAAGAGATATCAATGCCTTAGAAATAAGCCACTTCGAGGGGGCAACCTCCAATACATTACATGAATGAATAATTCTTAGATGATACAAATGACAAAACCTCGTTTCTATATATATGAGTCCATGGGGCCACAATGTAATCCTAGTGGGGCCATAATGTAGCCCTGGCCGACCTAACAATTATAATGTAAGGGCACAATAATAACAATATGGGGGTTACAGGGGTACAACAATAACAATAAGGGGAGATACACTAATATAATAAGGGACTACACTATTAATATAAGGACTTAACATGCCCCTCTCCTTCAAATAAGTGTTGTCCTCAATGCTTGATTATTTCTTGATGCTTCTGTATAAAATTCTCATCCTCCCATGTTGAATCTTCTACTGGAAAGTTCTTCCACTTGCTGAGATACTCTGAAATTGATTGTACTTGTCAATTTCTTGTTTCTGTGGCTGCTTCACAACTTCTTTCGATGTGATGTTGATCTTCCTGTTGTTTCATTAGATTCTGCACCAAAGTTAGGTTATCCTTTGAGAGTTGGAGAACTTGTTGTTGATGCTCGATGTGATCTTCCACTAATTTATCATCCATATTAGCTATTATTTGATCCTTCAAACCATCAAAATTAGCCTTCATTTCTTCTTTTAAACCATCTATGTCATCTTCATTTGCTCTTCGTAAGATCGAAATTTGTTGCACTTGGTACCGTAATTTTGATATCTCATACTGCAATTCTTCCTCTTCATGTGTCATAGTATAGCTTTTTGAGGGCTTAAGGGGTATGGAATTATTTTTTGGAGGCATTATAGAACCCAATACTGATAAAAATTCTAAAATATTCCCTTGGAATCACTTCATACTACTTTTTCAAACAAACGTTGTGCACTTTTAAAAACCAAATACACACCTTTTTCTTGCTTTTGAGAAGCTCGATATTGAAACTGAATTATACATGTGATTTCGGATCCTCAATAACTGAAATTTGGCCCTGAAGTAGCCCTTTGAATCTTCTTTCGAATGCCACAGGTCTGACCTAATTTGGATTCTTACAGACAAAGTTATACCCAATATCCTACGATGACCTAATTATGGACTAGTTCAGTAGAGCGAAATTGTATGACTTTCCATGTGTCACTATTTTCTCCTTTGGTTCTGAAATTGATAGACAGGAAACTAAATTCCGTGTAATTCCAGCCACTTTTTACATAATTCCAATCCGATGTTCAGAGAGAGAGTTATGAAGATTTCCCACGATCACCTCTTTGCGATGAAATTCGGGAGCCTGAAAAAGACCTAACTTCCACATATCATATCTCCAAAAATATTGCGAACCAAGATCTGAAATTTTGCGATGATGTTCTTCCGGATTTCGGCTTCGTGCTCTAAAAATTTCAACTTTTGAACCTTCGTAGAAAAAAAGTTATAGCGAAAATTCCACGATGACCTGTTTGGAGCAGCGAAACCCTAGAATCCAAAGTCACTGAGGCAACTTTCACTTCCCAAAAATAGAAGAAAAGAGATATCAATGCCTTAGAAATAAGCCACTTCGAGGGGGCAACCTCCAATACATTACATGAATGAACAATTCTTGGATGATACAAATGACAAAACCTCTTTTCTATATATAGGAGTCCATGCGGCCACAATGTAATCCTAGTGGGGCCATAATGTAGCCCTAGCCGACCTAACAATGATAATGTAAGGGCACAATAATAACAATATGGGGGTTACAGGGGTACAACAATAACAATAAGGGGGGCTACACTAATATAATAAGGGACTACACTATTAATATAGGGACTTAACAACATTTTATTGCATCCTAAGGAAAACGTGGAAGTAGCACTCTCAAGTATTCCAAAGTGTGCAAAATCTCTAAACAATCTCTCACCTTTGTGGCTAGTTGATAACTGTTTTTCATTGCTAAACATTAGATTGCATGTTAAGGGAAAATATAAAAATATTTCATAGTCAACAATTGATAGCTTCCTTATGCTAGAAAATAACTTGAAGAGTTTATATTGTTAAAGGATATACAATTTTTTCTTTAGAAATTTGTGAGCATGTTGGTTAAACTTTTGGATGGAAATTGTTTTCTTCTCCTCCTCCGTAGTTCTCTATTCTATAGCTGCAAAGACAAAATGATCTTTTTAGTTTTTAAAATACATATGAATGGATTGAGAAAGTTGATTTCCACATCTGATGAGCCTCCATTTTGCTTCATATTAGAAAATAAATGTTTGGGGTACAAGGGAACTTTCCACAACAAATAATAATGATTTATTGCTTCATATTGGTCGTGTGAGCGAGACTGATAACGAGCTCCATAATTTCATTGAGAATACAAAAATTGTATGTGTGTGTGTGTGTGTGTGTTTGTATTTCCATGTAAAGAAACACCCCACCCGTAAGCCTGCAGGCGGTGGTAAGTTATTCAATACTCTTCAGAGCTCAAGGCTGAATAAGGATTGAAATATGTACATAGGGACGTTGACAAAAATTATGGATAATTTTATGGAGCAAACTTATGAAATTGTTATATAATAGAATTTAGGATGTGTGTGTGTGTGAATACTAGTTTGGTTGAAACATCTTTTCGTCTTGGATTATTGACACAAAAATGCTTATATTTCAATAATATTTGACACAAGCCAATAACTAACTACTTTTAATGCAAAAATAATTCAAATTACAACTAACACACACTTTTTAATTATTAATGTTGAAATAGTAGTGAAAAAGGTCCTTCTTTGACTTGTTCCTTAGTCAAAGAGACCAACAAGCAATCATGTCCTTAGCATGCACAAGTTCTTAAAAGTTGGGATGATTTCCTAAAAATCAGCATGGGTTCATGAAGCATTTTGACTTATGTGCTGGAGTGGAAGGCTTAGTTTTTTGTCTTTTAGTGCAAGTTATAATTGGGAAAAAGACAAGTGACGAGTCTAAAGTTCTAAATTGAGACTATATGAGTTACATGAGTAAATTAAGTCATCAATCACAAGTTTGATTTCTAGAAATAAAACTTGCTAGATTTAGCATATTCAAAAAGCTTATAAGGAGGATGAAGGCACATCTTGGATCATTGTTTTGTGAGCATGAGTTGGTGAGACAAGGTAATAGAGAGCATGCGTTTGTGTGCAAAAGCTTGTGTGTGGGAAGGGCGTACTAAGGAGAAACCCATGCATAATTGATAGAGGAGAATTTCCTTAGAGTTTGTGTAAGGAAATAGGGAAGTAATATTAGGGTTATTGCAGGTGTTTGAAGCCTAGTTCAAGCAGGGAGAACCATTGTGTTTTCCGTCGAGACAATATTGTATTGAAAGAGATCTATCGCTCATTATTCTATCAGTAAATTCTCAAACAAGCAAAGGGTTTTCCCAGTTGGGTTCCCTAGAAATTTTGTGTCTTTATTATTGAGTGATTGTGTTTATTTATGTTCCTATTCTGCTACAAATAAGTAGAGAAAATCCGTGTCCTAATGAGAAGAAACTAGCTTTCAGATTGTTCATTAGAGTAGTTGTAGATTTTCGTGGATTTTCTACATGGCATTAGAGTAGTGACCAACACAAATTTCAGATTTGAGAGATGGCCACAATAGGGTTGAGAGATCAGGATAGAATTGATGGCACTTCAAAATTTGGTGTTTGGAAAGTCTGAATGTCATTCTCATTGGAGGAGTTTGGAGTAAAGGATTATGAAGAGAAAGGTGTTGCGGAACCTTAAGATCCAAACCGGTTACGACAATTCCAAAGGGAGATGGCCAAAGCCAAGAGGACGAT
Organism: Pinus albicaulis; assembly: GCA_034641835.2. Taxonomy (NCBI): domain Eukaryota; kingdom Viridiplantae; phylum Streptophyta; class Pinopsida; order Pinales; family Pinaceae; genus Pinus; species Pinus albicaulis. The sequence continues at coordinate 318,874,366 of CM076576.1, read as the reverse complement.
TCTAGATGGAGTTTAGGATCATATAGTTCCGCATGTTTATGGTAAGGATACCACAAAGGTAATGTGGGATTCCGTTGAGAAGCTAAACTAGGATCCATCTGAGAATCGTAAAATGATTCTCAAGGAGAAGTTAAGGGTCACCAAGATGCAAAAGGGTGGGAACATAACTTCCTATCTCATAAGAGTTCAGAACGTTCGCGATGAGCTAGCATCTATAGGAGAGAAACCAAAAGAAACAATGTTACTGATTAAACGAGAACTATTACCTCAAAACGAGATCTCTAACCAAAAAACCCAAAAAAACATGAAGAAACAATATGAAAACGAAAAGTGCTGATGCTGGAATAACCTTTTTTTTTTTCGAGGTAAATTTTCAACATTTTTTAAAAATGGAAGTTAAAAAAAAAAAAAAAAAACTCTTAAAGAGTGATGTTGGAATAATGTTTTTTGTTTGTTTGTTTGTTTGTTTGTGGTAAATTGTCAACATCTTTTAATAATGACTTTAAAGATAAAATATCATGATTTTGAAAAACCTTAAAATTCCAACGATAGGCATGAAATTAAAGATAAAATATTACGTTTCTGAAAATTCTTAAAATTCCAACCATTTTTAGGCATGGTATTAAAGATAAAATGTCATGTCTCTGAAAAACCTTAAAATTCCAAAGATGAAATTAAAGATAAAATATCACCTCTATGAAAATCCTTCAAATTCCAACAATTTTCAGTCATAGTGTTAATATTCTTTTAAGAAAATATTACCATTTAATTTATATTAATTTATTTTTATTTTAAGTTTTCATATTAATATCAATTTATTAAATATAATGTGTTTTTTTATTATATAATGTATTGAAGTCACGAGATAGGAAACACTTATGTTATGATGAATGAACAACTTTACAAAACAAATAAATTTATATGTGATTTTGGAGCTTTTGATACTCTTTGCATTAAACATTTGTTTTTTGGAAGTTTGTGTAAACATTTTATCTCTAAATAATTTTAAGATTTTGAAATTTGCAAATTGTTTTTTAAGAAGTATATTTCATTATTAATAATAATAATTTAATATTAAAAATATACTTCTTTTGAATTTAATAAATGGAAACTAATAAACATATTGTTTAATATTAAAATTATACTTCTTTTGAATTTAATAAATGGAAACTAATAGACATATGGAATCGACCACAAATGAAGTACACCGTCAACAAAAAAATTGTTCTCCTAGACTTATTATTTCTACATACTTTTTTGACATATATATCTAATCAAATATATTGAGAATATGAAAACATTGAAAAAATAAAAACTAAAACACAAACACAAAAAAAATAAAAAATAATAATAAGTAAATAAAAATATAAAAAAACATGACCCAAAAAATATCAAAAAAGACATGAGAAAAAAAAGAAAAAGTTTAAAATATGAAAATATTAAAAAAATACAAAATTTAAGAAAAAAAAGTTAAAAGACAAAAAAAAAAAAAAAAATATTGATGAGATAAATTAAATTAAAAAAATAAACAAACCAACCAAAAAAACATTAAAATAAAATTAAAAAACATTGAAAAGCATAATAAAAACAATTTAAAAAAATATAAAAAACTTTACAAGAAATAATTAAAAAAAAAGCCTTTTCAAAAAATTAAACTTAATGACATTTAAAAAAAAAAAAAATTCATCTTTAGATGAAAGATAAACAAAAAAAAATTTAAAGCTATTATTTTATTTTCTAAATAATATTTAAAAAAACATTGAATAAATAAAAATAATAAAAAAAAATTTAAAAAAAAAAAAAAAAAAACATTAAGAAAAAGAAAAGTTAAAACCTTTAAAAAATAAAATAAATAAATAAATAAATTAATTAAAAAAAATCAAATATTCAAATTAGAGGGCCTGAGGATGGGGAGTCAGCTCGGGCACCCACATCTTAGCAGCCCGCCTAGGCCCTAGGCCCACCGATTACAATATATATATATTTTTTGATTCTTTAATTTTTAAATGTTTTTTTATTTTTATCATTTTTTTATGTTTTTATGTTTTATTTTTTAATTATTATTATTATTTTTTAAATTTGTTTTTAATGTTTTTTTAAAATTATTATTTTTAACTTTTATTTTTTTATGTTTTTTCTTTTTATTAATTATTATTTTTCATATTTATTTATTTATTTTTTTAAATTGTTTTGATGATTTTATTTTTTTCTATAGTTTTGTTATTTTTTTTTCAATTTTTTAAATATAAATTTAATTGTATTTTTTTTTAACTTTTATGTTTTTAATTTTAATTTTATTATTATTATTATTATTTTAATTTTAATTTTTTTTTTTTAAATTGTATGTTTTATTTTTTTAAACTTTTTGTTTGGTTATTTTTACTTTATATTTTATTTGAATTATTTTTTGGAAAAAAATATTTAAACTGTCGTCATTTTTAATATAAAATTCATAAAATTTGTTATTTTTTGAATTTTTTTATTAAAAATTTTCATTAAAAATCTTTTATTAGTATGTCGTTTTTAGCAAAAGGGTCCTGAAATACATATATATTTTTTAATTATATCTATATGCAAAATGTGTATTTTTTGTTGAGTGTTTAAAATTATTATTTTTAGTGACAATTATTTGATGTGCATTGAAATATTAATTATCAATGCAAAATCATTTAGATAATTGTAACATTTTTTTGTAAGTTTGACATGACTACATCTTAATCATGTCCAGTATATCACTCCGATCAGGGCAGGGAATTGAGCTGGTAACTTCACATCAAGGAGTGCCTCAAAAGAGAATTCAATCATAGTCTATCCAAGACCCTATGGACGAAAATCCTATCTTTAAAATATTGACCATTTAAAAAAAAAATTAACTATGCGAAAAAATGAAGATTTCATTACAAAAAAAAGTTGAAAAGAAAAATTAAAAGATCACAAATACACAAATAAACTTAAAAATAAATATCTTAGGGAAGAAGAAGACATTATAAAATGTGAAGTGTAAAAAATAAACCCTCTAAAAAAAGGGGTTGATGTTGCATCAACACTTTTTAAAATCAACATGAAAATCACTCACATTTAAAAAAATGTTCATAAGAAAATTTAAAGTGGCAAAAATATGCTTAGAAGAAAAAAAAGGTTTTTCTGAATAACCACTTTTCAAAATCGGGTGTTTTTTTTGCTACCTCAAAAAAACGAGTAATCGGTAATCTTCTCGTTTGATCGGTAACTATGTTAAGACAATGAACTGGTGTGAGTTTCTATAAATGGGTTTACCAAGGACTGGGTTACTTTCGTTCAAGGGATTATTGGATGAGATAAAATACCATATTGGGAATGCTTGTGGAGTGATTTCACTCAGGAGGAACTCAAACTTAGTCTTGTCGAGAGTAGCAGTGGCAACAAACCGAAGGTTGAGAAGGAAGATGATACTTTTTCTCTTGTAGATAAGGCTAAGGGAAGGAAGAACCAAGGAGAGACCAAGTCTAATCATAAGGGAAAGAAGAAGGATCTAAGAAATATCAAGTGCATCCATTTCCATGAGTTTGGACACTATGCCACTAAGTGTCCTAAGTGAAAGAAGGAGTCCAGTAAGGATCATGTTGCTGCATCAACAGAGGTAGATGCATTTTTTTCCCAATTTGAAAAAGGTTTCTCATTGATTGCTTGCAAGGAAAACTCAGGAGATAATAATATATGGTATATTAATTTAGGGGCATCCTTCCACATGTCCGAGAACAAGAATACTTTGAGCCACATGAAGGGGAAGGACATGAAGTTTTCGATTGAGCTAGGAGATGATGGTTTGTATGCAACTAGAGAAGTTCTTACTGTTAGTTTTAAAAGGGAGTCAGGTAATCCTCTTCGTCTCAGAGATGTTCTCGATGTTCCAGGATTGAGGCAGAATCTTATTTCGGAAGTTACAATTGAGGACAAGGGATATAATATCATCTTCAACAAAGGTAAGGCTTACCTCCAACACTTAGCTTTTAGATGTAAGAAGCATATAGGTGCGAGGGTGAAGAATCTCTACAAGTTGTAGGTAGAGACAGGTGCAACTTTGAGCAACAAGGTAGGGAGTTCTCAAAGTGGAGATGTGGTGTTTGAGCGAGAGCTCGATAAAGATCTCAAGATGGAGCCTCAACTAGTATCTCAGTTTCAGTCTAAGCTAGTTGGAAGTTGGGTTGACCAACAGGATGATGAGGAGCATAGCCTAGGGCGAGTGGAGGAAGCCACTCAGTCAAAGACTCCCAGTTTAGGGAGAGTTCAATCGAAGTGGGTAAAGGATTTGTTTAAGGGAGATCATAAGAGAGTTGAATCTTCTAGTATCACTTTCAGCTAGAGGAAGCACCCATATAGGTACACAAGGTACATGGCACTTATGACTGAAGTGATGGACTCACATGACATGGTGGGAAAGAATAGGTCTTTAGATCAGGTTTCGCAGAAGAAAGTAGGGAAGTATTCTAGTTTATAAGGAGCAGTTGCAGTAGTACAGATCTTGGTAGCGTTGGAGACAAAGGCAGGTGGACGGGGTTCTTCCAGAAGCACCTTCCTCGCTAAGATTCAACGTTGAAAATAGTAGCGAGAAATTTCATTCTTTGACTTGTGCCTTAGTAAAAGAGACCAACAAGCAATCTTGTCCTTAGCATGCACTAGTTCCTAAAAGTTAGGAAAAGTTCCTAAAAATCAGGACGAGTTCATGAAGCAGTTTGACTTATGCACTAGAGTGGAAGGCTCATTTTTTTGTCTTCTAGTGCAAGTTACAATTTGGAAAAAGACAAGTGACGAGTTTCAAGTTATAAATTGAGACTATATGAGTTACATGAGTCAATTAACTCACCAATCACAAGTTCGATTTCCAGAAATAGAACTTTCCAGATTTAGCTTATTCGAAAATATTACGAGGAGGACGAAGGCACATAATTGGATCATTGTTTTGTGAGCATGAGTTGGTGAGACAAGGCAAAAGAGAGCACAAGTTTGTGTGCAAAAGCTTGTGTGTGGGAAGGGCGTACTAAGGAGAAACTTGTGCAAATTTTATAGAGGAGAATTTCCTTGGAGTTTGTGCAAGGAAATAGGGAAGCAAGATCAAGGTTCTTGCAGGTGTTTCAAGCCTAGTTCAAAGCAAGGATAACCATTGTGTTTTCTATTGAGACAATTTTGTATTGTAAGAGATCTATCACTCATTCTTCTATCAATAAAATTCTCAAAAAATCAGAGGGTTTTCCTAGTTGGGTTCCCTAGAAATTTTTGTGTGTTTATTATTGAGTGACCGTGTTTATTTCTGTTGCTATTGTGTTGCAAATAAGTAGACAAAATATGCGTCCTAATGAAAGAAACTAGCTTTCAGATTGTTCATTAGAGCAGTTGAATATTTTCATGGATTTTCTACAATTAAAATGTGCGATTATGAGGGTTGTGAAATTTGAAATTTGAATTTCCATTTTTCATCATAAATAAGTAAGAGCTCCATAAATTTAGTGTTGATAAATCTAGGGTATCAAGATTAGGTGATTTCTCTAGTAATGATAATTGCTTGTGAATTATTTTTACTTATTTAGATTAGGATCTTCTCTTTCTTAGATTATTATAGTGTTCTTCATCAAATAATTACCAATGCACGAAAAATAAAGAGACAAGAGACACAAAATGCAGGTGATCAACCAGGGCCAAAACCTCTCCCACTTGAGAGGAAAACCAAAACACATTCTTCTTCTTATAGAGACTTCAATTGACTAATACCAAGACCAAGACCCTTAACCTATTTTCCACTCCAAGACCAAGACACAAAGCTTCCTTGACAAGTTCCTTCGAGTCAACTATAGTCAAACTTCTTATTTCTTCCTTCTTCTCAGCTACTTTTCAGAATTTCGTTCCCTTGATTTAGGCCTACAATCTTCGACCCTAATTCATAAACCCTAGTTGCAACTACTTGGAAAGTGTCATCTTCTAGAGAAATTCTCTTGATTCATTTTCTTATGATAGAGTCTCCTTCTAGCTTAACTTGGCTTCTCTTTAGACTTGCCTTTCTCCAATCTCCGTTACTCAAGAGGGCTGTAATTCTTCTCGACTTTTTTTTACTGCAACAAATCCTTCTTTTCTTCACATGTGTGATATCAAAGTGAGTCAAAACATATCCAAAAATTATGCTAAAGACCTTTCTCTTCATCTTTCTCTCTTCGTTGATGATTAGCCTCCTTCCCAATTGATCTTCACACTTATTGTTGCAGACTTGTTCTTGACCGAATTGCTTTCTTTGAAATGAGGTTGAGTTTCCCTATTTATAGTCATGGGAGCCTCCATAATAAGCCGACTTGAGTGAGGGTGCACTGACATGTCCTTTGGTGAAGAGATTTTATTCCATCTTGTAGCCGACTTGAGGGAGATACTTTTGCTTGGTCTTGGAGGGCTTTCTTGCACTTTTCATGACTCATACAAAATTGTAACATGCCCAAGAAGGGTGTACCATACATGACATTGACTCAATAGAATTTTATGACTTGATGACAAAACCTAAAGGCTAAAAATGGGAGCCATTACTAAAAATAAAATTCCTTGCTCATGAAACCCATGAGACAAGCATTGCAATAATAATTTTATTTTCTTCTTTATATCAGTTACATAAAATCATATTTACACATGTCATTATGAAGACCGAACCTAGTTACATTTTTTAACACTCCCTCTTAACTAGGGAGGTATTCATAATGGTACTTGGTCATTCTCAATTTGAAGAATTCCCATAAGAAGAGTCAGATTGATAACCCATCTGTATAGCATCATATTAACCAAATTTATCACTTAGTAAGGCCTAGAATAACAACTCTATCTCTCCACAAGATCAGAGCACAATGTTGGTGAGACCAATGATGTATAGACACCCTCATCATTGTCTCTCTCAAAACATACTCTACCCGGGTTCTCAAAGTGTGTTCCATCAGGACTATTTTTATGTTGGATTCCCAGTCCTCAAATAATATTAGTCCTCTACGACTACTCTTGTCTTGGATGCCCTAACACATCGTCAAAGAGCATCAAACGCCATATGTTTACCCAATCCTCCATTCTATCTTCCCAAGTGAAGACAAGAATGATGTTTCTATCTCTCCCTCTCAATTTAGGGAGGACATACCCATTCCACTGAAGGATTTTACCCATTCTTGTAAAAGGAATGTACCCAAGCTCCCTTGAGACCAGGGAATTGCTTCCAGCAACTCATTAGGTGGATATTATGGGACAATTAGCTGCTTGTAGAAGTCCTTCCTTCGATGTCATGATATTCTACTTTTTCATGGAGTCTACAATCATTGGGACTTCTTCGTAGGGCACAAACCATCCATCAATTTCATCTTTAAGCCATGTCATCATTCCTTTCAATGGAAAGTGATCCATAAATCCATATATGGCCTTCCTTCATGCCATGCTGCCTTCTCCATGCCATATTTCATCAAGTATCTTCCATCCTATTACATGTTCATCAGTGGTGGAAGACATTCACAACTCTTCCCTTTGGCAGCCCTGCATAAGCCCATCCAGATATCATTCAAAAATAGGAAATGAAAATTTAATCAAAATTACCTTTTTGATGGTCTTTCATCATGACATCTTCCGGTTTACATCAACGTCCTACATGCATATTTTACACATCTCCAAAATATATCCATTGTCAAGGGTCTCCTTCTTTTTCATACTCCCATTAGAGGCTTCATATCTTTCTAGGAGATACCAAAGTCAAATTTCACAGTCCTTGGATGTTGATTACCTTTCAGAGTCTTCATATCTTTCTAGGAGATATCAAAGTCAAATTTCACAGTCCTTGGATGTTGATTACCTTTTCCATGGTTGCATGGTTCACGATCTTCTTCCTTTATTTCTTCACAAATTTCCTTTCCAGGAACTTCTAATCATAGTTTCTTCAATTATTGTCAACCACCTCATATTTCGTATGAGGACATATTCTTTTGATTTCGTCTAGACAATGTGTGACTTATGCCTTCTTTCATCCTTTAAATGGAGGAGATCCTTTCATTTGATCATTATCTCAGGGTAAAGCATTCATTTAAGTTACCAAAAACCATATGAAATGACTCCAAATTATTAAATAAAATCATATATACCTCATTCTTCTTTTAAGTCATATTCTTTCAACAACTTCCATGATTGAAAGAAATTCAATCCCTTGACCTTCTTACTGACATCATACCATCCTTTCATGAATTCCTCTAAGTAGGAATTCTTGATGAAACTCTTTCTCCCGGTTTACTAATGAACCTTCTGATGAATATTCCAATAGAGGATCTTAAGTATCCTCTTCCAACAAATGTTTCCTCTTAACTGATGTCTGCTGAGCTTTGTACTAGATGAATTTTTCTTCTTCCCTTTTCTCACAAGTACTACTTACGCTTATAATGAGGTTACGAAGAGATATATTCTTTTATAAACCTAATTCAAATGTCATTTGTGCTTCCCTATGATGATGTCATGAGATCTTTCTTCTAATGCTTCTATGATGCCATGATGCATCCCATCATGCTATTATAATGATCCCTAACACGATAGTTATATTTTACAACATGAAAACTTGAAAAACAAAAAATAGAAAAGAACTAGGCGAGGAAGACTATCTCAATCATAATAGAGATATTTTACTTCCTCTTTCTTGGACTTCTTCTTTTCAGCTTCCCCCACTTCCTCGATGATATGGGCTTCTTCTCTTCCTCTTTTGTTATTGTCCTTCTTGAGCTTAGGACAATCTCTCCTATAATGCCCATACTCTTAACACCCATAACATTGAATCTTAGCCATGTTTTTTTTTTTTTTTAGGACCAAAATTTCCAATATTTCCCTTTCTTTTTGTTATTGTAGCATATGCCTGATTTTGTTCACCTAATCCCACATTATATTTTGCCTTTAGCCTAGATTCTTCAATCTTGCATAGTGACCACAGTTCATGGAATGGAGTAGCTTATTTCTTCCCATAAATACTTGAAGTAAAATTACCCCACTCCTTCGGCAATGAATTTAGTACAACTGTAGTCATTTCTTTACCATATATGACTTCTTCTAGATCTTGAAGTTGATCCTTGATCTCAGATATCCCCATAAAGTATGAGGATATTCCTTCTTCCTTTAACATCTTCAACTTGTAGAGTTCTTGCCTTAGTGAGATAACTTCCCCTGCAATGCTCACAGAATACAACTCTACTAGTTTGTCATATATTTCTTTTGAAGTTTCAAGTTTTGATACATATGGGATGAGGGGATCCTTGATAGATTCAATGAGATCATTTGAGCCCTAACTTCCCTTTTCATAAATTTTGCAAGTGCTCGAGCATATTCTTTCACTGGTTTGGTGATAGATACTTTGACATGATCCATGACCTCATTTTCAATGAGATTTAGGTCCGTCCTCTTCTTCCATGCAAGATAATTTGATGCCCCAACCAATTTGTTTCTTTCCTTGCAAAAAGACATTTTGAAAGATTCAGATGTGGACATAAATATACTTACTTGTGAAGACACTTCTCCTTCCATTTGTTGTCTTTGTGAATTAGATGATAAAGACCTTCTCCTTGTTGATGATGATCAATGATGGATTTTTGATGGTGTCTTTCAATGGTAAGAACATTGCTTCAACGAGAGTGGAATTTCCTTATAACCTTTTGAGGATTATGACAACGCCCTTTGATTTGGCCTCCTTTGGATAATTATCCTTCAAGATACTTCGACTCCTTTAGTGATGATTGAGTGCGGGTCCCAGAAATGCTTCTCGGGTTTTGATACTTAATTGTAGATCTTGACTTCACTTAGATATCCTTCGATTTTTTTTGCTGTCTTCCTCAATATTTGATCCTTGAGTGTTCCTTAATGAGATTCCCTTTCTTGACTTTGCCACCTTAGCCCTGATACCATGTTGAGAAATGTAGGGCATCAAGATTAGGTGATTTCTCTTTTAACAATAACTGATTGTGAATTATTTTTACTTCTTTAGATTAGGATATTTTCTTTCTTATATTATTATAATGTTCTTCTTTATCAAACAATTACCAATGCACTAACAATAAAGAGACAAGAGATGCATAATGTAGGCGATTAACCAGGGCCAAAACCTCTCCCACTTGAGAGGAAAACCCAAACGAATTCTTCTTCTTATAGAGACTTCAATTGATGAATACCAAGACCAATACCCTTGAGCTATTTTCCACTCCAAGACCTAGACACAAAGCTTCCTTGACATGTTCCTTTGAGTCAACCATAGTCAACCTTCTTATTTTGTCCTTCTTCTCAGTTACTTTTCAGAATTTCGGCCTCGTGATTTAGGCCTGCAATCTTCGACCCTAATTCATAAACCCTAGTTGCAGCTACTTGGAAAGTGTCACCTTCTAGAGAAATGCTCTTGATTTATTCGATTAGGATAGGGTCTCCTTCTAGATTAACTTAGATTCCCTTTAGACTTTCCTTTCTCCAAACTCGGTTACCCAAGAGGACTGCAATTCTTCTCGGCTTATTTTGCTGGAACAAATCCTTCTTTTCTTCGCACGTGTGATATCAAAGTGACCCAAAACATATGAAAATGATGCTAAAAACCCCTCTCTTCCTCTTTATCTCTTCATTGATAATTATTCTCCTTCCCAAGTGACCTTCGTACTTCTTGTTGTAGACTTATTTATGACCAAATTGGTTTCTTTGAAATGTGCCCGAGTTGCCCTATTTATAGTCGTGGGAGCCTCCATAATAAACCAACTTGAGTGAGGGTGAGCCGACATGTCCTTTGGTGAAGATCTTTGATTCCATCTTGTAGCTGAATTGAGGGAGATACTTTTGCTTGGTCTTGCAGGGATTTCTTGCATTTTTAATGACTCAAACAAAAATGTAACATGCCCAAGAAGGGTGTGCCATACATGACATTGACTCATTAAACTTTTATGACTTGATGAAAAAACCTAAAGGCTCACAATGGGAGCCATTACTAAAAATAAAATTCCTTGCTCATGAAACCCATGAGACAAGCATTACAATAATAATTTTATTTTCTTATTTATATAAATTACATAAAATCATATTTACACATGTCATTATGAAGACCGAACCTAGTTACATTTTTCAACATTTAAATTGTCGTCACATTCAAATTTTAGGACCAGGAAACATTGAAAGTGTTATGTCCAATTTTTTTTCCACATTGTTATTATTAAATTATTTCATCGTTTTCAATATTTCAGATTTTGTTGCTTTAAAGTCATGGATTTAATGGTTTGAATTCATTCCTTGTTCTTATATTATGTACCTACATGGTTTCTTTTTTTACCTACTATAAACTATTAATCGAAGGGTGGAGCTTGTGGGTTTTTTTGAAGGGTGGAATTAAAATATATGATTATATAACTTGCAAGATAAAATCGTATCCACATTAGTTGGTAATCTATTCGCATAAGTGTGATAGCAAGTGAAGAGTAAGAGCAAGTGTGAAGTACAAGATCTAATCAAGATAATGAGGAGATCTTCAAGCAAAGAGCAAGAAAAATTCAACTGCAAGTTGATCAGACATTGGTGAATTTATTCATTCTCATTCTCTCTCTTTCTGTACTTTGCTGAAAAATTGAATAAATATAGTAAAGAAGAATCATTTAGGTTTTCCCCTTGTGGGTTTTTCCTTGGTCATTGGAACTAACTCTTAGTGTCTTATATTTGTGCTTGGTTGTCTTCATATGATCCTTAAGTTTATGTTCTATCTACAATTACTAATATGAAAAGTTGTGAAGAAAAAATATACATTTTAAGTAATAGTAACAACATAGAACATTCAATATTTTGTAAAGTACATTCAATTTTATGAAAAATACATTCAGTTCCATTTTGTTTTTTGCAAAGTACATTCAATTTTCTGCATAAAACTTTCAAGTTTTTACAAATAATTTTTAAATTTTTGCATAAAAATTTCAGATTTTTACATGGTATCAAAGTATTGGTGATGAAAAGTCCAAGCCTCGAATACCATGCTCGAGGAGCTTTTTTCAACCCATATAAGGCTTTCTTTAATCTGCACACATAGTCTGGTTTATCTATTAAGGAGAATCCTTCGGGTTGTTCCATGTATACTTCTTCCTCTAAATCTCCATTCAGGAAGGCAGACTTCACATCCATTTGATATACTTTGAAATCATGATAACATGCAAAGGCCAAAAACATTCTGATTGCTTCCATTCTGGCTACAGGGGCAAAGGTTTCATCATAATCAAGACCTTCAATTTGTGAATATCCCTTGCATACAAGTCTGGCTTTATTTCCGATTACCTATCCTTGTTCATTCATCTTATTCTTGAATACCCATTTTGAACCTATGACATTTTTCCCTGTGGGTCTTGCTATTAAATCCCATGTATTATTCTTCTTAATCTGGTCTAGTTCTTCATTCATAGCTTTCACCCAATATTTGTCTTTGCTGGCTTCTTCAAACTTCTTTGGTTCTATTTGAGATAACATAGCCAGGTATACTTCTTTTGTCTGTTCAGCTAGCTGTCTTCTTGTCTGGACTCCCACACTCTTGTCCCCAATGATTTGATCTTCTGGATGATTCTTTTGAGTGTGTCTTGAGGGAACTTTTGAGTTCAGTTTAGTATCTTCTGTTGTCTTGCTTATTTCATCATCATCTTGGTTCTCTTCTTCATGATCTTCTGGAGGTTTGCTGTAACTTGAACTTCTTGTTTTGTTTGGTAGATGTTCATCAAATCTTACATCAATGCTTTCCACAATTTTATGTAGTGTTTTGTTGTAGCACCTGTAACCCTTGCTCTTGGATGCATATCCTAGAAATATTCCTTCATCTGCTCTTGCATCAAACTTTCCCAGATTTTCATCATTATTTTTTATGAAACACTTGCTTCCAAAGACTCTAAAGTGCTTGATTGATGCTGGTTTGCCATGCCATAGTTCATAAGGAGTCTTGTCAAAGTTTGGTCTTAGATGAGCTTTGTTAAGAATGTGAATAGCTGTGTGTACTGCTTCTGCCTAGAAGGTTTGGGGAATGTTACTTTCTTGCATCATAGCTTTGGCAATCAATTGTATTGACTTGTTTTGTCTCTCTGCCACTCCATTCTGTTGAGGTGTACCTGAAATTGTAAATTGTTGCTTTATCCCATGCTCATTGCATCGGTCTGCAAAATCATAGTCTGTGAATTCACTTCCTCTGTCTGATCTGATGCACTTTAGCTTGCATCCTATTTGATTTTCTGCCAATGCCTTGAATATCTTGAATTTCTCAAGTGCTTCCGATTTATATTTGAGGAATGCAACCCAATGTCAGTCTGGAAAATAATCTATTATTAACATGAAATAGGATTCTGCACTTGGTGTTTTAGTTCTTGAAGGTCCACACAGGTCCATGTGAACAAGCTGAAGAGGTTTGCTTGTAGATAGTTTCTCTTTGGTCTTGAAGGATGTGCGGGTCTGCTTACCTAGTTGACATGATTTACATATGGTATTTGAAGGCTTCTTTATGACTGGCATATCTCTGACTGCATTCTTCTTGCTTAGACTTATGATATGGTCGAAGTTTAGGTGTCCCAATCTTCTATGCCATAACCATGACTCCTCAAGTTTGCTAAGGTGGCATGCTTCATTCTCTTCTTTCACTATGTAGACATTACTTTCTGTTCGAACACCTTTGATCAGGGTCTTTCCTGTGGTGCTTGATCTTACTTCACAGTCTTGTGCTCTAAAAAGAACTTCACGACCTTTATCACACATTTGACTGACACTTAGCAGATTTGCTTTCAACCCATCCATAAATAGTACATCTTGGGCCTTTCCTCTACCATTATCCAGACTTACTGAGCCTTTTCCTTTGATTTTCCTTGCTTTATCATTTCCAAAAGTAACATTTCCAGATTTCTTTTCATCAAAGGTTACAAACTTGCTTCTATCTCCAGTCATATGCTTTGAGCATCCACTTTCCAAATACCAATGGCTTTTCAGGTCTTGAGCTATTAGAGCCAGGTCACATTTATTCACCTTCTTTTTCCACTGCATGCATCCTTTTGTTTGGTACCTTTTCTAAGATGATGGAACACATTCTCTGAGAGGACATTTGGAAGACATATGTCCAATTTTATGGCATACACAGCATTTGATCATATTTTTAGCAGAATTATGAGTACGAGTAAACTCTCCATGATTCATAAGCCTCCTTGAGGTTTTGAACATCAGTCTTTGTCCACATGTTCTGCATTCTATGATTTTATGGCCAAATTCCTTACAGTAAAAACAGTATCCATAGAAACAATTTGCATACCTGATGAAGGGTTGTCTTCTCCATTTGTTTGCTTGAGGTAGTCTTTTCACTGTTTTCATCCTTTGCTGGTTTGAATTGATTCTCCTTGTATGACAGTGTGCAACAATATGTCCCAGTTTGTGGCAGGCATAACAAGTGGCATTTTTCATAGGGGGGAAGAATCTCCTTTTATGGCTTCCAAATTTGACATATTCAGGAGTATATGAGCCTTTTCCAGTTGACTGTTTATTTATTTCATTCTTTGTCATTTGAGGTTCCTTCTGGTTTCTGTTTACTTCATTGCAGGTTTCTTCTTCTGTAGGAACCTTCTGAGCTGCTTCATTATCCTTATCAGCTTTTACAAAAATGATATTTCTGTTTGCATTTTCTTTGCCTTTGCTTGATTCTCCTTCGTAGCCTATCCCAGTTTTATCAGAGGAGATCTTTGAGCATCTAGAATTTCATTCAACTTATTAGAGCTTGTCATTTGGGGAGTGTTTATTGACACTTTCCTTTGGGCGTTTTCCAATTTCTTCCTCAAGCATACTACTTCTTCTTCCAATTTCTCTTGTTCCTGAATTTTATCCTTAATTTTCTTAAGTAAAATGTCTTCTACCTTCTTGGCTTCTTCAAGCTCTACTTTCAACTGAATGAGGACTTCTGAATTTTTTTCCTCTCTTACATATTTGAGGAGAATGTCTTTCTGTTTTTTGCACTTCAGTTTGAGTCTGTCAATTTCCTCCAGGGCACTTCTTAGCTCCCCCTCAAGATCAAATTCACCTTCTTCCTCATCTTCTAGAAGGAATCCTTCAAGCTCTTCTATAGCCATCAATATAAATTCAGAGGTTCCTTCTTCACTTGAGGATTCATCTGAGTCTTCAGATGCACTACTGTCTTGCTGAGCATAGAAAGAGTTTCTATTGAATCTCTTGCCTTTCTGCCAGTTCTTTGATATGGTTTTCTTTGATTATTGAGTCTGATTCTTTGTTTTCTTATGAGGACACTTAGCAGCATAGTGTCCAACTCTTCCACAGTTAAAGCATTTAAATGGAAGTTTACCTTTATAGTTACTTGAGCCTCTATCCAATTTCCTGATAAATTTGGCCTCTTCTTCATCAGAGAAAGAGCATATATCTTCCTCTTCTTCTTTCTTCTTCTCTGTCTTAAAGGCTGCCTCCCTCACATTTGACTTCCTCTGTGGCAGTCTCATCTCATAGGTTGTTGGATTTCCAAGTAATTGGTTCATGGTCAAGGTTTCCCAATCAGCTGTTTCTTCTATGGCAAAAACCTTGGGGTTAAAGTTGGATGGAAGAGATCTTAGAATCTTTTGAACAATTACAGCTTCTTTTATGGTTTCTCCTAGAGCTTTCATGTTATTCACAATTTCTGCAACCCTTAAAAAGAAGCTGGCAATGTCTTCATCATCATTCATTTTTATATTTTCAAATTGGGCTCTATATAATTGAAGTTTGGCTGTCTTCACCTTTTTGTCTCCTTCATGGATGTTTTCTAGTGTAACCCATATTTCTTTGGCAGTCTTGCTGTGCATTAGTTTGATAAATTCTGCCTCACACGGTCCATTTAAGATTGCATTCATGGCCTTTTCATTAGCTACAAAATCTTGTTTGGCTTCTTTCTCTGAGTCAGTCGCCGTTGGGGCATATCCAAATTCCACAGCAGCCCAAACTTCTATTCCTAGAGACATTATGTATGTCCTCATTCTGATTTTCCAGAAGGCATAATTTGCACCAGTGAAAAAGGGGGCTTTATTGTAGAAATTTGAATAATAGCTGAATTATTCATCGAGATTATCCTGATTACACACTATTTAAGCTTCATGCATAATACATAACCTCTTCTACAATTGATCATCAATATGCGGAAATAGGAAAACTGATCGCATACTGGCATAACAATAATCAAGCCTTTATACAAAATAATGTGTAATAGGCAGCAGTAACTGAAAACCCCCAACTATCTGTATATTATAATGATAGATAACATGTAACAATACATAGCACAAAGCTCCTCACAGCTCTCGGCACTATCTCACATGCTACACACAAACTAGCTCAGATATGAACAAGTCACAAGTTCAAATCTCTTCCACCTGTCTGCTTGCCTCTACTGCGCAATCCAAGATGAATAATGATGATATCCAAGTTCGAATCCCACTGGCTTGTACTGCGCAATCCTCATTGGAAATCTCAATCAATGTGTGTGCAAATATCATGCACAACTATAGTCACAACTGATAGTAGACTCACCCTTTCACCCACCTCTAACACTGGTCTCCACTGAACTGTCCATGCATTGCAGTTAACTGATGTATTCTTTAGTTGATTTGTGAGTTAATAATTAGTGAATTAATTAATAATTAATTCACACCACTCATCACTAGTGTATTTATCAGTTAGACTAAATACAACTAGTTCAACTAAGTTAAGCCGAACACAACTCCACCAACTGTCTCATCAACTCCACCAAACTCTGCCACATGAGTTCTAACTGAAGTCAACCATGCAATAGCTCAACTAACCCTTAGGAAAAGCGTATTTCCTTCTGTCAGCTGCATGTGCCACATCCAAGCATCAAACTGAAGTGCTCCAAGAGAAAAAGATAATGTTTATAGTCTAAATATTATTAAGGGTTAATAATATTTGACTGTTCTATTTTTAGCCCGGCAGTCTAAAAATAGAAACCGCCCAATGTCTAAAAATAGAGGTCCATATATTTTTACCAACTCGACCAATCATCCATAAATAGCATCCTGTAACTCATAGACCATGATCCATATGTCTAAAAATAGACATAGTCTAAAAATAGACTTTGCGCCAAAAATAGCCTGCGGGCCCACTTAGTGAAGGCGACTTCATTTCACTAAGCTCCATCATCTTGTTGCATTTTCAACACTCCCTCTCAACAAGATATGGATTATATGCAACCCCTATCCTGCCTCTGTGGAATTCGAACTTGCTCCTGGTGAGCGCCTTCGTCAAGATGTCAGCATCCTGATCCTCCGTGGGAACATATGAAAGTAACATGATTCTCCGCTGCACACAATCTCTGATATGATGGTACCTAATGTCGATGTGTTTGGATCTATCATGAAATACTGGATTAGTTGAGAGTTTAATGCAACTCTGGTTATCACAATAAATCACAGTAGGCTCCAAATGCGACCCGAATAACCCGACCAGAATCTTCCTCATCCAAATAGCTTCGAATGCAGCCAAGCTTGCTGCCATGTACTCGGCCTCCGCGGAACTGAGTGCCACGGATCTCTGCTTCCTGCTGTACTAGGAAACTGCTGTCGACCCAATACTGAAGATCCCTCTAGATGTGCTCTTTCGGTCCGTTGGGCTCCCTGCCCAATCTGCATCCGTGAAGCCACATAGCTTCACCTCATCCTCCTGTCTGTACCACAAACCATATCCCGATGTGCCTCTAAGATAACACAATACATGCTTTCCTACCTTCCAAAAGAGCTTGATAGGCTTAACCATAGCTTGTGAAAGTTGGTTAACAACGTAGCATATGTCAGGTCATGTATTGACTAGATACATAAGCGACCCCACCAACTGTCGATAAACAGTGGCATCCACTACCTCTGCCGATGTAGCATCCTCTTTCCTCCAACCACCAGGAAGAGGAGTGTCGATAGGCTTGCAGCCATGCATGTTGAACTTCTCGAGTATCTCCCGGGCATACTTGCCTTGAGACACAAACAATCCATCACTGCGCTGCCAAATTTCCAATCCCAGGAAATAATGAAGGAGGCCCAAGTCCTTCATCTCAAACTCTCTAGCAAGATCCTCCTTGCATGAAAGTATCAACAGCTCATCACCCGTCAAAATCAGATCATCTATATATAGTACAATGATCAACAACTTCCCCTCCACCACAATCTGGTACAGGTTAGGATCCGCCTCACTCTTGGAGAATCCAAGTCCGGTGAAATAACTGTCTATCCATGTGTACCAAGCACGAGGTGCTTACTTCAACCCGTACAGTGCTCTCTTGAGTCTGCACACATGCGACTCACTGCTGAAGATCTCGAAACCTTCGGGTTGCTCTATGTACACCTCAGCCAGCTGCGGTGAGAGCACGGTCTTCATCCATGCGATGGATGTGCCACTATCTGTGGCCCAGGGGAAACTGGGATCGTCCGTGTGGAAGAGTACCCAGCAGAACGGTCGGAATGCTCCTCATAATCGATCCCCTCAATATGTGAAAAGCCTCGGGCAACAAATCTTGCCTTGTACTTCTCCACACTCCTGTTAGCTGTTTGCTTCCCTTTGTAGATCCATCTCGAACCCACCACTGATTTCCATTCCGGCCTCGGGACAATCTCCCATGCACTGTTTCTGACAATCGAATCATACTCTTCCACCATGGAATCTACCCATGCGGGATCCTCCACAGCTTCCTCGAAAGAGGATGGCTGCATCACGACACATTGTCTCTGAGAGCCATATCTCGGTGTCTGGAGTCCAGGTATTTGTCTCTTGACTGCTTGTTGTCTTTGTAGGTGCTCCTACAACCTTCTCTACATCTTGAGCCAGTCGCTCAGCTTCTGTAGTGCGCTCCCGCCCTCTGATGGTTGGCGCTGCATGAGTGGTTTCTTCCACTCCATGAACTTCCTCTTGTGGCTGATCCACATCCTGAAGCTCATCCTTGGGAACTAATAGCTCCTCCTCTGCATGCAAGTGTGGCTCCCTCTCAAGCGAACACTTCATGGCTTTCTCCTTCTGAAATTTGATATCCCGTCGCACAACAGTCTTGCGACTGTCTGGAAAATACACACGATAGTTGTGGGGTGTATCAGTGTACCCCACAAATATCCCAACCTATGCGGTCGGCTCCAGCTTCTTCCTGGCATCCTTCGTCACATGAATGTAAACAGGTTAACCAAAAATCCTCAAATGGGAAATATCGGGCCTCTTACTAGAAAACGCCTCCTCGGGTGTACTCATGCCAAGTATCCTGTGAGGACAACGGTTCTGCACATATATTTAACGATGTGCATGCCCTCATACAAAGTGAAGGGTGGAGCACGATCATGCAACATCGCCGAGTACAACACCCACGATCGTTCTGTTCTTAAGCTCAACAAACTTTGTTACTGCTTGTGGGTTATGGGGTGCGTGGTGCCTCCGAATCATACCATGTTGCAAAAAGTCCTTGAATTCGGCAGAGATGAATTCACCACCATTGTCACTCCTAAGAGCCTTCACATACTTCCCCGATTCCTTCTCAACCAGCGCCTTGAACTCACAGAACTTTGAGTATGTCTCGCTCTTCTTCTGCATGAAGAAGATCCAGCACTTCCGAGAAAAATCATCAACAAAGATCACATAGTACTTGTGCTTTGTTGTCGAAGCTACTGAGAAAGGTCCACACACGTCTGTGTGAATTCTCTCAAGGATCGTCGTGGCACGACTATCCTTCTCGTGAAAGGTGGCTTTCACAAATTTTTCCCAAGGTACACCCCTTGCCTTTGGTCATTGCGCAAAGAGTGCGCTTGGAAGCCGTGAGAAATACTAAAGGGAGTATCTTCAAAGCTCCATGGTGAAGGTGGCCAATCTCCCGGGTGCCACGGCTCGCCCTCGTAAAACTCACCACTCCTTCTTGCCTTGCATGCTGTTCTTTGCGCAACCATGCATATGCTTGATAAAGGTTCTTGACTCGAACCCCTATCTTCAGGGTTTCTCAATTGTCTTGCTAGCAACGGGGGAAAGCCTTTCCCTCGGTAAAGACAACATCATATCCCTTGTCTTCTAACATCGCCACAGAGATAATATTCTTCTTCAATCCTGGAACATGCATCACTTCCTTCAATACAAAGGGTTTACCAGACTCCCTCTGAAAGGATATGGTACCGATACCAGTCGCACTGTATCTACCATCATCGCCCATCTCGATGTGCACAACCAAATCTTTGTCCTCCAGATCTGAGAACAAAACCCGATCTCCCGTCATATGAAATGACGCACCGCTGTCCAAGAACCACACCGATCCCATCACACTTGAAACCAAGCATGTGATTAGTGAAAAGTCAAGCAGCTCAAGGCGGGAGGCCAATGCCTCTCTGCTGGCGGATCCGACGACCTTCTTATTTTTCTTCTTAACGGACAATTTGTGGCATAATGTCCGTGTTGGTGGCAGTGAAAGCACTTCTGCTTAGTTGTATCTTGCTTCTTGCCTTTCGCACAAGGCCCGAAAAGCTTTCTTGCTCTTCCCCTTCTTTGCTTTGGCATCCAAAGTGCAATTTTCTTCATCGCTTTGTCTTTTCTAGAGGCCCCGCCTCTGATGATCCGCCTTATCTCTTCTTGCATGAGATCCGACCAAAGTCGCTCCCATCCGAGCAACTTCTCCAGGCCATTGACAGAGTCTGATATGCATGCCAACTTTTCGGAAGACCAAGGAGAGCCAGGTCCACCATATCCTCTTCTTCGACAGTCACCCCCACACTTCCCAGCTCATCTCTTCATTGAGTGAACTTCGTGAGGTACTTGGCGATACTGTCGCCTTTCTCCATCTTAATGTTTATGAGCTTATCCTTGAGCACCAGCTTCCTTTGGTCGCTCTTACTCTGGAATAGATATGTCAACGCTTTCCACATCAAATATGGAGAAGCTTTTCCATGCAGGCTGGATACAATGTGATCCTTCACGCCCTCCAACAGAATCCTTCGACATTTCGCCATCTTCTTTTGCCAAGCTTCAACTTGAGTAGCATCAGTAGGCTTTGGGATCTCAGCATCTATGAACTCCTTCAGCCCGTTATCATCTAATACCGCCTCCATTCTGTCCTTCCATGCAACATAATTCGAACTGCCCTCAAGGGCATACTCGAGTCGCAAACCGTTGAAAGACATTTCAACTCCGCCACCAAGAAAACAAACTACTGCAAAATTCGAATTCCAAGCTCAAAACTCAACTGCTTCTGGATCTGTGAGAACAAAGTATTTCTAGCACAGAGATCGACTGTAGGGGCGTTTACTGGATATATCACCTTTCAAACAAAGGATGGATCTAGAGGCTACCTGGCCCGCTTATAGACTCTGTCTATCGAAATAAATTGTAATCACTGTAATAGATCCGATGATCAATTTTCGCTCTAATACCATGTAGAAATTTGAATAATAGCTGAATTATTCACCGAGATTATCCTGATTACACACTATTTAAGCTTCATGCATAATACATAACCTCTTCTACAATTGATCATCAATATGTGGAAATAGAAACAGTCGCATGCGCACATAAAACAATAATCAAGCACACATATCAACACAGTATGTAATGGGGAAAGCAATAGCTGAAAACCCCCAACTATCTGTATATTATAATGATAGAGAACATGTAACAATACATAGCACAAAGCTCTCACAGCTCTCAGCACTATCTCACATGCTACACACAAACTAGCACGGAAGATGAACAAGTCATAGGTTCAAATCTCCTCCACAAGTCTGCCTGCCTCTACTGCGCAATCCAAGATGAATAATGATGAGATCCAAGTTCGAATCCCACTAGCTTCAACTGCGCAATCCTCATTGGCAATCTCCATCAATGTGTGTGCAAATCTCATGCACAGCCATAGTCACAACTGATAGTAGACTCACCCTTTCACCCACCTCTAACACTGGTCTCCACTGAACTGTCCATGCATTGAAGTTAACTGATGTATTATTTAGTTGATTTATGAGTTAATAATTAGTGAATTAATTAATAATTAATTCACACCACTCATCACTAGTGTGTTTATCAGTTAGACTAAATACAACTAGTTCAACTAAGTTAAACCGAACACAACTCCACCAACTGTCTCATCAACTCCACCAAACTATGCCACATGAGTTCTAACTGAAGTCAACCATGCAATAGCTCAACTAACCCTTAGGAAAAGTGTATTTCCTTCTGTCAGCTGCATGTGCCACATCCAAGCATCAAACTGAAGTGCTCCAAGAAGAAAAGATAATGTTTATAGTCTAAATATTATTAAGGGTTAATAATATTTGACTGTTCTATTTTTAGCCTGGCAGTCTAAAAATAGAAACCGCCCAATGTCTAAAAATAGAGGTCCATCTATTTTTACCAACTCGACCAATCATCCATAAATAGCATCCTGCAACTCATAGACCATGATCCATATGTCTAAAAATAGAGTTTGCACCAAAAATAGCCTGCGGGCCCACTTAGTGAAGGCGACTTCTTTTCACTAAGCTTCATCATCTTGTTGCATTTTCAACATTTATTGGTTGAGCATCCTTCTTGACTAGCCATCTTGGGGACCTAGAATCTCCTTTCAGTTGTTAAACTGATACAGAAGGAACCTGCTCTGATACCAATTGTTGGACCCTTGGTTAAATTGAGGAGGGGGGGGTGAATCGGTTTAATGCAATCATGTTCTTATTATACTTTCTTTTAATGGAAATATAATCTTTCTTCTTTATATACAATGGAACAACAATCTTAATAAATGAACAACAGGTATTAAGTAGAATAAATACAGAGTATCAACACACAATCATCATGCATATGGACAACAAATATAAGTGGAAACCCATAAGGGAGAAAAGCACATCTTATTATTGTTGTGATGCAAAGGCAAGCTCCAACTCCCTCTCACCACTGATTTTCTGTAGGCTCCAACCCACAGGAGGGTCCTACCTCAATTTTGCAAGCTACAAATTGCAAGGAAGCTCCAACTCCCATCAATTTTCTGCAGGCACCAACCTACAGGAGGCTCCAACCTCAGCTAGCTACAACTGACTTCTATCAAGCTACAATTTGATATGGAAGCACCAACTTCCTCTATTTTCTGCAGGCTACAACCTACAGGAGGCTCCTACCTCAGTCAGCTACAACTGACATCTATCAAGCTACAACTTGATAGGGAAGCTCCAACTTCCTCACTCTTTCAAAAGCACTTGCTGATTTACCTGGATATCAGCTTTGTTCTGTACCATCTTCACTGCTGTCCTCTAGCTTTCTTATCTGTCTTATATCATCTTTGAATTTTCATAGCATCTCTTTCTGCTCCTCCTTCTTCTTATCTTCTCAACCTCAATTATGCATTCTCTAACCTTTCTATGCATATCAATGTGATATCATTTATAGAGTTCATCACATGACTATTTGTATTCCACAGGGAATTCAAAATGAACAACCATGACTCTTTGACTTCTGCCTTCTCATTTATTTATCCAACTCATTCCGAGGAATATAAGAATATGCATACATTTCAGTTTTACAGTGGAGTTTTGTTTTCCTACCAGAGACTTGCCAATGCATCAAAAACAATATAAAATCAATTAAAAACATTTACATTCAAATTTTTAGTTACATATATCAATTTCACTCAGCCCTTTTTCTGGCCTTTGGCTTTGCTGGTTTTGTCTTTTGTGCTGCTGTTAAGTAACTGTTCTGCATACTCTCCTGCATTTTCATGCCTGTAAAAATGTCCCGTGTCTTTTTCAGTTTCTGTCATGTACCTGTTCTTCATACCTCTACTGTTCACTGCAATTGTGTAATTGCAGCAAACATAATTTCTTTACAAGCATGTACCCCTGCTTTTCTTCAAATCTGGTAGTTTAAATTAATGCTGTAGCTTTTCCATCAAGGATCAAGATCTCTGTTATAGCTCAACAATGCAGTTTCATTCAATTGGAAATGCTCAATTTGGAAAACTCAGTTTTGGAAGCCCACCTTTAATGCTCTGTGAAAAAGTAATCAACACAATTTCAACCTAGCAACTCTAATGTGGAAGTAGCTCTTCATTTTATGCGCTCTGGTCAAATATCCATTTTATGAGTTTGAAATTAATATTTCAAACTTTGGTTACAAACCCTTTCATACACCTTTGAATTGGATGCGCAATATTTTAAATCTCTGATTTAAAACTTTATAAGTAAATCAAACTTCATATATCAGAAGTTTTTGCTCAGAACCTATGGTTAAAACCATAACAATCACTCCCAATGTATATAATATGCGCACACATGTGAAACCCCAACAAACCTTACATCTAAGGTTTTCGGTCATTAATCTCCATATGAAGAATTTTAATATGGGGTTATAAAACCATAGTTATCGGGACCCACTTAATTCCTTTCAAAGTGAAAACGCTTTTTGAATAGCCTTACCATAGACATTGGTTGAGCAATTAGCGCTCGACCGTATATATTAAACCCAAGGCTTATCAACTAGCAAATATATACGCACCTTCTCCTTTTAAAAACTTAACCAACGCACATTTATGCATGACCTTTGTTATGGCAATTCATATAACCCCAACTTAGGTTAAGATATCAGTCATCAACCTATATTAGAGTTGGGCCCCGCAACCAACATACCTTTATGCTCGATGATCAACCTTTACAGAATTAACGCTTCACACATCTATGGAATTTCATAGTCCATGTATTATAACCAGCTTAACTTATATTATGAAGTTAAAGTGAGCTTACCAATGTTTTACCGGTGCATAACTCCCTTATCATACCAAATCCTTTGTGGGCCATGTTTATTTCAACACGCCTATTCATCACCCATCTTATCGCAGATCGAACGATGGACGCCTCATCGCATTTTACTTCGACTATCCAACGGACATCGCACTACCAATTTACACGAGATTTAATTCTTATTCACGCGATGAGACTGGGCCTCGGTAGTTAAACTACCCTTCGCATCCAATAGTCGCAGGCTTATCGTGCTCTAATCATGAATCCGACAGATCTCGCGCAATTAAAATGCTCGAGGGTTAAAACTCAAAATTTGCGCGATATAAATGGTTTTCGAAATCCACTTATGGCCACATGTCGACCAAAGAAATATATCGCGTTTTTTTTGACATTTCTTCTTACCACTTTTAAAAAGCACGATAATACCGGTTTTGTGGCTTGAACCCACATTTACTGTTCATGCTTTTCACGGTTCCGCTTTACTCTTAGTTCCGCCTCCGCCTTTGACTTCGCACTCAATCATAGTATAATTCATACGGAGCTTTAATAAACCTCTGTGGTTTAATCCCAATAAACCACACGGCTACTCATATAAATATCTTAACCTCCTATCATTCACTTCTAAGGGTTAAATTCAATAAAGCACATGTATGTTCATGGCTCACACTTCCGTTTTAATTAAATCAACGTTTACCCTATCGGAGCCTCTGTACTTAAATTCTTCTTGATTCACTTCACTGACTGTTCTGGTTGTCCGCTTCATTGTTTCTTCCCTGCACAATTCTGCATCCTAGTTAAAACCTTCCAACATACTTATTCTCTGTTCATGGTGATGCTGCACTTTAGTTCAAAGTTCCGCCTTATTTATTCCGGCCTTTCTGCAATTAAGTTATCCTTTGATGCGCCATTTCTGTAAAACTCCACTCTTCATCTCAAATTACACAATCCATCATATAATCAACCATATACAAACAACCCCTTCAACTTTGCTTCTAAAATCATTGTTCTGCATTGATCCGCTGTATTCAGTTCCTGTGCATGATAGTGCACTGGCAGTGCATGACTCTGCATGACTGATTTACTATATTCGTTGTATGTACAGACCTACGTTACCTACTACTATGGTCCTTACAACTCAAATGGCCTTTTCACCCTCACTACTCTTCTTTGCCTATTTTCTGGTTCTTCTTTCTTCTCCTTTGCCATTAATGACAATATTTCCAACAGTCTACCCCTTTGGCATTAATGGCAATACACTTCCTCTGCTTGCCTTTTCGAAGACCATTTCTTCTGTTACTTGCTTTTCCTCCCCCTTTGACATCAATGGCAAAGGGTTGCACATTTCCTAGTGTGCTTTCCAAATCTTGTCCATAATATTCTGATCTTGAGGACCTGTTCCATGCTCTGCTCACTTGCTCTGGTTCTTTTGTGACAATATTTGGTGACTTATCTCCCCCTGGAATGATGTTTTCTTTTCTGATCTCCCCCTGGAATGATGCTTTCTTTTCATGTCAGAGAGTAACATATGCAGACACTACTCCTAGTTTGTCTCTTAGATATTCGAATGGTTCTTTAGCAAGGGGTTTTGTGAATATGTCTACTGTTTGTTCCTTTGTTGGTACATATTCCAGCTTTACTACTTTCTGTGCTACTTGTTCTCTGAGGAAGTGGTACTTTATTAGGATGTGCTTTGTTTTTGAATGAAGTACATGATTTTTTGATATACTTATTGCACTTGTATTGTCACATTTGATAGAAATAGGTTCATAAATGCTTACCTTCATGGCTTGGAGAGTTTGTTTCATCCACATTATTTGTGTGCAACAAGCTGCTGCTGCTATGTATTCTGCTTCTGCTGTAGATAGAGAGATGGAAGTTTTCTTCTTTCTTAGCCATGCCACCAGAATTTTTCCCAAATAGAATGCTCCTCCACTTGTGCTTTTCTTGTCATCCACACAGCTGGCCCAATCTGCATCTGTATATGCTGTCAAAGTGAAGTTTTTGCCTTTTGGATACCATAGCCCATGATGTGTAGTTCCTTGTAGATATCTGAATATTCTCTTGATTGCTAGTAAGTGATTTTGTTTTGGTGCTGCTTGATATCTTGCCACAAGTCCTACAACCAACACAATGTCTGGTCTAGAAGCTGTTAGGTATAGCAGACTTCCAACCATGGATCTGTAAAGTTTTTGATATACATCTGTTGATCCATCATTTGCACAAAGTTTCCATCCAGTGATTATGGGAGTTGACACAGGTTTGCAGTCTTCCATTTTGAACCTTTTCAACATCTCTCTTAAGTATTTTTCTTGTGAGATGAATGTGCCTGTGTTCTTTTGTTGAATTTGAAGTCCTAAATAGAAGGTGAGCTCTCCAATCATAGACATCTCAAATTCTGATTTCATTTCTTCAGCAAACCCTTTTGCTAACTCATCTTTGTTGCTTCCAAACATGATGTCATCTACATACACTACTACAATTAAGAGTTCATTTTCATTAGCCTTTATGTACAAATTGCTGTCTACTACTCCTTTCTTGAACCCTTATTTTTGCAAGTATTTGTCCAGCCTCGAATACCATGCTCGAGGAGCTTGTTTCAAACCATATAAGGCTTTCTTTAATCTGCACACATAGTCTGGTTTATCTATTAAGGAGAATCCTTCGGGTTGTTCCATGTAGACTTCTTCCTCTAAATCTCCATTCAGGAAGGCAGACTTCACATCCATTTGATATAGCTTGAAATCATGATAACATGCAAAGGCCAAAAACATTCTGATTGCTTCCATTCTGGCCACAGGGGCAAAGGTTTCATCATAATCAAGACCTTCAATTTGTGAATATCCCTTGCATACAAGTCTGGCTTTATTTCTGATTACCTGTCCTTGTTCATTCATCTTATTATTGAAAACCCATTTTGAAACTATGACATTTTTCCCTGTGGGTCTTGGTATTAAATCCCATGTATTATTCTTCTTAATCTGGTCTAGTTCTTCATTCATAGCTTTCACCCAATATTTGTCTTTGCTGGCTTCTTCAAACTTCTTTGGTTCTATTTGAGATAACATAGCCAGGTATACTTCTTCTGTCTGTTCAACTAGCTGTCTTCTTGTCTGGACTCCCACACTCTTGTCCCCAATGATTTGATCTTCTGGATGATTCTTTTGAGTGTGTCTTGAGGGACCTTTTGAGTTCAGTTTAGTATCTTCTGTTGTCTTGCTTATTTCATCATCATCTTGGTTATCTTCTTCATAATATTCTGGAGGTTTGCTGTAACTTGAACTTCTTGTTTTGTTTGGTAGATCTTCATCAAATCTTACATCAATGCTTTCCACAATTTTATGTAGTGTTTTGTTGTAGCACCTGTAACCCTTGCTCTTGGATGCATATCCTAGAAAGATTCCTTCATATGCTCTTGCATCAAACTTTCCCAGATTTTCATCATTATTTTTTATGAAACACTTGCTTCCAAAGACTCTAAAGTGCTTGATTGATGCTGGTTTTCCATGCCATAGTTCATAAGGAGTCTTGTCACAGTTTGGTCTTAGATGAGCTTTGTTAGGAATGTGAACAGCTGTGTGTACTGCTTCTGCCCAGAAGGTTTGGGGAATGTTACTTTCTTGCATGATAGCTCTAGCAATCTGTTGTACTGACCTGTTTTTTCTCTCTGCCACTCCATTCTGTTGAGGTGTACCTGCAATTGTAAATTGTTGCTTTATCCCATGCTCATTGCATAGGTCTGCAAAATCATAGTCTGTGAATTCACCTCCTCTGTCTGATTTGATGCACTTTAGCTTGCATCCTGTTTGATTTTCTACCAATGCCTTGAATATCTTGAATTTCTCAAGTGATTTCGATTTATATTTGAGGAATGCAACCCATGTCATTCTTGAAAAATCATCTATTATTAGCATGAAATAGGATTCTCCACTTGGTGTTTTAGTTCTTGAAGTTCCACACAGGTCCATGTGAACAAGCTGAAGAGGTCTGCTTGTAGATAGTTTCTCTTTGGTCTTAAAGGATTGGCAGGTCTGCTTACCTAGTTGATAGGATTTACATATGGTATTTGAAGGCTTCTTTATGACTGGCATATCTCTGACTGCATTCTTCTTGCTTAGAATTATGATATGGTCGAAGTTTAGGTGTCCCAATATTCTATGCCATAACCATGACTCCTCAAGTTTGCTAAGGTGGCATGCTTCATTCTCTTATTTCACTATGTAGAAATTACTTTCTGTTCAAACACCTTTGATCAGGGTCTTTCCTATGGTGCTTGATCTTACTTCACAGTCTTGTGCTCTAAAAAAAACTTCACAGCCTTTATCACACATTTGACTGACACTCAGCAGATTTGCTTTCAGCCCATCCACAAATAGTACATCTTGGGCGTTTCCTCTGCCATTATCCAGACTGACTGAGCCTTTTCCTTTGATTTTCCTTGCTTTATCATTGCCAAAAGTAACATTTCCAGATTTCTTTTCATCAAAGGTTATAAAATTGCTTCTATCTTCAGTCATATGCTTTGAGCATCCACTGTCCAAATACCATTGGCTTTTCAGGTTTTGAGCTGTTAGAGCCAGGTCACATTTATTCACCTTCTTTTTCCACTGCATGCATCCTTTTGTTTGGTACATTTTCTGAGATGATGGACCACATTCTCTGAGAGGACATTTGGAAGACATATGTCCAATTTTATTGCATACACAACATTTGATCATATTTTTAGCAGAATTATGAGTACGAGTAAACTCTCCATGATTCATAAACCTCCTTGAGGTTTTGAACTTCAGTCTTTGTCTATATGTTCTGCATTCTACGATTTTATGGCCAAATTCCTTACAGTAAAAACAGTATCCACAGAAACAATTTTCATACCTGATGAAGGGTTGTCTTCTCCATTTGTTTGCTTGAGGTAGTCTTTTCACTGTTTGCATCCTTTGCTGGTTTGAATCGATTCTCCTTGTATGACAATGTGCAACAATATGTCCCAGTTTGTGGCAGGCATAACAAGTGACATTTTTCATAGGGGGGAAGAATCTCCTTTGATGGCTTCCAAATTTGACATATTCAGGAGTATATGAGCCTTTTCCAATTGACTATTTATTTATTTAATTCTTTGTCATTTGAGGTTCCTTATGGTTTCTGTTTACTTCATTGCAGGTTTCTTCTTCTGTAGGAACCTTCTGAGTTGCTTCATTATCCTTATCAGCTTTTACAAAAATGATATTTCTGTTTTCCTTTTCTTTTCCTTTGCTTGATTCTCCTTCATAGCCTATCCCAGTTTTATCAGAGGAGATCTTTGAGCATCTAGAATTTCATTCAACTTATCAGAGCTTGTCATTTGGGGAGTGTTTATTGACACTTTCCTTTGGGCGTTTTCTAATTTCTTCCTCAAGCATACTACTTCTTCTTCCAATTTCTCTTGTTCCTGAATTTTATCCTTAATTTGCTTAAGTAAAATGTCTTCTACCTTCTCGGCTTCTTCAAGCTTTACTTTCAACTGAATGAGGACTTTTGAATTTTTTTCCTCTCTTACATATTTGAGGAGAATGTATTTCTGTTTTCTGCACTTCAGTTTGAGTCTGTCAATTTCCTCCACGACACTTCTTAGCTCCCCCTCAAGATCAACTTCACCTTCTTCCTCATCTTCTAGAAGGAATCCTTCAAGCTCTTCTATAGCCATCAATATAAATTCAGAGGTTCCTTCTTCACTTGAGGATTCATCTGAGTCTTCAGATGCACTACTGTCTTGCTGAGCATAGAAAGAGTTTCTATTGAATCTCTTGCCTTTATGCCAGTTCTTTGATATGGTTTTCTCTAATTCTTGAGTCCGATTCTTTTTTTTCTTATGAGGACACTTAGCAGCATAGTGTCCAACTCTTCCACAGTTAAAGCATTTAAATGGAAGTTTACCTTTATAGTTACCTGAGCCTCTATCCAATTTCTTGATAGATTTGGCCTCTTCTTCATCAGAGCAAGATCATATATCTTCCTTTTCTTATTTATTCTTCTCTGTCTTAAAGGCCGCCTCCCTCACATTTGACTTCCTCTGTGGCAGTCTCATCTCATAGGCTGCTAGATTTCCAAGTAATTGGTTCATGGTCAAGGTTTCCCAATCAGATGTTTCTTCTATGGTAGAAACCTTGGGGTTAAAGCTGGATGGAAGAGATCTTAGAATATTTTGAACAATTACAGCTTCTTTTATGGTTTCTCCTAGAGCTTTCATGTTATTCACAATTTCTGCAACCCTTAAAAAGAAGCTGGCAATGTCTTCATCATCATTCATTTTTATATTTTCAAACTGGGCTCTATAGACTTGAAGTTTGGCTTTCTTCACCTTTTTGTCTCCTTCATGGATGTTTTCTAGTGTATCCCATATTTCTTTGGCAGTCTTGCTGTGCATTACTTTGATAAATTCTGCCTCACACAGTCCATTTAAGATTGCATTCATGGCTTTTTCATTAGCTAAAAAATCTTGTTTGGCTTCTTTCTCTGAGTCAGTCGCCTTTGGGGCATATCCAAATTCCACAGCAGCCCAAACTTCTATTCCTAGAGACATTATGTATGTCCTCATTCTGATTTTCCAGAAGGCATAATTTGCACCAGTGAAAAAGGGGGCTTTATTGGTTGAGCATCCTTCTTGACTAGCCATCCTGGGGACCTAGGATCTCCTTTCAGTTGTTAAACTGATACAGAAGGAACATGCTCTGATACCAATTGTTGGACCCTTGGTTAAACTGAGAGCAGGGGGGGGGCGGGGAGGTGAATCAGTTTAATGCAATCATGTTCTTATTATACTTTATTTTAATGGAAATATAATCTTTCTTCTTTGTATACAATGGAACAACAATCTTAATAAATGAGCAGCAGGTATTAAGCAGAATAAATACAGAGTATCAACACACAGTGATCATGCATATGGACAACAGACATAAGTGGAAACCCATAAGGGAGAAAACCACATCTTATTCTTGTTGTGATGCAAAGGCAAGCTCCAACTCCCTCTCACCACTGATTTTCTGTAAGCTCCAACCCACAGGAGGTTCCTACCTCAATTCTACAAGCTACAACTGGCAAGGAAGCTGCAACTCCCATCAGTTTTCTGCAGGCACCAACCTACACGAGGCTCCAACCTCAACCAACTACAATTGACTTCTATCAAGCTACAACTTGATATGGAAGCACCAAATTCCTCTATTTTATGCAGGCTACAACGTACAGGAGGCTCCTACCTCAGTCAGCTACAACTGACATCTATCAAGCTACAACTTGATAGGGAAGCTCCAACTTCCTCACTCTTTCAAAAACACTTGCTGATTTACCTGGATATCAGCTCTGTTCTATACCATATTCACTGCTGTCCTCCAACTTTCTTATTTGTCTTATATCATCTCTGACTTTTCACAGCATCTCTTTCTGCTCCTCCTTCTTCTTATCTTCTCAGCCTCAATTCTGCATTCTCTAACCTCTCTATGCATATCAATGTGATATCATTTATAGAGTTCATCACATGACTGTTTGTATTCCACAAGGAATTCAAAGTGAACAAACATGACTCTTTGACTTCTGCCTTCTCATTTCTTTATCCAGCTCATTCAGAGGAATATAACAATATGTATACATTTCAGTTTTACAGTGGAGTTTTGTTTTCCTACCGGAGACTTGCCAATGCATCACAAACAATATAAAATCAATTAAAAACATTTACATTCACATTTTCAGTTACATATATCAATTTCACTCAGCCCTTTTTCTGGCCTTTGGCTTTGCTGGTTTTGTCTTTTCTGCTGCTGTTAAGTAACTGTTCTGCATACTCTCCTGCATTTTCATGCCTATAAAAATGTCCCGTGTCTTTTTCAGTTTCTGTCATGTACCTGTTCTGCATACCTATGCTGTTTACTGCAATTGTGTAACTGCAGCAAACATAACTGCTTTACAAGCATGTACCCCTGCTTTTCTTCAAATCTGGTAGTTTAAATTAATGTTGTAGCTTTTCTATCAAGGATCAAGATCTTTGTTATAGCTCAACAATGCAGTTTCATTCAATTGGAAATGCTCAAATTGGCAAACTCAGTTTTGGAAGCCCACCTTTAATGCTCTGTGAAAAAGTAATCAACACAATTTCAACCCAGCAATTCTAATGCGGAAGTAGCTCTTCATTTTATGCGCTCTGGTCAAATATCCATTTTATGAGTTTGAAATTAATATTTCAAACTTTGGTTACAAACCCTTTCATACACCTTTGAATTGGATACGCAATATTTTAAATCTCCGATTTAAAACTTTATAAGTAAATCAAACTTCATATATCAGAAGTTTTTGCTCAGAACCTATGGTTAAAACCATAACAATCACTCCCAATTTATATAATATGCACACACATGTGAAACCCCAACAAACCTTACATCTAAGGTTTTCGGTCATTAATCTCCACATGAAGAATTTTAATATGGGGTTATAAAACCATAGTTATCGGAACCCACTTAATTCCTTTCAAAGTGAAAACGCTTTTTGAATAGCCTTACCACAGACATTGGTTAAGCAATCAGTGCTCGACCATATTTATTAAACCCAAGGCTTATCAACTAGCAAATATATATGCACCTTCTCCTTTTAAAAACTTAACCAATGCACATTTATGCATGAAATTTGTTATGG
Organism: Pinus albicaulis; assembly: GCA_034641835.2. Taxonomy (NCBI): domain Eukaryota; kingdom Viridiplantae; phylum Streptophyta; class Pinopsida; order Pinales; family Pinaceae; genus Pinus; species Pinus albicaulis. Next base: position 318,840,965 of record CM076576.1, on the reverse strand, counting down.
AAATTTATATAACCCCGACTTAGGTTAAGATATCAGTCATCAACCTATATCAGAGTTGGGCCCCGCAACCAACACACCTTTATGCTTGATGATCAGCCTTTATAGAATTAACGCTTCACACATCTATGGAATTTCACAATCCATTTATTATAACCAGCTTAACGTATATTATGAAGTTAAAGTGAGCTTACCAATGTTTTACCGGCGCATAATTCCCTTATCATACCAAATCCTTTGTGGGCCATGTTTATTTCAACACGCCTATTCATCACCCATCTTATCGTAGATCGAACGATGGACGCCTCATCGCATTTTACTTCAACTATCCAACGGACATCGCACTACCAATTTACACGAGATTTAATTCTTATTCATGCGATGAGACTGGGCCCCGGTAGTTAAACTACCCTTCTCATCCAACGGTCGCAGGGTTATCGCGCTCCAATCCCGAATCTGACGGATCTCGCGCAATTAAAATTCTCGAGGGTTAAAACTCAAAATTTGCGCAATATAAATGGTTTTCGAAAACCACCTATGGCCACGTGTCGACCAAAGACATATATCGCGTTTTTTTTTAGAATTCTTCTTACCACTTTTAAAAAGCGCAATATTGCTGGTTTTGTGGCTTGAACCCACATTTACTGTTCATGCTTTTCATGGTTCCGCTTTACTCTTGGTTCCGCCTTCGCCTTTGAATTCACACTCAACTATAGTATAATTCATACGGAGCTTTAATAAACCTCTATGGTTTAACTCTGTGGTTTAATTCTGTGGTTTAATCCCGATAAACCACACGACTACTCATATAAATATCTTAACCTCCTATCATTCACTTCTAAGGGTTAACTTCAATAAAGCACATGTATGTTCATGGCTCACACTTCTGTTTTAATTAAATCAACGTTTACCCTATCGGAGCCTTTGTACTTAAATTCTTCTTGATTCACTTCACTGACTGTTCTGGTTGTCCGCTTCATTGTTTCTTCCCTTCATGATTCTGCATCCTAGTTAAAACCTTCCAACATACTTATTCTCTGTTCATGGTGATCCTGCACTTCAGTTCAGAGTTCCGCCTTATTTATTTCGGCCTTTCTGCAATTAAGTTATCCTTTGATGCGCCATTTCTGTAAAACTCCACTCTTCATCTCAAATCACACAATCCATCATATAATCAACCATATACAAAAAACCCCTTCAACTTTGCTTCTAAAATCATTGTTCTGCATTGATCTGCTGTATTCAGTTCCTGTGCATGACAGTGCACTGGCAGTGCATGACTGTGCATGTCGGTGCATGACTGATTTACTATTTTCGCTGTATGTATAGACCTGCATTACATACTACTCTGGTCCTTACAACTCAAATGGCCCTTTCACCCTCACTACTCTTCTTTGCCTATTTGTTGGTTCTTCTTTCTTCTCCTTTGCCATCAATGACAATATTTGATTAGTTGATAGTGGTGCTTCTAAACACTTTACGGGTTACAAAGAAACACTTTCTAATCTAGTGGAGAGGGAGACTAATTTAAATGTTATCATTGAAGATAGTTCTACTCACCAAGTTAAAGGTTATGGTTCAGTTTTATTTTAGTTAGATGATGGAAAATCTATTTTTTCGCACGAAGATTTGTATGTACCCGTTTTGAAAAATAATCTTATATCCATATTTGCGCTAGAAGATAAATGAATGAAAGTTTCTTTTATTAATGGAAAAGTTCCAGCTTGGCCTTTGAACTCAAGTATGCGAGAATCATTCACTCTTGGATCAAGATATGAAGGGCTTTACAAAGTCAATAGTAACCCATTCATGCACTAGTCCATGATACCTATCTTTAGTGTGAGAAATGGCACAAAAGATTTGCTCACCTACACTACAAAAGATAGTTTCTGGAATGGATGGTTTCTGACGTCTTTGCAAAGATCATTAAAATCATTGGAGGTGAACTCTCCCCCATTATCAGATCTGAAAGTTTTGATCAACTTTCCAGTTTGATTTTCAATCAGAGCCTTGAAATATCTGAACATGAAAAATCAACAAAAATCACAAGTAAAGTAGCCATCAACGATGAACATTCCAAAAATCTAATAGAAGAAGAATCATTTGGGTTTTTCCCTTGTGGGTTTTGCCCTAGTCATTGGACCTAACTCTTAGTGTCTTATATTAGTGCTTGATTGTTTTCATATGATCCTTAAGTTTATGTTCAATCTACAATCGCTAATCTGAAAAGTTGTGAAGAAGAAATCTGTATTATAGGTAATTGTAACAACATAAAACATTCAATTTTTTGCAAAGTACATTCAATTCCATTCAATTTTCTGCAAAAAACATTCAATTTTTTGCATAGAACTTTCAAGTTTTTGAAAATAATTTTTAAATTTCTGCATAGAACTTTTAGATTTTAACAAATTTTAGATTCTAAGTTTTTATATTATTGATTCTTTTATCTTTTTTAGATATGACATTGTAAAACAATAAATTAAGGCCTTGTTTTTTATTAAGACTTTGCATTTTAAGTTATGTCATTCCAAAGAGGAATTATGTGGCTCAAGTCACAATTCTATCTTTTCATCAACTATCTGGTTTGTATCATTATATTGTTAATCAACCATCTTGATGCTTTCAAATTGGAAAAAGAGGATGAATTAGATCATAGGGCCTTTTTTTACTAATGGGACCTAGTTTGGTAAATTGGGGTTTGAAACCTTCTTGAAGCAATTTGGGGCATAAAACAATGTTTTTTGGAGTAAAACTTTGTTGCTTAAGTGCCACAACTTTTAACGCTATTCTACACATCGATACATTTTTAATAGTGCAAGAATCACTTTAATTGGAGTCCATATGAAAAATTTATGCCACTCGAAAGTTTCCCTTCCTATTTTGACCACCATAATTCAAGATGATGCCACACCAACCCCAATTATTCATGTTAAAGGGGCTCGTGCCACATGATCATGATGAAGAATATTCTAAAAGAGTCCATATTGTACCTCTAATTATAATTTGAAGGAGTCAAACATAACCACTAGTAGGCTATTGGGCTACGTTATAACCAAACCACTAGGAGGAAAAGGGGTTTCATTCTATGGCAATTCATTTTGTTTCATAGATGAGTAAAGTAGCCTATAGTGGACAGGGAGAGAGTAAATAAAGAGGTTTTGTGCACTGTAGCAGTCCACTAATCACATGCCTCATTTCTTTGTATTTGCATCCATTTTCCATTCATAAAAAAGAGAGTAGAACAATTAGACTTTCCTTCCAGTTACGTTTTCTCTTGAAAGGGTTTTCTAGGATATATCTTGTGTTAATTTGTGGTTTGTGTGTTTTATTTAGTTGTTTTCTATTTTTTACATAATTATAATTTGTATGCATAAGCAATAAACTATAATTAACAGATCCAAAAATATAAGGAAAAATAAATCCTCAGTGTAGATTTCAGATTTTCTAATGTATTCTAGTAGATATGATGTGATTAATTGTCTAGTGGAATATCCATGGCAGTTTACAAATAATATTGGTATTAGAGCAAGTTTCTTTGGGTATATTGTGAGGATTTGTAGTGAATCTAGATCAGTTAAGCCGAAAGTCATAAAACCCTAGCAATGACTGAGGAATCTATCAGTAACTCTCAACATCTCACAAAGGAGAGGTTTGCATGACCAGAAGCACAAGTCGCACATATAAACCATAATGTGAGCCTCCTCGTGGGAGTCCTTACCAAAAATATTGGGCTATTCTAAGAATATGGAGGTTCTAACATGCAGTTGGATTGGAGAGGAAATCAACAGTTTAGGAATAACCATAGGAGTCTAATAAAAACAAAAAAGGATCATCCCAGTTTAAGTGGTGTGAACCATTCATAGTCCCTATTTGAAATGGAAGCGAAGGTCAACATCAAGCTATATTAGGGTGAGATTAACGCTCTAAAGTTAAATACCTAGTTGCAAGAGTTAAAGCTTATTTCAATGTTCATCATATAGAGGAAGAATAGAAGATTTCATTTCCTTGGATGAAATTCGAGGGACATGCCCTGATGTGGTAAGAATGATGAAGACCTTGAGGTTGGAGGGAGATCCTTTAATGACTAAGTGGAAGGATTTCAAAACCCTCTAAAGTCATCATTTTACCATATCGGGTATGTAGAATATCAATGGATTTTGTGGTATTACTTCAGACAGAGACATGGGTAGAGTGAACAAGAGTATAACACAAAATTTAGAAAGATGGCCATATGGCTAGGTATCTCCCCAAGGAATCTAGATGTACTCCTCAAGTATCTTGGGCTCTAAACCCATCTACAGAAGCAAGTGATGTTGTTCAAACCCAGATCAGTGGACGAGTTGTTAAATTCCCTTGCACTCTAGGTCTGGTCCATGGCTATAATAGAACATAAATACACTAGCAATTCTCAACCAAATCAATTTTTCATAATGAAAATATAATAACAGTGAAACTAATAAAAGTACATAAGATATATAGGGCTAAATGTTTTCTTATCAATCCATCAACAAGAAAATCATAGGGCTCCCGTACTAGGGATCATGGCCCTTTAGAAACCTTGATACAAATGCTATAATACAACTAGGGCTTGAGGTCTAATCCTTTAAACCCTCAATATGCCCAATAAAACAAAGACAAATTGCTCAACTTACTTGCGGTTGAACTTCCTTTGGAATCAACCCTTTCAGCCATCTTGTCCACGGAAGATCAACTCCTTTTGTCCTCTATCATTGGTTCGACACATAGAGATCAAATATTTTTGGCTTCTGTCGATTACTGCTCACACATGGATAATTATTTTTTTCCAGTGTATTATGCCAACAAAAAACTTCTTGTTTTCAGTCCTTGCTTTGACCTAATAGTCTTCCTTCTTCAACCTTGCACAACTCAACCTTCACTTACTTTCTACTACAATAACCTTTTCTTAGCTCTACCAGCCTTCCCACTACTACAAATGGCCCTTAGTCAGCCTTAGACAATTCTCACACTGTTTATCCTTATTCCCAAGGCCTTTCTGCCTGCCTGGGCACACATTTTGAGGTGCTTGACCCTCTTCTAGGGCTGTGACCTAGACAAATATTCCCTCAAAGGCAACGAACAAACTCCCTTTTAGCTGCAGCTAGGTTTTGTTCACAATGTGGAAGCCTCGAACAAACCTCCTCTTGACTGTGACCCAAACTAGGGCATAAATAGCCCTACGGTCCTCCTGTAACTTGAACTTGCGACCTCCTGCAACTTCAGACCTTAAACAATCACATAATTCGTCCTTCTCTCAAACAATTAATTCGACCTCTCTTGGACAACAACAAATCCTCTAAGGGCTAATGTTCTCCTCAATATTGTGTCCTTCAAACTTGTGATTTGTCAATCCATTAGCCTCATACATATACTAGTTTAAGGACCAAAAATCCCAACAGTCATGTCCCTTCGCCTTGCTAGCTGACCTGAGCCTACATGACTAAAAAACTAGATTAAATTTATTTCTTGGTTTTAAGCCCACACTTTGGGTCTAAAGCCCCTAGGCTTGGGTCTTTACCCAAAACTTCTATTTTGTGGGTTTTCTCCTCACAAGTCAAGGACTTGTGGGAGTACCTTCCAAGCTACACCATTTTCAACTCTCCCTCTTAGTGAGGGAGGTACTTCCATTCCTCAGAATTATCTCATCTTCCCACATTGACCAAAAATCCCCTGTCACGACAACTCTCCTTTCATCATATGTCTTTTCATCCATCATGGAAGCATAACCTGCAGTATGAACATCACTCTTGGAATTGTCCTTGCCACTAGAAGCATCTCGCTTATTATTGTCGTCATATGCCTTTAAGCCATTCCATGGTTCCTCTCTTCTCGGGTTAAGAATTCTCCCTTTGAGTCTGCAAACTCCCTTTCGAACTTGGCTCCCTCTAAGTCACAAGAAACTTCTTCTTCCCTTGGTCAACAGGCTTTCCTTTCAACCCATGCATACCATTCTCCCTAACTCCAGGAACTTCTCTCGAACTGGAGTCAGAGCCACGTGGCTTGAGCACACCTTTCCATCCCTGAATATCACCTCAAACCTCTTAGCCTCAATCACAGAGACATACAACATGTTGCACTTGAGCTTCGGTACCTAAAGTACATCCTACACTCGCAACAACCCTCTTGAATCCATCTTGAATGGTACAATATTGATTCCTTTGACTGCTTTTGACTCTTATCACCAATATTCATGTGTAGATCATACTTCCATTTGATTAATCTCTCAAATACATTTCGTGATCCTATCATATACTTTGACGCTTTGCTATCTATGAACCATGCACCCTCACCAATGGTTCCCTTTGAGAAATGAGAGACCAAAGAAAACTACTCAAGCTTTCTCATGAAATCATCCTGCTCGGCTGTAGATGAAGTAACCATTGTTCTTGCTTTTTCTCATTCCCTTATTTATTCCTCTGCAAACACTTACTTGCATGATGACCAAACTCTCCACATGTAAAGCATTTTACTTTACTCAGATCCTTCTTCTTGCCATTATCGAACTTTCCTTTACCCTTCTTCAACCTCCTAGTGAGGGCCATATTCTCTTCATCAAAATTATTATTTTGAAGATCCTCATCCCGATGTTCCTCCTAGATAAAATCATCCCATAAATTATTCCAATCTTGTATTTTCTCTTGAGAGACTATTCCTTTTATAGATGGCTTCCATTCCTCAGAGAAGCCCTTCAAGGCAATCCTCACTAATTCAGTTTCTGGGATATTATCACCAATTGCAGTAAGTTCATCACGAACTTGCTAAACCATTGTATGATATGAAGTCACATTCTCTCCATTTGTCATCTTGGTGGCCCCAATATTCTCTCAATACCATCTTCCGATTCTCGTTATTATTTTGGAAGAAATCTTGAAGAGCCTTCCACATCTCATATGCAGTGGTCTTCCGTGAGAGATGAGGTATCAAGTGATCCTTAACTCCATCAAGAATGATCAACTTGGCCTTTGCATCTGACTTATTATGCTTTTCCAAATTAGCTAGATCTGTTGGTTTAACAATACTCTTTTTATCAAATTCCCATGTTTTATTAACCAACAACACTAGCTTGATCCTTTCCTTCCACGAACAGTAGTTGGAAAACCCATCCAACCTGTCCTAATACCTAGAGCCAACAAACATCTTTGACACGTTTTTTGTCCTTCAATAACAAGCCAACCAACTCCATATTAAGAAACTTCGTGTGCACACTCTAATCCACCTGCCCTTTAAAGTAGCTCTGATACCATGTTGAAATGCCCTTGCACTATAGGTTTGATATATGACTAGATGACTAGACTAGCACAAAAACAAACTAGCAGTGCTCAACCAAAACAACTTTTCATAAGAAAAATACAACATCAGTAAAAATAATAAAAGTACACAAAATATATAGGCCCAAAACTTTTCTTATAATTCCATCAACAAGAAAATCATAAGGCTCCCGTACTAGGGATCATGGCCCTTTAGAAACCCTGATAAAAATGCTATTGTACAACTAGTGCTTTAGGTCTAATCCTTCAGACCCTCAATCTCCCCAATAAAAAAAAGACAAATTACTCAACCTACTTTCTAGTTGACCTTCCTTTGCAATCAACCCTTTCAATTCTTGTTATGAAACCAGCTCACAAAACAGAATAGAAAATAGATCAACGACTTAGAAATTAGCCTCTTCGAGGGGGCAACCTCCTTTACATTACATAAATGAACAATTCTTGGATGATACAAATGACAAAATATCCTTCCTATATATAAGAGTCCATGGGGTCACAATATAATCCTACCTGACCTAACAATAATAATGTAAGGGCACAACAATAATAATATAAGCTTTTATGGGGTACAATAATAATAATATGGGGACTATAGGGGTACAAAAATATCAATAAGGGGGCTACACTAACAACAATAAGGTACTGCACTAGTAATATAGGGACCTAACATGCCCCTCTCCAAAAAAGTGTTGTCCGCAATCTTGAGTAGTTCTGGATGCTTCTGTATAAAATTATCATCCTCCCATGTGGAATCTTCAGTGGGTAAGTTCTTCCACTTGATGAGATACTCTGAATTTGATCGATTTCATAACTTTCAAGTTCTTGTTTCCATGATTGATTCAAGTTCCAATATGATTTTTCCTTCCTCATCAAGATCTAGCAATATTGTTTGAACTAAAAGTTTGTCACCTATAACCTTCTTTAAGCATGAAACATGGAAAACTGGGTGCAGTCAAGAAGATTTAGGAATCTCCAATTTGTATGCCATAGTACCAATATTTTGCAACACCTTGTAAGGATTGTTGAGTCAAATTATAGACTTATAATTTTTCAATCATAAATTGTCAACCCAGGGTAGCTAAGCTTGTGAGATACTAGGCAATATATGCAGGCTTATTATTGCAAGTGTTCATAAATTAACTATTCATACACACACCAACTAATGCCTCTTTCCCGCAGAAATACTTAGTGTTACACATCATTTTGTCACCGTCCCTGCAATCCCCATCCCGCACATTGGAGGACCATTTCTGTGACTTATATGTAGTGTCATGCCTTGTAAAAAGTGTCATTGCATTCCTTCCCATGAGAATAACATTTCCTCTGTTGACTATTCTTGGAACATACCGTCAAAAACACATGATTTTGGGTCAGAGCTGGAAGGCAGTTATGGCCTCGTGCCAATAGAGAAATTAGCACTGGGCCTCGCGCCTATTGGCGCTTTGTCTCAGTGGACTGCCCACGCGAGCTATTTATGGAAAGTTTTTTAAAATAGAAGCAAAGTTTCCATTGCCAACCACTTCGTGAGTGGAGTCAACATGGGTTGTTTGACCAGATAACGTTGAAAATATTCCTTTGGCTTCTTGTTTCCTACATTTGGGCAACCTCCTAAAGGATAAGGTCTCCCTACCACTGTAATATCCCAAAATCAAGAAAATCTACAACAAGAAGAATATCTTAAGATATTCTTAAGTTGGAGCTTCAGCAAACCAAGCACATAGTGGTGTAAATCAGCTCATGAGATGTAAAGGAACATCTAACCAGCAAATGAATGATCAGCAGCAATAATATGGCCTATACACTCCTTCCAAAGTGGGGAAATGCAGAAATATAGGGCATAAAATGACCGTCTTCAGAAAATAACGCTATATATGTGAGAAATGGGACTTGGATCCCTTATAATATACCATGTGCAACTCACATCCAGAATGGGAGCAGAAACAAATCCCTCTAGCCAACATAAACAGATCTCCCAAAGCCAATATGAATCAAATAAGCCCAAACCCCATAGCTTAACTCATGCAGGAAGGACTGAAGTAAGTACAATGTTATTTTAATAAGGGTTTATGCAGCAAATAATGATAAATAATAGATCTGGAGTCTACAAGCATCCAATGGCTGAGAAAATGGAGATTCCTCCCACTTTATACACAATAAGAATAACCCGACAAGGGTTTTAAGGAAGTACAATGTATAAAAGAGCAGATCTGCAGATCTAGATCTAGAAAATGCAAATAGACTGCAACTCTGTATAAATATGGCTGAAACATACAAAGGACAGAAGAAGAATGCTATACAAGCCTCCCGGGAGAAGGGTTGGCCCTCCCTCCAAGAAACTAGCTCAGGATCAAGGGCCTTGACCCTGCTACTACAACTCTGGGAAAAATAACGCAGTTTCTGAAAATTACTATGCAGCAGATGATGTAAGAAGCTTTGGCCACATACCAAGATGTACAATATGCTCAGAAACCTCCTGTACAGATCTTGCAAAGAAAGGGGAGCTCCCTCCTCTGAAAGACAAGCTCAGAAGCTGGTGTTGTAAGTCTTCCACTGCAACACCCTGCAACACAACGTTCCCTGCTACAGGAATAACGATGTAGCTGAAGGAGGATGCTTGACCTTAAGCCTAGATGTGGAAAAATGCAGAACAATGCTCCTCCAAGAGACCTCTCAAGGAAGGATAAGGAATCCCTAAGCAAGAATGCCTTGTGTTAAACATCACTGCATACTCAACTCAATAGCTGAAGAATGCTCAATAGTCTAAGCAGACCAAAATCAATAATCCATAAGCTAACCCACAAATGTCTGCTATCTTCCTCCTTATAAGGTTTGTGAGCCTCCTCACCTTGGGTCCCACCCATTAGGGTTTCCAACACCACATGATCACTTTCCCTCCAAAACTGCGTTTTAGCTCCATCAAGGCTACAACTCCATACTGCGTTGTTGACTTAGTCAACTTGAATGAATCAACATGATTCTTTTCCTGTTCATACACAGAAAGTGCAAAATCCAGCCTCTAGGATGTTCCCTTTTCATACTAAGAGGGATTTTATGCTATTACAAGACAAGTATGGGTCTCTTTCCCCATTTTATTCACCTCCTAAGTGCAAGAATCAAAATTTAATATTCCTATTAGCTGCATGCTAATTTTAGGAATATTACAGTCCTGCCCTCCCAAATGTTGCTTGTCCTCAAGCAAATGCAAGGATATAACTGGAAAGTATCCTCCCCTCTTCCTGTAGCATCCTCATATGATGAGCTCTCCCAAAGAATAAGATGTTGTCTCAACAGTGAAACTCCATAGTGCCTCTCCCAAGCATACAAGTTAACATTTGGTGTACATCCCAAATGGCTACCATCATGCAAAAGTAAAATACTCAAGGAGACAACTATGTGTTGTCTAGAGGTCCTCTCAAGGCATGGAGTTTGAAATTCATGGGAAAATTTCATTCCCAAGTGAAACCTCCACCCCCAAGCTATCATCCATATAAAATGAGTCACCCTCCAACATGGAAACTCATGAAAAATCCCCTCCACCTTTGGCTCATGAAGTGTAGGTGGGCTGAATCGATGAACATGATAGGCAAGAGGGCCTATCCCACGCTGTCTACCTCTCCACTTATGATAAGTGTAGAGGGCATGCTGATCTTGGGCTGCAACATGGTTGCCCTCAAGTGGCAAGGAGAAGATTGAATCTCCAAGGATCCTCTCTCCAATGTCATGAGCCATGCTAACCCAAACCATTCCATACGAGATGAATGGCACATCATCACCATATGGCATCCAAATCAGAAAAGTGCTGAAGGTTGTGTGCAAGTTTGGACGGTACAAATGGTTTCCCAAGTGGATACTGCGCAGTCTCCCCAACTGCTGTTTGAGAATATCATGTGGCAAGTGGTTCTTCAAGAAGTTACAAGCTGTGCATGTTTTCTCCTCCACCATGGGGTAGTAAGCAACAATGGATATCAACTGTACATAATCAAGATAACAATACACTTGCCCAAAGTCATGTATATATGGGCTACTAGCATTACAAAGATTGGCCCTAAAGTGACCATGAGACCCAAAAATACTCTTGCTCTTTTGTGGAGCAATGCAATGTTCATATATGGTGAGAAGATACAAATACTCAATGGAGTAATCAACAAGTACAAAAATTCATTTCTTACCATACATAGTGAGTAGGATAAAAGTGAGGTCCATGAATGAGTCCTCCCATGAGAATATCCTCATAAAAATATGCAAAAAGAAGGGATACATACTCTCCTTGGAACACTCCATCAATAAGAACATACTCCCAAGTGACAACGCTGTGGGCCTTAGTGATAAGGCTCTTGTCACCCCATGACTCCTCCCTTTGACATTCCATATGCCAAAGCCATCCAATATCATGCTGCTAGGTGAGATAATATTCTTCCTATATGGAAGCCTCTCATGATCCTCTAATGCTGAAGGGTAGCCTCCTTGCACCTTGAATGTGCCTTCCTTCTCTCTGGAAATATCATGATAAGTATGGGAAAAATTCTGCCCATAAACTCCCAAGTGTAACCACAACAACCACAAATCTTGATGCTCCTTTTCTGCTATTCTATCATATGGGTGCCATGCCATGCCTCCATCCACCTCATACCTCCTAACAAAGGGTATGACCCAAGATGGCCAAACTCTCTCAAAAGCAGCCAGCGCAGCTTGCTTCTTGCTGCCCTGTGTCATAGATCTGCAAGTGGCTCACCAACCTCTTTCTTTCCATCCAACTCCATTCATCCAATTGTGAATGCCTCCAATCATTCTCCCCCTTGGTATCTTCCCAATGAAGACTACCAATCTCCCAAGGTAGATTTTTCTCCTTACACCTCATGGGAAGTTGAGATGTAACCCCTTGGAGATCTTCTAGAGAAGTGGCACAACACTCATTATGCCTTCCAAAATCTTACACCCTAACCCCTCATGCTGAATGCAACTCAATAAGGGTGCAATGGAATGAATGTTTATACCTCCTTTGTTTAAACCAAGGTTACACAGCGCAGTGCAAGCTTGTTGCTCCACATCAACAATGTGTTTTGATCCTTGACCATGTGAAGACAATGTCCAAGGTTTCCCATAAGATTTTCTGAAATGATAGGAAATGGAAATATATGCATACCTTGGTGAGTCTTGGGAACATCTTGTATGGCTTCAAGAGTTCCTCCCTTCAATGTTTGGCTAATCCAACTGCTGATATGGATGGCTACCCCTCCATGATTGTGACAACACTGATAGAAGTCTCCTCAAGTGGGAATGAGGACTCCTTCTTCTATGATCTCTCACTGTCAAATCTTCTGATCACCCTTTGAGTGAAATCTGCAAAAGTAGATACTCTTGCATGAATCACATGGCTGAAACACCAAGTGCTGGCCTTATCCTCCAAGTGCAACGCTGAGATTTCACAACCTCTTTCTCCACTACTGGATGTAGTAGGAAAAATGCTTCTAACTTCATCACCCAAACTCTTGCTGTACATATGGGTGATCCATCGAAAGTGGACAATAGAAACCTATTTCCCTTCACCATCCTATTGCTGTATGGCCTCCTTTCTTCTTTCAGTTGGATAAACTGAGGAAGATCTAGAGTCTCTTTGAAAGCTCTAGGTTGGCACTTGTACTCTGCCAAATACCGACTCAGGATCTCATGTTCTAAGTGGTCTTCTTGCTCTTCACTCCCTCTATGAGTATAGGAAGTGCATGGGTCTTCTTCTTCCTCTTGAAACCTTCTAGAGGTCTCACTGCAACGCAACCAAGATGGAAGCTTTGATACCACTGTAATATCCCAAAATCAGGAAAATCTACAACAATAAGAATATCTTAAGATATTCTTAAGTTGGAGCTTTAGCAAACCAAGCACATAGTGGTGTAAATCATCTCATGAGATGTAAAGGAACATCTAACCAGCAAATGAATGATCAACAACAATAATATGGCCTATACACTCCTTCCAAAGTGGGGAAATGCAGCAATATAGGGCATAAAACGGCTGTCTTCAGAAAATAACGCTATATATGTGAGAAATGGGACTTGGATCCCTTAGAATATACCATGTGCAACTCACATCCAGAATGGGAGCAGAAACAAATCCCTCTAGCCAACATAAACAGATCTCCGAAAGCCAATATGACTCAAATAAGCCCAAACCCCATAGCTTAACTCATGCAGGAAGGACTGAAGCAAGTACAACATTATTTTAATAAGGGTTTATGCAACAAATAATGAGAAATAATAGATCTGGAGTCTACAAGCATCCAATGGCTGAGAAAATGGAGATTCCTCCCTCTTTATACACAATAAGAATAACCCGACAAGGGTTTCAAGGAAGTACAATGTATAAAAGAGCAGATCTGCAGATCTAGATCTGGAAAACGCAGATAGACTGCAACTATGTATAAATATGGCTGAAATATACAAAGGACAGAAGAAGAATGCTATACAAGCCTCCTGGTAGAAGGGTTGGCCCTCCATCCAAGAAACTAGCTCAGGATCAAGGGTCTTGACCCTGCTATTGCAACACTGGGAAAAATAACGCAGTTTTTGCAAATGATTGCGCTGTAGATGATGTAAGAAGCTTTGGCCACATGCCAAGATGTACAATATGCTCAGAAACCTCCTATACAGATCTTGCAAATAAAGGGGAGCTCCCTCCTCTGAAAGATAAGCTCAGAAGCTGGTGTTGTAAGTCTTCCACTGCAACACCTTGCAACACAACGTTCCCTGCTACAGGAATAATGCTGTAGCTGAAGGAGGATGTTTGGCCTCAAGCCTAGATGTGGGAAAATGCAGAACAATGCTCCTCCAAGAGACCTCTCAAGGAAGGAGAAGGAATCCCTAAGCAGGAATGCCTTGTGCTAAACAACACTGCATACTCAACTCAACAGCTGAAGAATGCTCAATAGTCTAAGCAGACCAATCAATAATCCATAAGCTAACCCACAAATGTTTGCTATCTTCCTCCTTATAAGGTTTGTGAGCCTCCTCACCTTGGGTCCCACCCATTAGGGTTTCCAACACCACATGATCACTTTCCCTCCAAAACTGCGTTGTAGCTCCATCAAGGCTACTCCTCCATACTGTGCTGTTGACTTAGTCAACTTGACTGAATCAACATGATTCTTTTCCTGTTCATACATAGAAAGTGCAAAATCCAGCCACTAGGATGTTCCCTTTTCATACTAAGAGGGATTTTATGCTATTACAAGACAAGTATGGGTCTCTTTCCCCATTTTATTCACCTCCTAAGTGGAAGAATCAAAATTTAATATTCCTATTAGCTGCATGCTAATTTTAGGAATATTACAACCACCATTTGAGGGATCCCAACCTCCTCCTCCTCTCCTATAAATACATCTATCTCACATAGATGCAACTAGTTGAACATTTTGTCTAATAGCTAAAACAGTCTGAATAAGCTGGTGTGAGATAGAGCAGAGAGAGACCCCTTGTCGAGAGAGAGTCTAGGCTTATTGCCTCGCCAAGTCCAATTCCCTGACGAATGCTTGAGACACATTTTAATTGGACCCGCTGAAGGAGGCTGCAAATTCAAGGTTCTTATGGTTGTAAACTCTTTCTCTCTTCTTTATTAATACATGAATGATGTTTTGGTTCCCATATTGCGTTTAATATGATTAGTCTTGTGAAATATGTTTAATTCTCCTTGACCAATTAGATAGTTATGAATGCAAATATTGTTTCATATGTCATATCGCTTTCCATCCTTTAAAATTTGAATTTGAGTACTATCTCAATATCATACTTGCCCGTGGATTGAAGATTAGAGACTGCTGCCATCACATAACTATTTGGTCAATGAAACCTTCTCAATTAGATGGACCCAAGTACACCATGTAAGACCAATTTACCCTAAGTAAAATTGCTTTCACTATGTCAAATAACTTAATAAACCACATTTATTAGGTTGTTTATGGTCTAAACAGGAAACCCCAAAAGGAAATATTAAACAAATCTATATTTGTTTGATTTTCCTCATGGAATAATTAATTAAACCATAATTTAATTATTATTCCTAGTCATGTTTAACCCAAAACAAAGAAATTAATTAGATAAACCTTTATTTATCTTATTATTTTCTAGGAATAATTATTTAAATCTTATTTAGATAATATTCCTTGTTAAATATGACCAAATCACCCACAAACAATTAAATAAATCATTATTTATTTGATTATCCTTCAACCACTTCCTTAAAAAGATAAATAAATCATTTATTTATTTATTATTGACAAATAAAGGGATTTGACCCAAGTCAAATAATTTTTCCTTCCAAAAAATATAATAAAATATTCCATAAAAGGTGGATCTAGATTTGGTTAACATTATTTTAATCATGCACCAAGATCTAGAATGACCCAATATTTTGTTATAAATAGGAGGGCTTTTCCTACCATTCTTCACCTTTTGTTGCTTGCTGATCACTCGATCTCATACTTGGTCATCATTTTCATTATTTATTGTGTGAGCTCCTTTGAGTTCTCATCTTGTCGTAGTTTTCATGTTCAACAAGAGAGAGATTCTAGACTGGCTGCCGAGGACCTCCAAGAACCCATCCCATTGAGAGAATTGGAACATCTTCTTTGCTTTTCCCAGCCCCTTAACACAAAAAATTCTTTCAAAATTGTTCTGTTCTGTTTGTTGAGATATATGGAGCAAACCCTTCTTTACTCTCGTTAATCTTCATGCATAGATTCAGTTTTTACAAATTTTCTTGTCTGATCAACTAACCTGTATCCGCATATCAAATGCATCTTTAGATGTTAGGCTATTACACGTGAGTTGGCTAGCAGACGGTGAAATAAGTGGTCTTTCTGATAATTTCTACAAAGATCATACTAACACCATACCCTGAATGTTTTAAATTACGACCGCCGTCGTTTTTCATATTCCTGCATATCCAGCTACTTCAGACCCTAGGGTTTCTTTTCAGCTGTTTATTTTTCCTATTTTTATGTTGTTTTTCTCACATAAAACCCTAAAACATTAAAATTTCTAACTCCCGTGCTTCGGCCCTATCACAAGCAGTGGACCCACATCACCAGAATCGAGATCATGAATCCTTTCCTGGGCACCCGCGCCGAGACACCCGGAGCTTCAGGTCGCACTTTTCAGCCCATAAACTGCGACCTGGACCTCCAGGTCACACTTTTTAGCCCATTTTCTGCGACCTGCACTGAAAACAGGTCAGAAACTGCGACCTGCCCATTTTTCAGCTGTTTTTCTGCAATTTTTCTAGGTTTTTCTGAAGCTTCTGTCAGGGTTTTCCAGCCTCTGTCTCAGCCCGTTTGGACCTGTTTCTGATCTGTTTTGCTCATCTAAGTGGGAACATAGCCCCCTAGGGCTTCAGTACCCTCCACTTTTGGTGGAAGAGTTTTTATCTGTTTCAGGTCTGTTTTTTCAGAGTTTCAACTCCCCTTTTCCCAGATCTGATACCTCCTTTTCAGACCTCTTCTAATCAGCTCTTCTCCCTTTCAAATCACCTCCTGAAGATTTGTTTGGGCCTACTTTTAGGGTCTCCTCCTTGCCCCTTCTGCTTTTTGCTGATTTCCTCCTTTTTTCCAGCCACCTTGCTTCTGCCTCTTGGTTGTGATCTGCACCTCTTTTCAGCAGCTTTTCCCTTTAGATCCCTGTCCCTTTCGACCCTAGATCTATTGGCCTCTTTTTAGTGTGTTTTGACTAGATTTTTTCCCTCTTTTAGCTTAGTTTTGAGAGACCCGCCTTTTTGGGTTGAATCGATGCAATAGTAGCTGTTAATTTTCTGTTATTTCAGCATTATATATTGTTTTTGCAGCATTATTTTCAGTTACGCAGCACACTTTTTATCTTGCTCTCAAAACGAAAAGGGTTTAAAAATTAAAATTAACACACGCCACACACTCACCCTAAGCGAAGAAGAGCCTGGTTTACACTGCCAGGCAAAGACTTTAAAATCAATTGACACTGCACCTATCTGCCCTTGTTTCGACATTGTAATCACTTGATTCTGCACCTCCTTGCCCTTGTGGTCGTTCTTCTTTCCCTTGCGCCGTGTTTGTGTTGTCATCATTGCGCCCCCAAGGCGCACTTCCCGGAGACTTCTTGGCCTTCACCCTCAGTTTTCGGTCGATCGACTTGCTCCGTCCCGCCGTCGTCGAGCCAGTCCTCCTTCGAGTCCGCACTCCGACTCCTCTTCTGATTCCTTGGGTTCTCCTTTTCTTTCTAGTTCTCCCCCTGTCACCTTCACTATGTCTGGTCCAGGGCCTAACGCTAGCGGAGCCCCCGGCCCTAATGCCAGAACTACTACTAGCAGAACCGCCACAGGAACTACCTCGGCCACACCCTTGCTGCCATACATCGCAGGCCTCAGCCTCCCCGATTTCAATCAGTTGATCAATGAACCTATCCGCCACGATGTTGGTTGGCCTGCTATGCCAACCAAGCTCCCCTCCGACATCCCTAAGTTCGAAGGCCTTGCTGGAGAAGATCCAACCAACCATGTTCGATCTTTCCACATGTGGTGTTCCTCCAATTCCATTACCGATGATTCCATCCGTCTTCGGTTGTTCCAATGCACGCTTACGGGTGAAGCTTCTAAATGGTATGTTGACCAGGCCACCTCTTCCCATACCACCTTTGTGACCATTTCCCAAGCCTTTTTATCTTATTTCCAGCTCCCTCTCTGATACGACACTGGTACAGAGCTTTTGACTTCTTTCCGTCAAACCTCTTCGACCCGCCTTTCCACTCATGTCCAGGAATGGCGACGAAGACGGCTTTTGTCGAGCTCCCCCTTTAAGATCTTGTCTATATGGATCGGTTCCTTCGCCTGGGGCCTCCCATCGCAAAGATGCGCTCTCCCATTTCCCTCAAACCGAAGAAGCCGCCCTCCAAATAGCCTTGAAATATGACCTCGATCTATGCTCGGCTGTTGGCGTTTATACCGTCCTCCCCGACCTCCCCTGTGCCCGGTATGCTTAATGCCCTGGGGGCATCTCATTCCGCCGAAGGTATCGTTGGAGCCCTTTCTCATCCGTATGCTCAACCTCCTATGGGCTATGGTCTCCCTCAGGGAGGGGCCAGCACCTCTAGCACTCTTCCCCCTCCCGGTAGCATGTATCCTGGATACGGCATGCCTCCTCGTTTTTCCCAACCTCCTGCTTACCTCAATGTTGCCCAACCTAACCATTACCCTTATCCGGAGCCTGGTGCGCCAGCTCCTCCAGCATATGCGCTTCCATCTCCCTTGCCTCCTCCAACCCCGCAACAGCACCTACAGCCCCCTCTAGGGCAAGTATTTGCACAGCAGGGCGCGACTAATCCCCCTTCTTCTCAAAGAAGGTGGAGAGGCAATCCAAACCACTCTGCCCCTGGTACTCGTGGGCCCAATCCTCAAGGTATTGACCCTAACACCGCTAACCAGCAACAGGGCACTCAGCCCAAGCCGGAGAGGCCTCTTCGCACAAATAAGCCTTGTTCGTGTTGCGGTGTTTATGGTCATTACACCCACGACTGTCCCCTCTTACCCCAGATGCGACAGATGTGGGAGTCTCAAGCCACATTGCGCGGACAACATGCCTCCCCTAATGCTCCCCCTAATGTGGCCACTACTCAACCAACTGTGTTTACTGACCCTTTCGCTCAGCAAGGATTCGTGGCTACCCAACCACCTGACGGATAGGTCGCCACTCCACCTTCCATTTCTGGTTCCTTCGATTACCAGATCCTCATGATGAACTCTGATCCATCCCCTCCCGTCGACCTTCACCTTCAAACTTGGTCTCGCCAGTACCCCAAGCCTCCCGCTCAGTCTGCCCCGAGTCCCCTTCTTCAGGTTCTACAGAGCCTCTTTCGACATCCAATGGCCCCTTACATATCCCTCAACCCAAAGTTGAGGTTCACACCAAGATTCCTAAGGGACCATTACGTCGAAATGCTGCTTCTGGTCGAACTGCTCATTCATATAGCATAGTAGATGATTTGGCGCAATCTCCTGCTGCCATTTCCACATTGGAACTCCTCCAATCGTGCCCTTCCCAAAAGAAGGCTCTGTTATCTGCCGTGGGCGCTGTAGATCTTGCTGATGACCAGATGATTGTTTTCGACACCCATCAATCAGAACATCCTCCTCTTCCTGCTTCCGTCGCCTTCCAAATCCCAGTCAAAATCCGGAATGCCAACGTTTCTCGATGTATAATTGATGAGGGGGCATCCACCTGTGTGATGTCCGCTTCGGTTTGGAAGCAACTCGGATCTCCTAACTTGGCCCCTTCCACGATCACCCTTCGAGCGTGGGACGGCCACGCCTCTCAGCCCATTGGCCTTTTTCGTAATTGTCCTGTCACCCTCGCCGGTAAGACTATTTGCGTTGACGTCGAAGTCATCGACGCCCCTCTATACTACAACAATCTATTGGGGCGAAGCTACACCTATGCCATGTCTGCTGTCCCATCCACGGTTTTTCGCAAGATGTCTTTTCCTCACTATGGGAAGATAGTCACCATCGACCAGTTGACCTATCATGAGCCAAAGTCTCAGACCTCCCCTGAGACGACCATCTCTTCCGTAGCCAATAAGCAAACCGTCGATTCCTTGACCAATGTCTCCCCCGGCGTCTACAAAGATTCCTTTCTGCTTGGAACTTTTCCTGGTCTCCCCCCTCCTCCTATCTCTGATCCCAGCTTGTCGAATGTTTGCATGATGCAATCGTCTCAGGCTTCCCTTAAGCGACCCGCTTCGGCTAGTCATCAACCTCAGACTCAACCTCGCCCACCGCAACCCACTCCTAGCCCTTCATCTCCCCCAGCCAGACCTCCTCCTTCTGGCCCTTCTCCTACAGCTGGTATCCCTGAATCCCTTTATCCCCCTGGATCGGTTCCCCCAGGCCTTAACCATCTCGGAGCCATTCCTCCTGGTCATTATCCCGCTGGTCAGATACCGTTCTTGGCTCCCCCTTTCGGAGTCTATTCGGTCCCCGTCATGGCCACCCTCTCTCCCTAACCCGACCCTCGGTATACTCGTCTGGTACCTTGACCCTCCAGCCGCTATCCCTCCTGGTCACCCCAAACCCTATCTCGCTTTGACACCGGTTCAATCGGTTCCCCTCGCTTCCTCCATCGCTACCGTGCCCCCTGCACCTCCCCAGGACCCTACCCCTGTGGTGACAGCTCCAGGAAAGAAAGACAAAGCTCGCAAGGGGGCATCTAAAGACAAGACCACTCTGACTGACCCTGCTCCTCCTCCGCCCGCCAAGCCTTGTGCCTTGTGTGATGTCGTCGGTCACGCCACCCATACTTGTCCTGAGTTGCCCCGCATTCAACCCATGTTTAAAGTCGCGTTCCCTGAGTCTACGGTCTCCGATCCTTCTCTTCCGTCCTCGTCCGTAACCAAGAACCCAAAACTATTCGCACTAGCAAACCCTGTGCTTTGTGCGGTGTCCATGGCCATTACTCCCACCATTGTCCTCACCTGACGCATTACCGCGCCTCTTTAGAAGTAGTCCGAGAGTATGAGGTTGAAAAAAATCAATCCGCCTCTCCCATACTCGCGCAGTATGCTTCGGGCCAGCTTGAAGATCCCCCCGCTCCCATCGACATTCCCCCCCTGATGTTCAGATGACGGAGTCTACTACGACTATTCATTACCTCTCATCCTCTGTGAGACCCTTGGAGCACAGTCCCATTGCATCCTCCCTTGTTGGTTCACATGACCCCCCTTCAGCGACCACTTTTGACCCCATCTTTTCTGCCCATACACGAGATCACTCCACCCGTATCTCTGTTGACCTTCGCAGCCCGAGTCCCCGCCATGCCCCCTGCAACCCTCATATATCACCCTCTAGTTCGTATATGAGTCATATCCATCCTGCTCATCGCACTCCCTCCCGCAGTTGCCGCTCGATGTCTTCTGTACACTCACGCTGCCGTCATTGCATCTCCTCCCCCCATTTGTTGTCTTGTAACACCATTCCGCAGGACCTCCCGTCCCCACCCTATATCGGTTACGCCGATGGTGCAAGTCGTTACTCCCGGAATCTAGCCTCGGCAGGTTGGGCCATTTTCACCCCCTTGCATGCCCTTGTTCTCTCAAACGGGGTCTGCATTGGTACTGCCACCAACAATCAGGCCGAATATGATGCAGTGCGTGGTCTCTTAGCCGATGCCCTTTTTCATCGCATCCTCCATCTGCACGTTCGTTTGGATTCCCTACTTCTTGTAATGCAACTAAATGGTGTTTATCGTGTGCATAACCCTGTGCTGTTTAGACGCTATTTACGAGTGAAACTCTTGATACGTGCATTTGAAACCATAACTTTCAACCATGTACTTCGAGAACAGAATCACTATGTAGATAGTATTGCAAACCATGTTCTAGATTGGCATTTATCACACGCATTTCATACAAGACAATAACATTCATAATCATTAAAAATGATGCATATCCATAATATGTGTCGCAAAACATGTGTTTAGAGTTCATCTACTCTGATACATATGACATGCCCATCGCATGTTACAAAAAATCAAAACTGGGGGCACCACTCCCCCTACATATACACTAGGGGGTACCATCTGCCCCACCTACTACCATTCCGGCGATCACGGTTGCAATGGCAGCTCCCCCGGCAGCCAGATCACGTATCCCCTGACCGGCCATCGCCATGCGCCGCATGACACCCCGACATTCCGAGGGTAGACCAATACACTGCTCCACATACTAGTCGTCTAAGTCCTGCCACTCGCGCTCTGAAACTCTGGTCAGGAACCTCTCGCATCTACAGCGGATGTCCTCTAGAAGGGCAGCCGCATCCTCATTATGCGCTGCTCTCGACCCACTCAGACCTGCAGCTCTAGATGCCGCCGGTCGTCCCATATATCCGGCCGGTTTGATCAGAGATATATCTGCATACCAAAAGTACATGAATCAGTAACCTTTCTACGATTCACTAACTTTAACATGCCAAAACCAAAGAATAGTTACTTGTCACTTACCATCGGGCCCCCATACTCACTCAAAGTGGAAGGTAAGTCCTGACTCTGGTAATTACTCCAGACCCACAGGAGAGGAAGAGAATGCTTCCAACATAAAATCAGAGCCAGATCCAATTTGCAAAGAACTTCAGTGCTGGCACTGTCCTGTCTGCCTCCTCTCTTCTCGTGATAGTAGCGCCCTAATCATCTTTGCTCTCTCTTTGCCCTTCTATCTGGGAGTCAGATACGAGGTCGTATGTCTGATCTTCTGAAGGCGTTAATAACAAAGTCCCATATGAGCAATCATGATTCACCTGCCGCCTGCATAGCGGCAACTGTCGCTTTAGCGACACCAACATCATTTGGGCCCACCCAAAGTAGGTCCCACTCAACACACTCTCCACTATCATCATCTGCCCACCGGTGATGTGATGGAACGCCTGGGTGCCTCAGATACTAGCATCGCCGCGCCACCGCACGGTCTTGACCTTCAGATCCGATTCGCATCCGAGTCCCCTTGACTTGGAGACCCGGTCGACAATGTCGCTCCACAAACTCCATGATATGTCGCCCCCGCGGTAATACTGGCTGCGTGTTTCCCACCATCCCTAGTGGCGGGAGACCCGTCAGGAAATACACATCCTGGACTGTCAGTTCGATCCTGTGCCCCTGCACTACAAAGACCTCATGCTCTGGATCCCAGTAACTGATAATCCAGGCCAACAAAGGCTCTCCCGCTCTCATCAAAGGGTTCTCCAAAAACTTTAGAACCCCAAACCTGGCCAACACACGACGGACACCCTGATCTGCCTGGATCTCTGCCCATAATGTACCCAGGTCTCTCTCTCTCCAGTTAACCCGTATATCTTCCATATCTACACAAAAACATCATCTTTGTCAGCATACAGATAGGGAATACCATAACCAAACATCAAAACCCAACTCTCATCCATAAAACAGCACTAAAACCCCCTCATCTTCCAGGTCGCACTTTTCTGCCCAATTCTGGGACAGGTCGCAGTTTTTACCCTAAAACCTACTTCCCAGGTCGCACTTTTTGGCCCAAAAAGTGCGACCCGGCCGTAGAGATGAAGGTGGGTCTGTTACTGAGATTTTGGGCCCTAAACTGAACTTTCAATCCATCAAAATGAAAGAGTAAGGTTAGGCCTCTTACCTGCCACTGACGGATCTCGTTTCCAACGGTCGGTTTGTCCGCTACGCTCGCCGCAATATTTAGGGCCTTCTCTCCTCTCTACATTCACCACAACAACACTAGCAAATGAGCGAATTTGGAGGGAAAACTGCCTTATTAAAAGAGAACCCTTGTTTCTTCTGTCGCTTGCTGCGACCATACCGTAGCCCCGTTTGACAAACCGTCTGCACCGTTGGAAAGCTCTCACCGAGCCCTCAAATGGGTATCTGTTAGTTTTTTGTGATTTGATACTTCACCAGGACACATTTCGTCCAAGAAGGGTCACTTCACCTCTCCTTAAAATCACATTTCTTCACTCACGACACTTGTACTTGGGGCACCATTTTGCCTCCTTACTTGTCTTTGTTCGTGTCGATTTTCGTCATGAGTTACTATCTTGTACTCATGTTTTCATGGTCTCCCATTGGGCCTTTACTGTGTGGCAGCACCATCGTGTCGCCCTTGTTTAGAGCATCCAAGTTGAGTCATCATTGCTTTCATGGAGTCTATCCTGAGACCCTTTGTACCCCGCTATAGCCCTCCATCCTTCATTGCTTGGTCTCTCTCTTGTGTCGCACATTATGGCCTTCAGTCCCACTGTCCCCTATCCCTTATGATATTGTGTTAGTCGCTGCCATGTCATTCATGCCCTTTATGCTCTAACAAGGGAAGTCGTCCATTCGCTACTCAGTCCCTTCCATTTCACCATCATCATTGGTGTCAGTCTGTCCGTCGCTCTACTATTTTCTCTCGTGCCTTAGTTGAGGATCTCTCATTGCCTCACCTATGGCAGACCTCCTTCTGTCGACATCAGCTCCTTCATTCCAGAAGAAAGGTCTAGAGGGCGGTGTACCTTGGTTCCAGCTTCCACTCTTGTTCGCTGCTCAACGTGTGCAAAGGGATCTCATTTCCTTTTAATTTGATTGTTTCTCCACTCCACTCTCTTCAAGCATGATCGAGATCCTGATACTTGATGGTTCAAGATGCACAGTTAGCCAGATTCTCTAGTGTGTGTGAGATGTCTCACCATGAGGGGTGGCCCCGTGCAGCTCCCACATGCCCGATGATTCTCTTCATCAAATTTTCGATGCGCTCTCCATATTTTATGATGACGGTTTTGAAGGCTTATAAATACTTCCTTGATTTGTAAAGTGTACGGCCTGATTTGTAGTCTTTCCCCGCTTATAGTATTTATTGTATTTGTATCTCATGTACTCAGATATTATTATATAAGTCCTAGCTGTTATCCCATGCACAACATGTATGTGGGATCCCTCATTGTATTTTTATCTCGCTCATGTTTATGCCGGTTTTACTTTATGGTTCGGTCCCTTGTTTACTGGACACACTATTCTTTTGTACTTTGTCTCGGCGGGAATAGGTATGCCTCCCCCGCCGCCTTTAGCACAGGTACCCTCTCATAAAAAGAGACTTGTTGCACTTGTAAGTCTCGTCTCCTCAGGGTCTAGTTCTTCAGCACCTTAGTCTACCTCACATTTCTCTCTCTGACTTCCCTCTTGATGTCTGGTGATTGAGTTCTTACAACGTACTTTGGTCATACGATTTGCTCCTAACACTCGCATGCTGGGGGGCAATCTGTTACACCATTTTTTGGTCATCTAACCTCTTATCATTAGATGGACCCAAGTACACCATGTAAGACCAATTTTACCCTAAGTAAAATTGCTTTCACTATGTAAAATAACTTAATAAACTACATTTATTAGGTTGTTTATGGTCTAAACAGGAAACCCCAAAAGGAAATATTAAACAAACCTATTTTGTTTAATTTTCCTCATGGAATAATTAATTAAACCATAATTTAATTATTATTCCTAGTCATGTTTAACTCAAAACAAAGAAATTAATTAGATAAACCTTTATTTATCTTATTATTTTCTAGGAATAATTATTTAAATCTTATTTAGATAATATTCCTTGTTAAATATGACCAAATCACCCACAAATAATTAAATAAATCATTATTTATTTGATTATCCTTCAACCAATTCCTTAAAAAGATAAATAAATCATTTATTTATTTATTATTAACAAATAAAGGGATTTGACCCAAGTCAAATACTTTTTCCCTCCAACAAATATAATAAAATATTCCATAAAAGGTGGATCTAGATTTGGTTAACATTATTTTAATCATGCACCAAGATCTGGAATGACCCAATATTTTGTTATAAATAGGAGGGTTTTTCCTACCATTCTTCACCTTTTGTTGCCTATTAGATCACTCTGGATCTATACACTTGGTCACATTTTTCTACATTATTTACTGTGTGAGCTCCCTTTGAGTTCTATCTTTGTCTGGGTTTTCTACACCAACAAGAGAGAGAGATTCTAGATCTGAAGTGTTGAGGACTTCCAAGAACCCATCCCATTGAGGAGAATTGGAAACATCTTCTTGTTTTCCTCCTAGGTGCCCTTAATACAAAAAATTCTTTCAAAAATTGTTCTTGTCTTGTCTATTGGATATATGGAGCAAACCCTTCTTTTTACTGCTTAATGTATTTCTATGCATAGATCTGGTTTTTTGCAGCTCTTGTCTTGATCAACTAACTGCAGATCTGAAGATATTGACAGCCATATTTGATGTTAGGGCTATTAGTTATGCGTAGCTAAAGTGGTCTTTTTTCGTACACTTTGACAAAGGATTCATAATAACAGCCACAGCTATGACAACTGCGTTGGAACAACGGTAGGACATCTATCCCGACTCAGTTTCATTAATTAACTAGGAATCGACGCATTAACATGTCCTCTTGTGGCTAGACCCACACTAGGGCCAAAGGGATCACCTCTGTCCACAAAGGGGATTTACCTACACAACAAGTTGGCGACTCCGCTGGGGATTAATGTGTGTTTTTCGTCTCGTTGTTCGTCGAGCGTTTGGCTTGTCGAGTCGACTTTGGTTGTTTCATTTTTTTTCTACTTTGCTTGACTTATCTGACTATTTTCAACCATCCTGTTCAGTTCCAGAGTGTCAAGTCTGACCTTTTCTTAGTGGTTTAATTTTTTCCCATGGTTTTCTATCTCGACGCGGATTTTATTTGAACAGTCGCGCCAATTTGTGCATGTTGCTTTTTTCATAGGTGCACCAACCCCTGTTTAGCGCGGATTATAGCTAAACAGTTGCGCCGAATCCTGTAGGATTTGATTTGACCTCTTTTCTGAGATTTTCTTAGTGTTTCTTGGCTCTGGATTGGTTTTTTTCTCTTGCAATTGGTCTACTGAGATTTCTTTGACCCTGTAGTCTCAGTTTTCTCAGCTGTTTTTCCATCATCTTATCAGTGGAATTTGTAGCCCTAGGGTTTCTAGGTGCCCTGTGTTGTTTGTCCAGCCCTCTCATCACTGAGCCTTCTGAGTTGAGTTCGAGTCACTTTGATCTTTGTCATTTCAATTCACTGACTAATTGTGTTAGTCTTTCTTTCGGTTCTTCGTGTCTTTGGTTTGTTGAATGATCACCTTTGTTTTTGTGCATCTCTCCATTTTCCACTTTGAGCATAGATTACATTTCTTGTTGGATCGTTTCGAAAGCCCTTTGTTTGCTTGGAAGAGTGCATCCTTGTTTTGAGTGCGTTTTATGTTTGTATTGCATTGGTCTCTTTGTTTTAGATCGTTACAATTGTAGTACTCAAAACTAGTGTTTGTTTTGATTTTTAGTGTCACAGTGCATTGTGTTCCTCATTCATCTAAAAAGACAAAAAAATGCATTCTTTCTCTTAAATGGAAAATGAAAATGTTCTTTTGCATTACTAGCTCTTAGTGAACTAGGAAAGAGTTTTTTCGTTTTCTCATTTGATTGTATTAGATGCATTAGTGAAATTATTCTTATGTTTCAATTGATTGCTACTTTGTCATAGATTCCTATCCTTCTCTTAGCTAGCATTCATTGAATGGAAATGATGTTCTTTTGCATGTAGTGTGAATTTAGGAATTTGAGATCACATTCGGTAAGGCCTTGAAATCGCAACATTAATTCAAGATCAACCTTAAAATTAATTCAATCAACTTAAGGAAACATTGAAACCTAACACATATATTTTAGAGGTCTAGGTTAGTGACGTGTTCCAGCGTCGTTAAAACTAGTAGCTGTCGTTTGCCATCTGGCATTAGACAACGCTAGTACGGACTTGTGCTTCCCGTACCATCGCGTATATAAAAGGAGACCCTCATAGGTTGCAATCCTTTATCCATAGGAAGCTGAGTCTGCCGCCCTGTAACCGTGATACACCGAACACAACATTCGGGTAGACTACCTGCACGTACGTCAAGTCCTTGGTCATTTCTCTTTCATTTGATCACCAAGGTGTATATGGCAGTTCACATAAACTTGGTACACCCTCTTGCTTAGATTACCTGAGTAGTCATTTTGGTCTTTTCGTGACTCTCTAAAAGATAAAATATCATCGAGCACTTGTCCTTTCACGCTCGTTCAATCTGAAAGTGACTAGAGTCATATTTTGCCCGTTTCTTGACTCTTAAAACATGAAACAACAAAGTTTCGTTTCAATGTCATAAAATTAATTGCCTACGATCACATGCCCGTTATAGATTTTTTCTTGGATTATTTTTAGTAGTTCCTTAGTTTTTGGCCTTGAATCCTCGAATAGGCTATCTCGTTTCCTTTCTATTTTAAAACATTGTCACAGTGGCAGAACCACCAGTTTCGTCGTCCTCTTCACTAGCTCCTAGTGGTGATACTTCTCCTGAAGTTTCTTCAGAAGCATATCAACCCACTAGGTCTGCTGATTTATGGCAATCTCTCCTTCCGAGTGTCTTACTTCTTACGACCCAGTCTCCTCTTGAAGAGCCATTTGATATCAATTGGAAACCTCAAGATGCTTGGTCTGGTTTTGGGAGCACCCAAGACTTCCCTCCTCTTACTTCGGAATCACCTTTACTAGCTACTGCCTTACTCGACACTGTTCGTCATCTTTTTCAAGATCAACTGGCTTCATATGACATGGATTCTTAGAGTTCTGTTAGTATTGAAGAGATCAACTGGCTTCATATGACATGGATTCTACAGGATAATATCAGCTCCCTCCAGATAACTTTCCTTATGTCTTTGATCCACCTTCCTCACAACCAATGTCTCTCCCACGTGGTTATCGAACTTTGGGTCAGATAATTTCTGGCGTTCAATCGTTGTATCAGAATCCGATATGGACCAATACATAAACTCCCTCCGCGAGTTTAGTTCTCTCGGTATTGGGAGCATCACCCTTGACTCCTACGACATCGACGATTGTCACCTCTGTTCCCATCTGACCCACTGTCTGTGTGGCTTCATCTGCATCGGTTGTCAGTACGACTCAACCGTCGTCAGGGTCTGCTGCTGTTCATAGGTCCATATTTATCAAATCCACGACGCCTATTAGGCATGCCATGAGTGGATCACAACCTCGAGCTGTGGAAATCCCGTCTACTTGTACTATGCCTATGGTTTCTACTTCTATTCCTAGCGGTTATACATTTGATGAGTATCTGTTGGCTATTCAACAACAATATGCTCCCTCTCCGGGTCCTCAGCAGCATAATTCCACACCTCAGGGTTCTCAGCAGCTGCAAGTTTCTGGTAACCCTCCACATCATTTCGACGTGTATGGTAATCTCGTCTATTTTCCTCTGATTTATCCCAATCAACCCGTTTACCAGCCAGGACAACCCTTGGGCCTACAAGGACAACCCTTTCAGGGAAAACCTTTGGTCCAATAGGGACAACCCTCTGGTCCATAGGGACAACCTTACGGTCCACAAGGACAACCCTTATAGGGAAAACCTTCGGCCCAATAAGGAAAACGCTACGGACCTTCTGGTCAAACTCAATTTCAACCGGAAACATATTATGTTCCCGAGGGGAAAATCTGTCCTCCACAGGGAAAACCTTTTGTGCAACAACATCAACCTTATGTTCAACAAGGCCAAACTTTTGTACAACAAGGACAACCCTACAGTCCTACGCTGGGTCAACCTGGTTTTCAGGGGCAACTTGGACCATCCAAACCATCGGGCCAACCTCTTCCACAAGGACAACCTGGTGGCTCTCAGTATCCGGGCTAACCTGCCACGTAGGGACAGCCTTTCCAACCTCAGTATCCAGGCCAACCTGCCATGCAGGGACAACTTGTCCAACCTCAGTATCCCAGTCAACCTTCTTCGTAGGGAACACCTGCTCAGCCTCAAGGCGCTACTTACCCTCCTCAAGGTCAATCTCAGGAAGTATATAATGCACCCCAAGGTTTCACTTATTATCCTCAAGGTCAATCCTAGATGGTGTATAATCCACCTCAAGGCAATGCTTACATTCCGCAGCAAAATCCATATGTTGCTCAGGAAGGACCTCAGTGGTATGCTCAGAATCAATATCCCGGTCCTCAACCCATGTATGGGAAGAACTATCAGGCTTATAACCCCTATGGATAGAATCCTTCGGGACAAAACATATGGTTGTAGAATTTCTCTCAACCTCGGTGGAATGCTAGTACTGGTCTTTAACATCGACCTGCAATGCCTTTTAATCCCCAATTGCCTTTTCTCGCTACGTTGGAACTGCCCGATGTGTCAAAGTTGACGAACGATCTGATCCTTCATAACCCGTATTGGCCTCCAGTTCCAACCAAATTCCTGGCGATTGTCCAAAATTTGAGGGCAAGTCTAGAGAAGACCCCTAAGCGCATGTTATGACGTACCACCTTTAGTATTCCTCTAACTCTTGGGTTGACGATTCTATCTGACTCCGTCTTTTCCAACGGACTCTTACTGGTGCCGCTGCCAAGTGGTACATCGAATTATCTCGTGGTGTCTTCCAAGATTTCAACTCTTTAGCCATGGCATTTCTCACGCACTTTCAGTTGCTAGTTCGGTATGAAACCAGGACGCAGCTCCTCACTTCCTTGAAGCAAGATCTAGCTACTCATATCTCTGATCATATTCATGAATGGAGGCGTCGTTGTCGCTTGATCAAGTTTGAGATTCCTGATCAGCTTCTAACTGATTGGTTTACTACCTCCTTTGTTTCTCCAATTCATAAGGACATTGCTATGGGGGCATGCGTTATTGAGGAACAAGCCATTGTTCGTGCCCAATACCTTGATTTTGTGTACTCTTAGTCCAACATGTTGTATGAACTCTTGCCTGATGCCTCCTAGAACTGGAACTTCCAAGGCACTGACGACGCCATTTGTCGACGGTATCATTGGTTTCGTATCTCAGACTTCTCGGAAGTCTTCTCATCCAAATCCTAGGAAGCAAAAATCTACTCCTTGCAATGATACTGCTTCTCAGTCGATCCCGAATTCTGGTAAAACCGCGAAAGTGAATGCTGTTTAGGCCAATCTGGCGGATAAAACTTCCAAGCGTTAGGGGAATTTTGAGGTCTAAAATGGGCCTCCTAAGGAAATAATAAAATAATAGCTAAACCATTAAAATAATATTTATGAATTTTCAATTCACTTTTTGCACCACAATCCATGTAACCATAGTTAAATTCAATTCAAAAGTTGTAACAAACTAAAAGTAATAAAAAAATTCTATTGATGTGACTATAAATAAGAATGCGTTTTTCAAGAAAAAGTCATTATCATTGAACAACTAATGCATTTTTCCTTTGTACTTAAATAACTTAAAATAAAATATAAATATAAATTTATAAATTCTTAATTATATTATATGATATTAATTAAAATTTATATTATTTAAATTGTATAATAACATGTAATTAATATACTATATAAAAATAATATAATATAATATAATATAATATAATAAATGTATAAGGATATGCATTGTTTTTTTCAAGAAATATGAAATGACAATAATATATTTTTATTCAAAAAATGTGAAATGCCATTTATTATGAGTACTTTACCTTGACTTTAAAAGTATTTAGAGCACTACCATGGTTAACCATGAGTTTTTATCCACCATTGAGAATGTGACAAGTAAGTACCCTTAACTCAAGCAATGCCACCTCAACCATTAGGGATGATGTCATCGCCTAAAATGTGATTGGTTATCATAAAGTGAATTTTTATTGTACATTTTCCTTAGGAGGCCCATTTTAGACCTCAAAATTCCCCTAATGGGTAAAATGAAGGGTAAAGGTAAGGCCAAAGCCAATACCCCGAAACAGGATTCTCAAAAAGTTCGTGCTGATGATGGTTCAAAACGTAAACCTAAGTATCCTTGCTTGATTTGTGACGAAGAGCACTACACCAAGGACTGTCCTCGACGGGTCGAAGTGAGTCGATTGCTCAAAGGCACCCAAGGAACTCCGATTGTTCTCAAAGAACCGTTTCCGTCACAACAGACTCAGTTGGTAGAGAAACCTCAGTCCTCTGCCCCATTTGGCTCTCAGGTTTTCATGATGAATGGTCCTGCATCCATTTCTATTGCTGCCTGGTTGAAATATTATACTGAACCGCGTCAGGCAGCGGGGAAAGAGATCATTGATGGTTCTCCTCCTCTGCCTGCTTCTGGCCCTCTTCAGATTGAAAGGCCCAGTACTGGGCTCGTTGTATGGCCACCTTCCAAGGTTGTACTCTGTAATGTTGATGAGCAGTTGTCATTGATGTCAACCCAAGCAGCACCAAGGGCTACCCCAATATTGCATGGGAATTTTTACCTACCAAATTACTATATTTTGGGTCAAGAATGATTTTGATGGTTTCTTCTTATCGAGATGTTTCCGTTGATATATGGCACGCCACGTAATTCTTCACGGTTTGAGAGATATTCATGTTTGAAGTTTTTAACCCCAGTTAGTGGGCTAAAACCCCATGGGGTTTTGGCATGGGTCATTGAAAAGTCATAATTAATATTTTTTAAGCTCCTCCAAGGAGAAAAAAAGAATGGATTCAAAAGCACCATCCATCAAATCAAATCATTGGTGACATAAATGAAAGTCGACAGCTTCGTTCATCACAACAAGATCACATGCTTTTCTAGCAACCTTTGAGCCTAGTAGTTTTGAGGAAGCCAACCAGAATGAACATTGGGTAGCAGCTATGAATGAAGAATTGGATCAAATCGAGAAGAATAACACCTGGGAATTAGTTCCATGACCAAAAGATAAAAATGTTATTGGGACTAAATGGGTGTTCAGGAACAAATTGAATGAAGATGGACAAGTTACTAGAAACAAAGCAAGATTGGTTTGCAAAGGCTATGCACAAGTGGAAGGAATTGATTTCGATGAAACATTTGCACCAGTTTCCAGAATGGAGGCCATTCGAATGTTTCTCGCCTATGCATGTTCAAGAAAAATCGAAGTCTACCAAATGGATGTTAAGTCAGCATTTCTGAATGGAGAATTAGAAGAAGAAGTTTACATCGAACAACCTGAAGGTTTTCTACTATCAGAAAAGAAGACTATGTTTGCAAGTTAAAGAAGTCTCTATATGTTCTCAAGCAGGCTCCCAGAGCATGGTATGCTCGTCTTGATGGATATCTATGTCAACAAGGGTTCAAGAAAGGTACTGTTGACAACAATCTTTATTTACAAATAGATAAAGATAATTTAACAATTGTTCAGGTATATGTGGATGATATAATATTTGGTAGCAATGATGATCAACTAAGTAAGAAATTTTCTACAAAGATGCAAAGTGAGTTCAAGGGTGAGCTAACATACTTCTTAGGGCTTCAAATATCTCAGCAAGAGAAAGGAATATTTATATGTCAAGCCAAGTACATCAAGGAAATTCTCAAGAAATTCAAAATGGAAGATTGCAAACCCGTCCTTACTCTGATGATAACAGGTTGCAAATTGAGCATAAATGACTCATCTAAGGATGTGGATTAGAAGTTGTACAGATCTATGATTGGTAGTCTTCTATATGTCCCGGCCAGATGTTATGCAAGCAGTTGGACAAGTAGCAAGATTCCAAGCAGCACCAAGGTGTAGAATTATAGCAAGAAGTTCATCACATGAAGTCTTCAAGTGGGCAACACTGCATACAGTCACTGTAAAGGTATCATTGTACTAAGTCATTGTAAATACGTTATTGTAAAAATTGTACTAGTGTCTATCTTCCAAGAGTTGAAGAGGCATTGTTGGGAGGTCTAGGATCATCATTAGGTGGCTGTGTCATAGTTGGGGTTATGGTCTAGTGTATCTTCTTCTTCTACATCATTCTATATCATTGTAAAGTGGACCATTTTCCCTGGTACGGGAGTCCATTCTTCTTTTATTCTTCTATAGGGTGGTAGGGTGGTGCTAGGTGAGTTGTAGCTCATTGGGTGTTGGGGCATCCGTTCAGTTGACTACTGAAGAATCTCGGGCATTGGGGCATCCATCCAGTGAGAGCTGGAGAAGAATGCTTTTCTAGATTCTAGGAAGTTGGAGCTTTATTTTCAATTGGAATTGAATATTAAAGAATTATTAGAAAATCATTAGGTGGTTTTTGTCCTGGAGTGGGTTTCCACCTTAAAAATTGTGTGCATTTGTGTTCCTTTTGTTTGCTGCTATCATTGTACAAACATTGATAATAATTGAAGATTAACTAACTCTCTAATTGAAAGAAATACTGATTCACCCCCCTCTTAGTATTTCCAACACGTAATTCTTCCTACAATCCTAATGCTCGTCCCGCTCAACATTATAGTATTGTTGAGGATTTGGCTCAGGCGCCATATACTATGTCTGCATTAGAAGTACTTCAGAGTTTTCCGTCTCAATAGAAGGCTTTGCTATCTGCCATTGGTGGGGTTGACCTTGCTGATTCGAGCCTTATCACTTTCGACTAGGAGAATTTCGTCCCATGTCTCCCTCACCAACTTGCGCTCATTATCAAAGTTGGGATTAATGGAATGAATATCCATCGAGCGGTCGTGGACAAGGGTGCGTCTATGTGTGTCATGTCATCTACCTGCTGAAAAGCCATCAGTTCACAAACTCTTAATTCATCTCCAAATGCTCTAGAAGCATTTGATGGAAGGGAATCTAAACCTCTTGGTGTTCTCGCTATTTTACCGATCACTCTAGAAGGAAAAACAGTTAACGTCGAGGTTGAAGTAGTTGATGCCAAACTCAATTACAATATTCTCCTCAGTCAAATTTGGACTCACGCCATGCTGTGCGTTCCGTCCACTCTCTTTCTTGTTTTATGATTTCCGCACGAAGGAAAGATCGTTACTGTCAATTAGTTGTCTTTTTTCACTTCTTCATCTTCCGAGAGCAACGTTTTGTACATCGATAAAATTCCTGCGACTTATGAGAGTGTAGGGCCAGGTCTCTTCAAAGATCCTGCCCTCATGGGTATTTTTACTCTTCCTCCACCCAACATTGTTCAGGTTAATATGATCTCCAGGTCGTCTGATCCGTGGATCAGTGCTTCACCCGAGAAGATTGATTCATTTGGAGATTCAAAGCCGTTAACTTCGATCGAGATTGATTATTGTGAACTTATTTTAACTTCGGATCCTCTGCCTCCTGATCATGCTCCTTTGGGCATGTATCTTGATACTTATTCTCAATCCCCTTGGCTCGGCGATTCGGATTCTCCCGATCCCTTGAGTGAGATATTTCCCTCCGATGAAGCCATCGTGGAAACTATGTCTCTTGAGGATGCTCCTTGGGACAATAGTCATCATCGTTCCTCATTCATGCTTGGCCTTGGGGACATGTCTATGTGTCTCGAGAGGTTCGCTTCTCATGTTCCTTCTCCTCCACTTCAAACACCTATTCTAACACACGAAGTCTTTGTGGAAGGTAGCTTGAGTAACATTACACAGGCGATGCCTATCGACATCTTCGTTAAAATGAGGGTTGTCGAGAACATCCATATTTGGGTGACCTATTCTCCTGATGAGATACATGTTTATAATAGTCTCTTTCGCAAGTTTCACGATGTTTTTGAATGGTCTTATGAAGAGATTCCTGGCATCGATCTAAGTATAGTGGTGCATGAGATTCCTACCTATCCTGATGCGAAGCCTGTTCTTCAATGTCTTCATCCTGTGCACCCTAGAAAGACCGCCACTATTAAGGGAGAAGTTGAAAAATTCTTAAAGTTGGTTTTATCTATCTGATTCCCTTGACAGAATGGGTTTCCAATATTGTTCTTGTAGAAAAAAAACAGGGTACCATTCGTGTCTAGTTTATTACCGTGACATTAACCGTGCTTGCCCTAAGGATAATTATCCCACTCCTTTTATTGATGAAATCATTGATGACTGCGCTGGGAGTGAGATTTTTTCCCTTATGGACGATTTTTTCTGGGTATAACCAGATTAATTTTCTTCCTTTCGATCAACATAAGACCGCCTTTATCTGTCCTTGGAGTACTTTCACCTATAAAAAGCTTCCTTTCGGTCTTAAAAATCCTGGGGCTACATTTAAGCGAGCAATGTCATATGATTTCCATGATATCAAGCGCATTGTTCAACCTTATTTGGATGACCTTCTGGCTCATTCGACTAAGCGTAAAGACCATCCTGATCATCTCCATCAGATTTTTCTTCGCTATCGACACTATAACATTCGGCTCAATCCGCATAAGTGTGTCTTCTGCGTTGACTCTGATAGGCTCTTAGGGTTTATCGTTTCCAAAGATGAGATTCATCTCGATCCACTCAAATTTGAAGCTATTGTTAATCTCCCCTCTCCTTCCTCCTTACATCAACTAGAGAGTTTGTAGGGGAAAACTAACTTCCTCCGTCGTTTTATACCTAACTATGCCAAGGTGGCCAAAGGATTTACGCGATTACTGAAGCAAGGCGTCCCGTTCCTCTGGGATGAGATCACCCAAAAGTATTTTGACGCACTAAAGACATTGCTCATCAATGCTCCTCTGTTGCGTCCTCCAAATTATCATCGTAATTACTCCCTCTATTTGGCTGCCGCATTTAGCACGATTGCCATGGTTTTGGTACAAGATGATGATGATGGTAATGAGCATGTTATTTAATATATGCATTGTAACCTTCTCGATACCGAGACGTGATATGCACATGTCGAGAAGTTGGCGTTGGCTACTGTTCAAACTGTTCAATGTTTTCATCACTATATTCAGTTGCGCACAGTGATTGTGATTTCTGATTGCAACCCTATGAGTTACATATTAACTTGTCAATTGCTGGGGGCCAAGTACTCGAAGTAGATTATCATCCTCCTGAGCTCAATTTGGAGTTCACTACCGCCAAGTCGAAGAAGTAATTGGCCTTCGTTGATTTGATCTGCTCTCTCCCTTCCGATTCCGCTCCATCTAGTTCTGAGGAATGCATTCCGGACGACACACTTTTTATTATTAGCACCCTCGATCCTTGGTACGGTGATATCATCGTATATCTTTAGATTTCCAGCTTCTGATCTAAGTTTATGAAGGATGCTCGTCGACGCATCCGTCATCAATCACAACCCTATCGCATAGTTGGAGATACAATCTACCGCATCGGAGTTGATTCCATTCTTCGCTGATGTTTGACTCTCGGGGAGGCTGAAAAGGTACTGAATGATTGTCATAGTGGCGCTTGTGGAGGTCAGATGTCTGGATATGCTACTGCACAGAAAATTCTTCGTGTTGGGTATTTCTGGTCCACCATCTTTTAAAGACTACATTGTTTTTGTTCGTAAGTGTCATGATTGCCAGATCTATCAGCGCAAGATGTGCGCACCGCCTTCCCATCTTCACCCTGTCATTACCGTTGGTCCCTTTGCGAAATGGGATATCGATTTTATGATGTGTAACCCTCACTCAGCGGGGGGGCATGCTTATATCATCGTCATAATGGACTACTTCACCAAATTGGCCGAAGCCTACACTTACGGCTGACGGTAAGACAACAACACATTTTCTATTCAATCATGTCATTGTTACCGATCATGGTTCCCGTTTTCGGCATTACATGGTGGCGGAGTTGACTTCCAAGTTGGGTCTGCGTCACGACAGCTCAACACCGTACTACCCTCAGGCCAATGGCCAGGTTGAAGCCGTGAACAAAGTTCTCGTCACTATGCTACAACGTATGATTGAGATGTGTTTGGGTTCCCATGTTTTGGCCAGATTGGAAAGACCAAAAGATGAGACAACATCAAAACCACTTTCAGACCTCAGGATCTAGCCCTCCTGGGTCCAGAGAGGGATCTCTCTATGATATGTCAAAGGTGTATGACTTTGAAGCTCAGTGTTAAAATGTTAGGCTAGTTATAAGGCTCAGGGTTTGTTTGTTTGATTGTTTGTTTGGTTGCTGGTTATCAGGAAAGAAGGGTTCAATGTAAGACAAGGATGAGCAAAGAGGGATAAGGCAGAGGTGAAGTATTCCAGGAAAAATTCAAGACCATTGGGCAATGGAGTCAGGAAAGGATTTTCTTGCTAAACAATAGGCAGGCTTTCAAATGGGCTAGTCATCTAAAACGTTGGATCTTAAAGATGATAGTGTGATATGGATTGGTAGGGGAGGAGGAGACAACACAGATTTAGGGTGCAAAGTTAAAGACCAGCTGGTCGCACAAGGATCCTAGTGGATAGGGCTAACTCTAATCCCCAGTGTTCCCAAATCTTCCAGCTAAATCTTTAACAAGAAACATCTAAGAATAGAATCATTTAATTCATACATCAGAGAGCAGGAAATATCATCCACTGCACTGGTTAAATTATCTGAAATCAATTCTTGGATAACACATTTAGAAGAAAAACATTAATGGCAATGATAGCAGAACATAGGGTACCTAACAAGGGTAAATCCTATGCCAATATTCTGACGCAAGCCAGTAGAAATGAAATGAAATGACTTAATCACAGAGATAGGAAAAACATCACCGCTGCTTTAGATTAGGATCCAAAGAAATGTGCTTGTCATATTAAATAGCAATACCAGTCAAGTACAACATTGCCAATAGCTGAATACTCAGTCTGAAATCATATTCCTCAGCCTATCTTACAACTTTACACAAAGACTGTCTCAAAAGAAACTACTTGCAGTTCTATGATAACTGATCAACAACCTTTACAATGAGTTTCTTCATGAATTTATAGCTCTAGAGGAGCAGAGAAGGTAGGTGAAAGACTAAATGCAGCATTAAAAACTTCAGAAGAGGAAGAAAGCCGAAGCCCACTCTGTATAAATTCTGTGCATTAATCTGGGACACCCTTGGGTGAAAGAGTGGTCCTCGTCAGGTTTCTATTAACTCTAGGTATGTCTCTGACGTACTTTGGCTGCAGTACTCTGTAGTACTTCTGGCGAATTAAACGAAAATAAATCAATGATTCAAGTCTGCCATGCAGTGCAACTAATGCTCCTGATAGCGTAGGACTGCTGTAGGGCTGGAAAATCTCTCTTGGACACAATAAATACTGAAACCATAATGTGTACTGTGTCCGTGCTCGGGAAGAAACATTCTGCGGATTTGAAATCCTAATGATATGGTTTTCTGCGTGCTGTACCCTCTGTGTGATCCATGACGTCTCTAATCTGGTGCTTTGCCTCTAAATCCCTGTATTAAGGCTCAAAATCTTCAATACTGAACGTTGAAATCCTTGATCATTAGTTGGTATTTCTCTGCCGCTTCATAAATGTCTCGATCTGCAAAAATCTGGGTTTTAATGGCACCGGATAGGTTTATTGCGGATATTGAACTGTCCTAGGACAATATTTATGCCGCCGCTACCTTTTCGAGCATTTCCATTGTAGTACCAGCTTCCAAATTCAACCTTCCCTGCGCAACACGCCATTACAATAGTACAATTGAACCATGGCGGTTTCACGCCTCTTTGAAACCCTGCAAAATACGAAAATTGTTAGGGCAACCATGCAAGGGGTCGGATGGTGTGGATGACTGCGAGGACGGCAAGAAGCGCAGAGGAATGGTGGAGAAGTGCTCTGGTGGGAGGTTGGAGGACTGCAGGGAAATTTAACGTAAAAACCTTAAATTTGACCTTTGAATGGATGAAAGGGCGAATGTACGGTGAGACATGTGGAATGGTGACGTGGCGGAACCGGGCGATGGCGGAATAGTCAATAGCGGGGGAAAACAAATCTGGACCGTCAGATCTCAAAGGAGATCGACGATTGAAAACGCAGCGGAGGGCGACGAACGGTGGGCTAGGAGTATGGTGATCATGGATTAAACCCCGCGCAACTTCGCTGAGCAATGACCTTTGGATGGGCGATGGCAGATCTGACGGCACACAACGATATCGCTACGCATCCATGGATGAATGATAACGTGCGATGAGGTAGCGGTTTTGAAACAGTGTGCCTGACACGCGTCGCGCGATGAGTGGAATCGCTGGACAAAGGGAAAATACCGCCTACCTTCGAAAGGCGGTGCGATAGAAACCGAGTGGTTTTTAAATAGTGCGCGGCTGGGACCATAGGGGCAGGTGCACTATGGACCGTCAATCTGGCGGGTGAATGAATGGTTAAGATATGATGATCGGCGATGAACGGATTAACGGTAGTTGCCGTGGGGGTGGCGATCGCCATTCATTCCGTTTAGATCAACGGCTGAAAACCCGCCCGACGAACATATGAGATAAGCGCTCTCCGCTTTGGCGCCTGGTCATGGCACTGAGTCATGTGGAAGGAAATGTACAGGGGGCTAGGTCGAAAGGGGCTAAGGCCCAAATACATAGAATACATGGTTTTTGGCCCATTTCAAATGAAATTAAAAGCCAAAATGGGTAACGATAGAAAGATAAAGGGGTCTCTTGGCTAAACCAAGGGCGTATGTGTGGTTTAGGAGGAGCATGGGGACGATTTAGAAGATTTAGGGGGGAATTTGGGGGTGAGGAAGGGGGACTTTGACAAAGGTAAAAGGGATGAAATGGAGGATTCTGCAGGGGTGCAAGGGGTAAATGAAGGCCTTTGGGGGCACAATTTGTCACAATCAGAGGGGCTTCTTGTATGGATACAGCAGTGGGGATTTCATCACAGGGCAAAGGCACATGAGACTTCAAGGATGATGTGTCTCCAGGGGAGATGCATTCATTGAAGGCTCAGAAACAATTTAGCCCCTGCTTTGCCTGTCAAAAATTTACAGGGGGCTAATAGGATGCATAAGTGAAACTAGCATCTCATGTTGTTTTCAGCTCTCTGGGCTTATCGAACCTCAGTGAAGAATGCGACCGGATTTACTCCATTCCAGCTTGTCTATGGTCTGGAAGCTACCCTTCCGATTGAATGTGAAATTCCTTCACTCAAACTAGATATTTAATTGCTGTTGAATACTTCACCAGAAGAGGAGCGTCTTCTATATTTAGAGAGGATTGATGAAACTCGCCGCTTTGCTGCTCTGGTCATAGAGGCACAGAAAATCGGGTCAAAGTTCATTTTGACCAGTCAGTTTCCCCTCGTTCCTTTATAGAAGGAGACCTTGTCCTCCTGTACGACCAAGCTCACGATAAGATGCGGGTAGACAAATTTCAACCCATGTGGCATGGGCCCTACATTGTTAAACACGTTTTGCAGAATGGGGCTTGTGAGCTTATTGATTATGAAGGTCATCCTCTGGATCAACCCAGAAATGGGTTATACCTTAAAAAGTACTATGCATGAGTCATTCATGCATGTTTCTTTGTACATAGGTGTTTTTTCATTTTGGTACATTTTTGGCTTGGTGTGCTTTGCAAGCGTTTTCATGCTTATTGGATCTTTGCTTATTGTACAGATGTCTATTACCCCTTATGTCAGTTTCGCAGATGGTGCTTCTCGTAGTACCCAGAACCTGTCTTCAGCAGCCTGGGTGATTTACGATCCTGCTGGTGAGTTGATAGACCTTCAAGGTATCTGTCTAGGACGAACCACAAACACTGTCACTGAATATAGTGCTGTTGTTGAACTATTTACCAAGGCCATTGCTCTTGACATTCGTGAATTGCTTGTTAACCTAGACTCACAGCTTGTTGTTCTTCAACTTAATGGGCATTATTCTGTTAGGAATCCTCATATATTAAGGTTGTATTTGCGTGTTCGTTTACTAGAAAGAAATTTTGATTACATTACATATCAACATATTACTAGATGAATGAATGCGTTAATTGATACAGAAGCCTATATTGTATTAGATAGAAATTTTCTTAATTTGTAAAAAATCATCATCACATGACAATATCCATACAGGAAAATAGATGTGTATATATATATATATATATATATATATATATATATATATATATATATATATATTGAGTGTTTGCATCCATGTGCATCATAAGTTCAAAAAATATGTATGTTTTGGTTACATCCTAAGACATCATGTATCTCAAAAAATATGCGGAAATGAAAGCCTAGGTGTCTAGTTAGCATGACGCTCATGATAGCATGTCAATGCCCGGACAAGCCACCTCAACAAGCGGTGAATATGGTTCGACACCCCTGCAATGTGTCTCTGGTACGCGCAAGAAACATCATCAAATCACGCATATTCTGGGATCCCACGGGAGATTCCCTCCAAGTTACGTATGATTTCCTCCTCACCTCCCTCACCATGGGGGGCCACATCAAAGTCACGAGGAATCCTCCGTGCTATCAGAGACATGCCTGCAGGTCTTTTTGGGCCAACATCTGAAATTATATGGATTAATGTCAAAACATGCATAACAAAAAAATCATAATACTCATCAAAATAAAAAATGAGTCTTACCCAGTGCTTCATCCCAATCCTCTCCTTCTGGGAGTGGGAGATCTGCATCACCGGTAAAATCCGTGCCAAAGTAGGGCCAATCCTCCACGACAATCAGTTGTCGGTGGAGCCACTTAAAGAACTCCGGTCTCCAGGACATCTGTTGACCGCCCCTTGACCTTGGCATCAAAGCTGCCCAATGGACCATCCATGGCTCCTGGGCTGGTGGTGTCAGAACTATTACTTCCTAATGTTTGAAAATTGGTAACCGTTCCAAGATGAAAGGTACCAAGATGGACCTGTAGCCGAACTGCTTCAACTTGGTGTTCTTTCGTTTTTTCAGTTGGCCTTTCATGTTGATTGTTACCACCTCTGCCTAGTTGTAGAGGGTCAGTGCCATGCAATCTACAGTAAGAAGTAGCTGTGTTTTTGTGGCCTCGTGCAGAGCTTGCGATCCAGCAGCTCACATGATGGTGTGCAACACTACCTTTAGTGCCAAATCCAGAATAGTTTGGATATCCACCTTTTCGCTTTTGGACCCTTTCCTTTCCCCTGGGCACACTCTATCGATAACCATACTCATGTTTTCCATTGTGGGCTGAGTACTGGTCAGGATTAGTACTTTCCCCCTCCGCGATAATCCGGTTATGAAGTAAATATCCGAGACCTCGATCTCAAGTTTCTGATCATGAACAATGAATTTTTCCTGATCAATGTCCCAGACACTGATCAAGTACTGCAATAGCTCCGGTTGAGCTCTGAGACATGGTGCCATAAATAATTTCTTGAGCCCACAAAATCTGAGAGCTTCCATGCATCTCACATTTCCCATGCCTTCCTCATCTTCTTCACTGTGTTCTTGTTCTTTCCATTCATTCACCATTTTGTACTTTCACACCTGCAAAAACATCCATACAATTTTCATTAGCCAAATAAAATGCTTTTGAAATTGTTAAATTGGTCTTACTTGTTTGAATTTTCACGCTAAAATGGTTGTTGCGGTTGGTGCGACTGTTTTAAAAATAGCTGCGCCAATTGGCACACCCCTGTTTGGAATTTAGGCCGGTTGGCGTGAGTACGTGCCCGATACCTGCATCGACCGCTGCGCCCTAAATCTTACAAAATTCCCCCATAGATCTACAAAAATGGGATGCAGGTAATGAAAATGCTATCAAAATGCAGGGAAAGATGTGAGTTCTTACCTGGAACAGATGGATTTGCGATTGGTCTTCCAGATTGCCCGCTATTAGCTCCACAAAATCAGAGTGAAAAAGGGTAACAAATTGCTCACAAGAAGTGAAAGTGAAAACTAATTTATTTTTCACCATTTTTGGCATTTTATAACTTTTCAGAACCCTAATTAGGTTTTGAAGCATATTTTTCGATTATTTTTCTATTTTATTTTGAAAAATGGGTTTTACGTGCATCTCTTGTGCAGCGATAGGTCCTCAACATCACGACGATGAAGTAACACATTGTATTTTATACTTTTTTGGACTCGGAAAAAACACAAAAAAGTCATTGTTGGAGTCATATTTTAGCTCTTTTCTGACTCTCGAAAATTGAAAAGATTGCTGAGACTCTTGTCGTTTTGAACTTGTTGAATGGCTGCGAAATGATATTAACCCAATATACGTTTACCCCTTTTTCAGGCTGGGATAGATTATTTATGAAAAATGAATACCTTAGCCTATCGCAACTAAGAGGTTATCTCAGACACATTTTTGTACCTTTTCGGATCTGTGAGACTACCTAC
Organism: Pinus albicaulis; assembly: GCA_034641835.2. Lineage (NCBI taxonomy): Eukaryota > Viridiplantae > Streptophyta > Pinopsida > Pinales > Pinaceae > Pinus > Pinus albicaulis. The sequence continues at coordinate 318,797,171 of CM076576.1, read as the reverse complement.
GAAAAGGGACTGCTGGAATTTTCTTTTCCGCTTCTTTTCAAACTCCGTAAACATGAAAAGATGTCGAGTTCTTCCTTTGTTAGACTCGTTAAAACTTAAATGACATCGGAAACCGTCACCATGACGTAACCAAGTTCCTTCTTCCTAGGGCTCGTAAAATGTACTAGGATGGATTTGTCCGAAGGACAAACTTATATGACAAGCATATGTTATTCCCTTCAGGATTGTTTTCCAAAAATAATTGGGGTACTCCCCAACAATGGTGAGGGAAAATGGAACCATTTCTTAGTTGTGTTGGCAATATGTCGCTCTTGAACATGACACTCATCTGCATTCATGTTGGGTTGGGGATGTTATCACTCTAGTAATTCTCAAGTTGTGAGATTTTGGTTTAAAGTCTAAGAACACTAGAGGTAACCACAAAACTACTTTTAAACTTTAGGATCTAGCCTTCCTAAGGCTCAGAGAGGGCTCTCTCTGCAAGATTTAACTTTGTTTTGATTATAAGATATTAGGCTAATTATTATTGTGAAATTTGGTTTTGATTTGGTTTGGTTTGGTGGGAAAAATCACTTAATGAGATGGATAGTAGGGAATATGTTTGTCCATTGGGCTAAGGAGTAAAAATTCAAGTAGACAGAACTAGCATCAAGGTCAAAAAGTCAAATGTTTTCAGAGAAAGATAGAAAAGTCTTTGAAGATCTTGGAAGGTTGTTTTGGTGAAGTGGTTTGATCAGGATAAAGAGCAATGAAGGGTTCTTTGATCTGGAAAAAGGAAGGAGTAGACAGAGGTCAATCGAAAGAGGGAGAAATTAAGGGTTCCCTACTCTGGAAATCAGCAGAAAACATAGAAATGATAAACAGTAAATGCAGGGTGCTTTAAAAAATCCTGAAATAATACTCCTGTATATTCATTCAAATTTAGAATACACAATGGATGCATGAAAACATGAGAAGATAAACAATGACAAGTAGAAAATACTTCACTTCAATGGCTCATCACATGAATCCTGAAATATGACGCTAGTTGATTTGATCCAGTTTGCTACTCGAAATTTGCAACAAAAAGCTTCCAAGTACAACAAAAATGACTATAGAAATCTTTAGAAATTTATTCCACAATATTACTTCAAAGAGTGAAGTATTTATACAAAAATGTTTACAAAATATCCTAGAATGCTTCTAGGGATGATCTAAGGAAAAATAAAATATCTTTACAACAAAATAGAGACAGCAATTTAACAAATCAACAAGCTGTTCTATTTATCCAAATAAAATAGAAAACTGTTTGTGGATTAGGTGCAGCTGACTCCCTTGGTGTCTTCCTTGCTGGCATACATATTTCAAATCTGTTTTGGAATATTATCTTCATTATCTTATACTCTTTAAATCTGATTCTCTTTAATCTCTGATACTCTTTAACTCAGATACTCTTTAATCTCTGTAAAAACTGCCTTATTGCTGTAATAAATTCTGTTTTTGATTGAAAAAATTAGCAAACAGTTTTTGTCTTTCTCTCTGCACTTTGACTTTTATAGTAAGTGAGTGAGTGATTGCCAAGCTTCATCATTAGGAATTTGTATCTTTTTTAGCCTCTTGAAGTTTTCATCTGCCTCAGTATATCTAGCAAATGTTGGTTTTATGACAAATAAATGTCTTATCTCATGCTGCAAATAAAATAAGTCTTCAAAGCTTCTGAGTAAGACTTTCCCTGTAGGAATGCCTTGCCATCCTATTTTTTCAACCTGCTCTTTTGCATACTCTCTGATTTTCTTATTATAATCTTCCTGTGGCATAAGTTTATCATTAATGACCAGAATGTTAGGCAAACTTCTTTGCCTCAAATTTTCAAATTTAACCATGAACTTGGTTATGGCTATGTTCATGTTTTCACATTTCTCTTCAAGTTGTTTCATCAGATTCTTCTTTGTAAGGAATTTCCTTATTTCAAGGATTGTTTCTGTCCTATCAGTGATTTCTATTTCTTCCAACTCTTGCTTGTTTTTACTGTTGAGAAACTTTATCAATTCTAAGGCTTGCTCAGGTTTGTCACCTAGATCATCTTTTGTTTTTTGAATCTCTGCTTGTGCTGCCTTCAGTAAATCCATCTACTCATATATCACCTAGATTGAGGGCCAAACATCATTGATGGCTTCAACGATTTTACTCCATAATTGATTCTTCACATAGGAAACTGGTTCTTTCAAGGTTAAATATTTTTGTAGATTCTTCAACTCAGTATCTAACCTGTTAGCCCTTTGTTCATGTGTTTTAGCATTGAGTTGAGCTAGCTTTTTGGTATCTTCAAGATTGTCAATCACTTTCTTCAATCTGTTAATTTCATTTGTTTGAAGTGACATTTATTCCATGGCTTTCACTAGTTTACTAGCTTCATCTGTTGGCTACACTGTTGATGTAGAAGAATCTATGGTTGATGTTGTGGATGATATCACTGGCATTGCAGTAGCCAGTGGTTCTTTTGGTGCCAAATCTTCTACTAGAGTTGAAGGCACAACAGTAGTAACCATGGGAATTACTGTAGGAGTTTCCTGTGCTTTTGTAGTTTCTCTTTCATGGACAAGCTTGTCCATTTGGATTTCCATCTCTTTTATCTGTCCTGTTAATTGAAAGATAAATTTCATCATGTTATCTTTCTGATTTTGCTCTTGTACTATTTATCTGGCCTGTGGATGTTCAGTTGGTGGAAGCTTAAGCTGTTTCCTCAATGTTGCAATGTCCTCATTCTTCTTCTTCAATAACTGTTCTGCTACTTTAATATTTGCAGGATCATATCCTACTTGGATAACTAACTCTTCTAAAGACTTAATCCTAAGATCTTTAGCATATGATGAGGCCTTGTCAACCTTCATTTGATCCCTCATGTTTATGATTGTATTCTAAAGTTTGTTGATACTCATAACCGCTGGTAGTTATGGTAGAATATAACATCTCTGAACTTTTCCTATGAAACTGAATCTTATCTAATCCATGAATACTTTCTGTGGGCACTTCAAGATCAACTTTCTTGTAGTCTGCAACTTTATTGGGAGTCTTAACTGTTGGTTGAAGCACTGACATAATCAAATTTTTGTTTGAGTAATCAAAAGATGATAAAAGTCTGTTTTGTATGCCTGATGTTTACTTCAAATACTGAGAATATATCTCATTCTTTATTGCTTCATTCTTTGTCTTAATCTGTTTATATTTTTCCCTGATATCAAGATATTTTTCTTCTGCTGTTTGTGAGGAGGATGCCTCGAAATTCTGTTGTTTTTCTACCACCTATGTATTTGAATTATCAATATGTTCTTGATTTAGATTCTCTGTAATTGGCTCATTTGTATTGACTGTAGCAACAACCTTATTTGTCACTGGAAAATCTGTTTCTTCTACCTCAATAGTCACTTTATCTTTATCCACTGGATTGATTTTAGGCTTTTTATTGTATCTTAATTTGAACCTATTCTCAGTGGTGGTTTCAACAATGTATGTTTCTTCTTCTCTGACCATCTTAGTAGCCTTTTCTCCTTGATTTGCAGTTTTAAGGTGTGACTAGTATCACCCTGCTTAATTGCATCTACCAAAGTGTTTTCTACCCATTCAGTTTGATTGACATACTTCTCAATCTTTGGTTTTTCTCATGAATGTAGGGTGTTAGTTTGCAGTTAACCCTCATTTTGCTCAATATTCCTTGTGGATCATAGTTCCATGAGAATCTTTCTTCAAATTTGTACTCAAGTAATTGCTTTGTTGCTTCTTGTTCTGCATCTTTGTGATTACAAATAAATGGTCCCACCTGATTCTTCAGCTTAAATTGGGTCTTCTTCTTGGCTGCTAGAAAGTTGATAGAATCATAATTTAAGATTTTCCTGATATACTCCAAGGCAAAGACTCTCATTGGTACATATTTAGGTAGTTTGTAGGGTAACAAATTGGACCCAAAAACTCTAATTTTTGTATGTTTCTCATATAAGTACTAATCACCAGTTATAGTGTGCTTTGATAGTTGTAGAATTTTCTTCATTTCATCACTGATCGTTGGTTTTTCTGTGTTGGTCAACATATATATCAATGGATGGAAAAAGTTATATGTAAACTCTGCACAAGTAAACTCTATGGAATCTTTTATGATCAAAGAAATCCAAAAAATGATTGAAAGTGGATTTTCTTCTATATCAAGCTTCTGGAGGGTCATAGGAAACTTGTCTTCTTGAAAATACAAGAACATATGGAAGAGAAAGGATGTATATCTGAATACTCCTTCAGTTGGAAATTTGAGTAGTTGATCATGGATATTGTCAGCTATTTACTCAACATAATTGAAAATTACAGAGGGACGCTATCCTGGTGCAAAAGTAGATAGAAACCCTAGGATGGACTCATTAGTATGTTCATCTGTAATGTATCCTAGGATAAATGACAGCATGGAAATGACATGCCTATACCATTCTGGAAATTTTGAAGTAGAATATGGAGGGTTGATTTGTGGAATTTCAACATGTAAGGGCATGAACACTTGAAAAATTTGAAACATTTTTGGAAAATCAAGACCAATGTACAAATTTTTAAGTGCTTCTATTGACAAAGGAACTGATTTAGGATCATGTTTGTGGTGTAAAATCTAGTTAATGGAATTAGCAATAATTGTAAATAGTACCTCTTTGTTTGAATTAATAATTGCTCTATTTTTAGGTGAATATTAGCTCTGACACAACCTAATAACCTCTAGGCATTGGTGAGTGACTGGAACAACATATTTGGGTAGGTTTGATTCCCAAATCTGGACTTTTTCAACCTGATCTAAGGACTTTTCATAGCTCTAGCAGTGGAGGTCTAACAGATTAAATTCAACAACTGGATCTGCTATCTTATAGTCTACATTTTCTAAAGGTGTGTGTTCAATGTCTACAACAGGAGGTTGTAGAGGATTCACAATGATTGGAGTTTTGGAGGACATAGCTGGAGTGGATTTTGGAATTTTAAGCTTTCTGGATTCTTCTGTAAGATTAAATGATTTACAGAAGTATTCTTTGATTTTGACAGAAGTTCTTGGATGAAAATAAGCACAATTTGATTTTATCCTTGGGTTTCAACTTCAATTTTAACTTCAAAATGTACTATAGATTCTCACAGGTTTATAAAATAAGAAACAAGGGTTTCTTTTACTTTTTCAGTGGATATTGGGCTAAAAATCGTTTCAAATTGGACACAGAGGGTCGAGGTTACATGCAGAGGATTTATGGGTTTGATTGGAGTTTGATAAGTCTGTAAAAGCTTAAATAAATTCGAGTTTCTCCTTTAAAACTGAATATAATATTAAAACAGGGGTTTTTAATCAAATTTTGACATTAATTTGACTCTTTTCGAGCAAACAGAAACTTTCTTAGGGCAAATAGGCTTTCACTGTATTAAATTCCTTTAGCAATGTCTTTTCAAATGATATCAGGCTCGTTTTTATTGGAAAATACCTGTTTGCATAGGTATAAGTCTTTGTAATAGTTCTTTGGGCGTTTGATAGGTTTCTAGTAGCTTTCTGGGAATTTTCAGCAGTCTGGGATCTTTCTGAAGTCTTTTGGCAGCAAATTCGGATTTTTTTTGCTGGTTCTAGGCTTGAATACAAAGCACATGCTTCGTTTTCTGAGTCGGGAGGATGAACACAGTCAATAAGTACAAGAAAAGAGATTAATGACACATTTTTAGAAATTTATTAGGCGTTTTAGGTCTAAAGAACCTGCAATTAATAGTGGTCACATCGGATCAAATGGTGGTTTTGGGGATTTCAAAGGCGAAAAACGCAAGTGGTTATTGCACAGGAAATAGGTGGTAAGTCGTATTAGTTGGATTGGATGCGATCCAATAAAGCTCAGCCACGTGGAGGAGAGAGGAAAAGGTGAAACCACCTATTTCGCGTGGTTAGAAATGTGTTATGATCGCACAACTTAATTTATGATATGGCTCTTGGATCATCGGATTTGGGAGGGCCAATGCGAATGGATACAATTGCATCTTGGAGTTGCTCAGTGTTTGGGCATGGGGCCCATATTTTATTGATGCGGCAGGGTTAAAAAATGTATTAGAACATAGTTTATAATGAATAAACTAATGTTTTACTTTGTTGATTGTGGCGGGGTAATGTTATATTGTTTAAAATAAAACATTTAATAAAATGTTAATAATCAATGGCGCGAGTATGGTATTTAACATTGTAAATGTATATTTATAACAAATAAACATTGCTTTATTCGATTGGCGGTATATATATATATATATATATATATATATATATATATATATATATATATTATATGGTTAATAAAACGTTTTTTCGTGTTTTAAAACCATAGGGGGCGGGATTAGAATATAGAATATGTTTAAACCTATGGGAAGAGGGCGGGGGTTTATTTAATCATGTGGGATAAATAAATATAGGTTTAACTTAAAATAAGTGGGTTTGAGGATATTAATATATAAAGAAATTAATATATACGGGAAGGGTTGCTTATAAGGACTTAATACTTAGGTTAGAAATTAATATGAAATGGAGAATTAATGAATGAAATGAAATAAAATAAATAGTATTTAAACCAAGTAAAGTGTAAAATAGGCTTTTTAGCATAATTTGTCCCATTTTGATTTTTTACACATAAACTTAGGATAAAAATGCATTTTGTGGGTTTTTGAGTGTTTTTTGAATGAAAATGAAATTAATTAAGTAGGATTTTTACTTTTACTAAGGAAAAAAGGTGTTTTACTTGGGAAAATGGATCATAGTTTTGGAAAATGGCGAATATGCTGATGAAGTGGGTTTTATGTAGGGAATCCAATATTTTTAACCAATCAGTTATTTAAGCCTTGGGTCTGGTCCCAACAAAAGTCAGAGAAATGCTCTGAGCCTCTTTTAACTGAAGGTTTTGAATACTGGATTATTGTGGGGGAAGGGAAATTAGTAATATTTTTGCCCGATGATGCTTTATTACATGCCTTGCACAACTGCTTTCTACCTACCCATCATTATTTGAACATTTTTTACTTCATTTTCAAGGGAGCATTTAAGCTTGCAACCCTAAATCCATTTTTCTTTCAAAGTAATAAATCTATCTAAATATAACCTTATTTCATCCGAGGGCTCAGATTAAATTGTTGAACTTCTCATTTATTCTCTAACTATCTACTGATTTGTCAAGTTTAAACTGTTTGACATATCTTTATTCTCTATCTAAAACATGAAATTCAAAGCATAAAAAGTTAGGATTAAACTATTTAACTGATCATGGATTATGGCATTTTGAACAATCTGCACATAATCATTATTCTTGCAGTAAAAGTAAATAGTAGTGGAATTTTGACTTGCTCACTTTCAGGTCTTATTTTTATCTCTTTTTTTCTTTTGGGGTCTATTCTTTTCTAAGTCCTTTGATTTTTCTTTTAGGATTTTTACCTTCTTTTCATTTTTTTATTATTTTTTCAAATATGGGAAACAACTTGTAGAAAGAAAGGTATGTACATATTTACAATACTATTAAATTCAATTAAAAAATTATGAATCCTTTTATTATAGGACCCTAACAGTGGCTCCACATGGGGATGGCATTTCCTAGTGAAATGTCAAAAACTTTTAAGACTAGTAGTCTTTGAATTTTGACTGTGATGACCCTATAAGTGTCTTCTGATTTCTGTTTTTATTCATACTTATTTATTTTACCTTTCAAAGCATATGGCCTTCTCTCCGGGCTTCAACTTTGTGAAGAAAACATCCAATCCAATCTAAAATCTGCAATGAATATGTACAATGGTCAAAGTAAATAGAACTAACTATTTGTTATCTCTAAGGAGTAGTAGTGCTTCAACATTCTGCCATTTACTGGTCCATCTAGCATATTTGATCCATCAATTTCTTTCAGATAGAAAGCATTGTTACCTTTGTAACCATAAATAACATAAGGTCCTTTCCATAGAAAATCAATTTTTCCATGTTTACCTTTGTCTTTTCTTCTTGAATCCCATCTTAACACTTTTTCTGCAATGTAGAAATAATCTTCTTTACTCTTTTTGTCAAAAATTTTCTTTATCTTATCCTAGATAACTTGAGACTTAATGTAAACCTCTTCTCTTGTTTGCTGCAAGTGAATGGTTTGATTTATCCTTTTTTGTATATCATTTGGCTCAACTTGTAATTCTTGGATAATTTTCATTACTGGTACTCCTAATGAAGATGAAAAAATAGCATCCATTCCATATACAAGCTGGTAGGGAGATGTACCAATATATTTTTTAGTTGTAAGTTTATCTGCCCATAAGGCATTGACTAACTTTTTGTTCCAAGTCTTTTTGTTATCTTCAAGTAACTTTTTGATGATGTTTACAAGGCTCTTATTTGAAGATTCAACTAGACCATTACCCTGTGGGTAATATGCAGTAGAATGATTTAGGGTGATGTGATATTTATGGAAAAATTCAATCATCATTTTAGATTTTAATGCAGTTGCATTGTCAACAATAATCTTTTGGGGACATCCAAATCTTGAAAGTATGTTGCTTTCTAGAAAGGAGATAATGATAGTATCTATGGCTTGCCTAGAGGGTATGGCTTCAATCCACTTGGTAAAATAGTTAGTGGCTGTCAGAATCCACTTATGTTGGGCTGATGATGCGGGGTAAATTTCTCCAATGAAGTCAAGACCCCATTGTTGAAATGGAATTTCAGTTGAAATGGGCTTTAAGGGCAGGGGTAACAACTTTTTCTTACCCTCAAATATTTGACACTTGTGACAGGAGGTCACATACCTTTTAACATCTGCGAACAAAGTAGGCCAGTAAAAAACAGCTCTCAGGATTTTGTCTGCAGTAGTCTTCCAGTAGAGATGTCCACCACAGTCACCTGCATGAAATTCTTGTAATATTTTGTCAGCTTATTCTTTTAACAAACAATTTAATAAAATTCCACTACGATCTTTCCAAAAAAATACATTGTCTAATATACAAAATCTTACTTCCTTAAGCTTTAAAAATCTAGCTTTTGTTCTTGATAATCCAGGAGGAGCTTGTAAGTTTAGTAATACAAATATGATATCTGCATACCATGGTGAATCTGAAAAGGCTTCACTGATCTCTAGAGTCCCCATCTCTTCCTAATCATCTACTTGGGCAATAAAATTTATGTCTAGGACATGAAAATTTGATTCAGCCATGAGTTTGGCTAAACCTTGACATTTTATCAGTTTTGTGGGTTTTATCTCTATGTCATATTCTAAAATTGTGGCAATCCACTTACCTCTTCTACCATCAAGACCATCCTGAGTTAGAATGTCTTTTACTACTGCATTTGGGACATAGGAAATGCTGTGAGAATAGAGAATATACACTTTGAAATCTTTAATGGCCTTTACCAAAGCTAGGGCCTGCTTTTCATTAATATTGTATTTCAAAGTGGCATCTCTTAGTGTTCTGTTAAAGAAAGCTATGGGCTATTCATAACCCTGGTCATTTTTTTGCAGTAAAACTGCAGCAATGGTGTGTTCTGAAGAAAATGAAAAAATGATGAAATCCTTTTTAAAGTCAGGACTTATAAGGACTGGGGTTTTGGTTAAGGCCTGTTTGATGGATTCAAATGATTGTTTGGCCTCAATAGTCCATATAAGAACTGAATTTTTTTTAGGCATGTTGTTTAATTCTCTAATTATCTCAGCTAAATTGAAAATGAATCTTCTTAGAAAGTTAATTTTTCTTAGAAAGGCTTGTAACTCTTTTATGTTTCTCGGAGGACTAATGTTAAGAATTGCTTCTATTCTGGCAGGGTCTATTCTAATTCATTCTTTAGATATTATGTGTCCTATTAACTTGCCTTCTTCTAATCCAAATAAGGTTTTATTAGGGTTTAAAGAGATGCCAAACTTTCTGCATTTAATAAAGACTTGTCTAAGATGATCCAAGTCTGTTTTGTATGCTTGGTGTTTGCTTCAAATACTGAGAATATATCTCATTCTTGATTTCTTTATTCTTTGTCTTAATCTGTTTATATTTTTCCCTGATATCAAGATATTTTTCTTCTACTGTCTGTGAGGAGGATGCGTCCAAATTCTGATGTTTTTCTACCACCTGTGTATTTGAATTATCAATCTGTTCTTCATTAGGATTCTCTGTAATTGGCTCGTTTGTATTGACTGTAGCAACATCCTTATTTGTCACTGGAACATTTGTTTCTTCTACCTCAATAGTCACTTTCTCTTTATCCACTGGATTGATTTTAGGCTTTTTATTGTATCTTAATTTGAACCTATTCTCAGTTGTGGTTTCAGCAATGTATGTTCCTTCTTCTCTGACTCTCCTAGTATCCTTTTCTCTTTGATTTGCAGTTTTTAAGGTGTGACTTGTATCACCCTGCTTAACTACTTCTACCAAAGTGTTTTCTACCCATTCAGTTTGATTGACATACTTCTCAATCTCTGGGTTTTTTTCATGAATGTAGGGTGTTAGTTTGCTCTTAACCCTCATTTTGCTCAATATTCCTTGTGGATCATAGTTCCATGATAAGCTTTCTTCAAATCTGTACTCAAGTAATTGCTTTGCTGTTTCTTGTTTTGCATATCTGTGATTACAAATAAATGGTCCCACCTAATTCTTCAGCTTAAATTGGGTCTTCTTCTTGGCTGTTAGAAAGTTGATAGAATCAGAATTTAATATTTGCCTGATATACCCCAAGGAAAGGACTCTCATTGGTACATATTTAGGTAGTTTGTAGGGTAACAAATTGAACCCAAAAACTCTAATTTCTGTATGTTTATCATATAAGTACCAATCACCAGTTCTAGTGTGCTTTGATAGCTATAGAATTTTCCTCATTTCATCACTGATCCTTGGTTGTTCTGTGTTGGTCAACATATTTATCAATGGATGGACAAAGTTATTTGTAAACTCTGCGTAAGTAAACTCTGTGGACTATTTTCTGATCAAAGAAGTCCAAAAAATGACTGAAAGTGGATTTTCTTCTATATCAAGCTTCTGGAGGGTCATAGGAAACCTGTCTGCTTGAAAATACAAGAACATATGGAAGTGAAAGGATGTAGATCTGAATACTCCTTCAGTCGGAAATTTGACTAGCTGATCATGTATATTGTCAGCTATATACTCAGCATAATTGAAAATTACAGAGAGGGACTGTCATTGTGGAAAAGTAGATAGAAACCCTAGGATGGACTCATCAGTATGTTCATCTGTAATGTATCCTAGGATAAATAACAACATGGAAGTGACATGCCTAGACCCTTCTGGAAATTTTGAAGTAGAATATGGAGGGTTTATTTGTGGAATTTCAACATGTAAGGTTATGAACACTTGAAAAATATGAAACCTTTTGGGAAAATCAAGACCAATGTACAACTTTGTAAGTGGTTCTATTGACAAAGGAACTGATTTAGGATCATGTTTGAGTTGTAAAATCTGGTTTATGGACTCAGCAATAATTTTAAACAATACCTCTTTGTTTGCATTCATCATTGCTCTATTTTCAGGTGAATAATAGCTCTGACACAACCTAATAACCTCTGGGCATTGGTGAGTGACTGGAACAACATATTTGGGTAGGTTTGATTCCCAAATTTGGACTTCTTCAACCTGATCTAAGGAATTTTCATAGCTCCAGCTATGGAGGTCTAACATATTAAATTCAATAACTGGATCTACTATCTTATAGTCTACATCTGCTAAAGGTGTGCGTTTAATGTCTACAACAGGAGGTTGTAGAGGATTCACAATGATTGCAGTTTTGGAGGACATAGCTGGAGTGGATTTTGGCATTTTAAGCTTTTTGGATTCTTCTGTAAGATTAAATGATTTACAGAAGTATTCTTTGATTTTGACAGAAGTTCTTGGATGAAAATAAACACAATTTGTTTTTTTCCTTGGGTTTCAACTTCAATTTTAAGTTCAAACTGTGCTACAGACTCTCATAGGTTTATAAAATAAGAAACAGGGGTTTCTTTTATTTTTTCAGTGGATATTGGGCTAAAAATTGTTTCAAATTGGACACAGAGGGTCGAGGTTACCTGCAGAGGATTTATGGGTTTGATTGGATTTTTATAAGTCTGTAAAAGCTTAAATAAACTTAGGTTTCTCCTTTAAAACCAAATGCAGTATTAAAACAGGGGTTTTTAATCAAATTTTGACATGAATTTGACTCTTTTCAGGAAAAAAGAAGCTTTCTTAGGGAAAATAGGCTTTTACTGTATTAAATTCTTTTAGCAATGTATTTTCAAATGATAACATGCTCATTTTTCTTGGAAAATACCTATTTGTGCAGGTATAAGTCTTTTTAACAATTCTTTGGGCGTTTGACAGGTTTTTGGTAGCTTTCTGGGACTTTTCAGCAATCTGGGATCTTTGTGAAGTCTTTTGGCAGCAAATTTGGATTTTTTTTGCTGGTTCTGGGCTTGAATACAAAGCACAGACTTCGTTTTATGAGTCGTGAGGATGAATACAGTTGATAGTTTAGGAAAAGGGATTGATGGCACATTTTTAGAAATTTATTAGGCATTTTAGGTCTAAAGAACTTGTAATTAATGGCGGTCACATCGGATCAAATGGTGGTTTTCGGGCTTTCAAAGGTGAAAACCGCAAGTGGTTATTGCAAAGGAAATAGGTGCTAAGTGGTATTAGTTGGATCAGATGCGATCCAATAAAGCTCGGCCACATGGAGGAGAGAGGAAAAGGTGAAACCACCTATTTCACGTGGTTAGAAATGTGTTATTATCGCGCAACTTAATTTGTAATATGGCCTTTGGAGCGTCGGATTTGGGAAGGCCAATGCGAATGGCTAAGATTGCATCTTGGAGTTGCTCAATGTTGGGGCATGGGGCCCATGTTTTACTGATGCAGTAGGGTTAAAAAATGTATTAAAACATAGTTTATAATGAATAAACTAAAGTTTTACTTTGTTGATTATGGTGGGGTAATGTTATATTGTTTAAAATAAAACATTTAATCAAATTTTAATAATCAATGGTGCGGGTATGGTATTTAACATTGTAAATGTATATTTATAACAAATAAACATTGTTTTATTTGATTGGTGGTATATATATACTATATGGTTAATACAACTTTTTTTCGTGTTTTAAAACCATAGGGGGTGGGATTAGAATATAAAATATGTTTAAACATATGGGAAGAGGGTGGGAGTTTATTTAATCATGTGGGATAAATAAACATAGGTTTAACTTAAAATAAGTGGGTATGGGGATATTAATATATATGGGAAGGGTTGCTTATAAGGATTTAATGCTTAGGTTAGAAATTAATATGAAATGGAGAATTAATGAATGAAATGAAATAAAATACATATATTTAAACCAAGTAAAGTGTAAAATAGGTTTTTTAGCATGATTTGTCCCATTTTGATTTTTTACACATAAAATTAGGATAAAAATTCATTTTGTGGGTTTTTGAGTGTTTTTTGAATGAAAATGAAATTAATTAAGTAGGGTTTTTACTTTTACTAAGAAAAAAAGGTGTTTTACTTAGGAAAAATGATCATAGTTTTGGAAAAGGGTGAATATGCTGATGAAGTGGGTTTTATGTAGGGAATCCAATATTTTTAACCTATTAGTTATTTAAGCCTTGGGTCCAGTCCCAAAAAAAGTAAGAGAAATGCTCTGAGCCTCTTTTAACTGAAGGTTTTGAATACTGGATTATTGCGGGGGAAGGGAAATTAGTAATATTTTTGCCCGATGATGCTTTATTACTTGCCTTGCACAACTGCTTTCTACCTACCCATCATTATTCTAACATTTTTTACTTCATTTGCAAGGGTGCATTTAAGCTTGCAACCCTAAATTCATTTTTCTTTCAAAGTAATAAATCTATCTAAATCTAACCTTATTTCATCCGAGGGCTCAGATTAAACTGTTGAGCTCCTCATTTATTTTTTAACTATCTACTGATTTGTCAAGTTTAAACTATTTGACATATCTTTATTCTCTATCTAAAACATGAAATTCAAAGTACGAAAAGTTAAGATTAAACTATTTAACTGATCATGGATTATGGCATTTTGAACAATCTACACATAATCATTATTCTTGCAGTAAAAGTAAATAGTAGTGGGATTTTGATTTGCTCACTTTCAGGTCTTATTTTTATCTCTATTTTTCTTTTGGGGTCTATTATTTTCTAAGTCCCTTGATTTTTCTTTTATGAATTTTACCCTCTTTTCATTTTTTTATTATTTTTTCAAATATGGGAAAACAACTTGCAGAAAGCAAGGTATGTACATATTTACAAGACTATCAAAGTTAATTAAAAAATTATGAATCCTATTATTATAGGACCCTAATAGGGGACATCTCATTTCGTCATTTTTTCCTTCGTGGGTTTGGGTAATCTATTTTGACCTCTCATCTGCTCTTTGCCACATCACCATGACCTCAGATCCCTTGTTGTCGAATACTGCCAAATCCGGAGTCGTGTCACTGATATGTTCAAGAGAAGTTCCCATTTTCAGTTTTCAACCTCCCTTTGATCCTCTTTTTGGTCCTGATTCACTATCATCATATTCCTCTGTCTGGTGTCGATGATGTGGGAAACATTATGGCTCTCCTTCGACCAGGTCGCTTCCTATCGACTTCCGCTCATTATCCAGGAAGTTGATCTAGAGACTCCCTTCTGGTACATTGGAGCTTGCATGCCTCAATGGCGAGTTCTTTGCATTCGATGACAGGTCCACATCATTGGCCTTCGATCAAGTGATTCTGCAGGTGTTCAATGCCAGATCACTATTCACATTTTGTGGATTGTACTAGTTGTACCTTGAGATCCATTGTCATTATTGGTGGTTTCTCTCATGCCTGTTAACTACTTACATCATTCGCTGGTAATCAGGTGACTTTCTTGCATGTTCGACTTCAGCTCACATATTCGCATGCTTGAATTTGTACTTGTTCGGGTCAAGATGATGCGCAAGACCCTGGGTTTTTTCTGATAAAATCGAGGCTGTGGGATATTTTGGTTTATCATGACTATATGCATGACTCTTTTTATTGGATGTCTGCGACCATACCTGAGTCTATTTATTGATCCTTACTGCTATATGGCTGCGTCCATACCTCATATCTCAGTTTTATATGTCCTCTATTATGGATGGATGAGCCCATGCCACATGTTCATGAATCAGATATATCAGTTGTATTTGTACTTGCAAGTCTTCCGACAATGGTGTTTGGTTTGAACACGTTCTCGTAAAGCATTTCAATTCTCCCTCTCTCTCGGACCTCATGCTTTAGGGGGCATCTATTACACAACATTTTGTCACCGTCCTTGAAATCCCAATCCTGCACATTGGAGTACCATTTATGTGACTTATATGTAGTGTCATGCCTTGCAAAAAGTGTCATTACATCCCTTTCCATGAGAAGAACATTTCCTTTGTTGACTATTCCTGGAATAGACCATCAAAAACACATGATTTTGGGTTGGCACTAGTAGGCATTTATGGCCTCACGCCAATAGAGAAATTAACATTGGGCCCCGTGCCCATTGGCGCTCTGTTTCAGTGGACTGCCCGTGTCGAGCTGTTTATGTAAATTTTTTTAAAATAGAAGCGAAGTTTCCATTGTTAAACACTTCGTGAGCGGAGTCAACATGGGTTGTTCGACCGAATAACGTCGAACATCTTCCTTTGGCTTCTTGTTTCCTACATTTGGGCAACCTCCCAAAGGATAAGGCCTCCCTGCCACCATTTGAGGGATCCCAACCTCCTCCTCCTCTCCTATAAATACATCTCTCTCACATAGATGCAACTAGCTGAAAATTTTGTATAATAGCTGAAACAGTGTGAATAAGTTGGTGTGAGATAGAGAAGAGAGATACCCCTTGTCGAGAGAGAGTCTAGGCTTATTGCCTCGCCAAGTCCAATTCCCCGATGAATGCTTGAGACACATTTTGACTGGACCCGCTGAAGGAGGCTGCAACGTCAGGGCTCTTATGGTTTTAAACTCTTTCTCTCTTCTTAATTAATACATGACTGATGTTTTGGTTCCTGTCTTGCATTTGATATGATTAGTCTTGTGAAATACGTTTAATTCTCCTTGACCAATTAGATAGTTATGAATGAAAATATTGTTTCATATGTTGCTATCATTCTCTGATCCTTGTGCAGGAACCTGAGTACTACCGCTAAAGGGCCGCGACATGTCGGGACGAAGATCAGGAGACTACTACCACAGCTATGACAACTACGTTGGAACACAGGTAGGACATCTATCTCGACTCAGTTTCATTCATTAATTAGGAATTGACACATTAGCATGTCCTCTTGCTGCTAGACCCACCCTAGGGCTAGAGGGATCACCTATGTTCGCAGAGGGGAATTACCTACACAACACTTAGCATAAAATACTATGGAGTGGACTACAACATCCCTCTATAGCTCTGAGTATTGTTGATATTGAGATCAAATTACAACAATCAAGAAACCAACTTAGACAACGTAAATACAAGCTTTGAGCAAATGAAATTAACACATTAACATAAGAAAATTAATCATTTAATCAATTAACAATCTGCTGCTGAAACTTTAGAAATAATGCATTAGCGGTCTAAAATAATTATTGCTGCATAAAAAAGAATTAAACACACACACACACTACGCTGCAGGAGTTGTGAGTGAAGGGGGCCCTCCCTCACTCACAACCCCTTCAAAACTCGAAGATATTGCTCTGAAAAGTAGACCGAACATAAGATATTGTATTAATATGAAAATATATAGCCAAGTACAATCTGATATATTTCTTATCACCAGAAATTCCAACCCAACAACCCTTTAAAATATGAAATACATCTGATTTTATATAGTCTCTAAAGCCCATATTTGGATTGAATAAGAAAAGTGACTAATCTAAGCTATCATCCAACAATACAGGTCCAAATCATCAAAATTAGCTTCTGTTGAGTCTAATCCATGACCGAAAGCAAGGATTAGATGATTTCTATTACATAGCTGAAGTTTCCTCCTCATGTGGTCACGAGAAGAAATTTGTAGGTTTGGGTTGTTTCAGAAGGAGTTTCGAAGCAACCAATAGGATAGCCTCCATGTGCAACAAATTCCCCACAAAAGCCATATTATTGTTGGATTTGGCAATAAGTAGAACATAGCCAACCGCTGATTTCGTTGCAGGAAATTAGGACGGTTGTAGGAAATTGAGGCTTCTGCAGGAAATCTGGAGCTTTTGCAAGAAATCCGGATCATCTGCAATAAATCCATAGCTTCTACAAGAAATGTGGCCGCACGAGCTATCTTCAAGAATTTGCGGAGCTGTTTCGAATCAAAGCAAATCTGCACGAGTTCTAGATTAGTTGGAGTGGTAATTCAATAAAGATACAACTAGATCAGAGAATACTTCAAGTTTAAGGCAAAATGACACTTATTATGTTAATTTGACATACCTTAAGCTTATAGTACCCTTTTAGCCAAAAATAAACAATATAGATGAACTAAGCATAATTAGGGGCGGTAGGAGTTCAAAAATAAGGGAGGTAAGGCTTGGGAAAGGTGTGAAAAATAGGCAAAATTGAGACTTAACATCTCCCCCACACCAAAAATATTGCATGTCCCTATGTAAGAAAAAAATTAGCAGCCTCCGAAACACAGAGTCATTTTTTCTCCTAGGCTGCAGCTACTACGGCCAGATGATCCGACTAGGCCCGACTAGACTCCATCTGAATCTGACCCCTGTACATTTCGTTCTTCTTCTCCAGGTGGTCTATCTGAGCTTGCTTATTTTTCATAATGCGAGCCACTTTATCATGCCACTCCTCATGTTATTTCTGCATTATGAGGTTGTTCTGCTTCAAGGACACGTTTTCCTTCCTTAAGGCCTGCTCTAAAATAATGATCTCTTTAATGGTCTCTTCCAGCACCTGTCGAGACCGCTTCCTCTGGGGAGTAACTTTCCCTCATGATGTCCTTCGGAAGATTGGGGCACACTAAGGTCCCCCTGCCCTTGCTTCTCTTCCATGGTTTCATTTATATTTTCCTGCAGCAAAGGACTCTGGAAGGACATAGTGTCCTTGTCAATGAATGTGGTTGGTTCCACCTTCTCCTTTCCCTTGGCCAAACCATGGGAATTTCCTTTCTTTTTATCTGAATTTTTGGGTGGTGTTCCCCCTTTTATCGTGTCCTTAATAGCCAGCTTAGAAGCCTGGCTCCTCGTAAATATTTTAGCGGGGGTAGAAGGTCCCTTTTGTTGGGAACATTTTATAGTGGTTTCCCCAGTCACCATTACTTCTTCGTCCCCGTCATCCTATTTTACTTGTGGTCCACGAGTCCACAACTTATTCTTAGGATTCTATGTTGGATGTTTCTCCTTGAGCACTGAGGAGTCAGAGTCTCTGTCTTCCCCAAAATGGTTCTTGGCCAGAAAGTCCTCCCATGTCTTTTTATTTTTCTGCAGGACCTCCATCAGGATGATTTTCACCATCCCATGGTGATAGAGGTTTTCCTCTATATGGCCGAATATTTCTTTTGCGGCCGTGGAAATTTTTGCCAAAGACATCTTCAAATAGTATGGCAAATTTAGGGGTTGATCTCGAAACTGTCCGAGAAGCCGAATGTGAAATAGAAATGTGAGGCCAAAGCAACCTTCACACATTATATACTTCTGCAAGAAGAACAGTAGGTGATGATACTTCTCAAAAAATCTTGTGGAATCCCCTTTTCCTAGTTAGGGTTGAATTATCCTTCTGAATGAAAGACGCGCACATTCCCTTTTTGAAGCGTGGGTTCTTAAGCCATAGTTCCCCATCTTGTGGAATTCCACATGCCCGCGCCACCAGGTCCTTTGTTAACCTAAATTTAACATTTTCAACTTGCGCTTTATCACCATTTAGGTTCAAGGAAAATGACTTCATAAATTCGGAGTTATGGCCACTGAACCTCTGAAAGAAGGGAAACCATCATAATTTTTCCAGTCTCGCTTTGCTGCAAGGGTCGGTTTCCAGCAGCGTGAGGCTCTGTGGATCAAATCGAATAGGGGGTCGTGGTTTGGACATGGTGAAGGAGGAAATAGACAGAGCAGATGAGGAAGGAATGGACAAAGTGAATGTGGCCCAGAAGAATGAAGACGGGAGAAAATAATGCACACAGTTTACGGGAATACAGACCGAGACCTTTGCAATGTATTTCTTGACAAAGAAAGGGATTAAATGGGAAAGATTGAAATGCACAGTGTGTTTCGAAAGGCAGGTCGTGATCATGATTTCCATCATGATCCGACCTGTAGGACAGACATCAGAAATACAACCACCGTGATGTCATAATCATGATGACAGGTGTGGAATTTACGTCGCAACAACTTACAACCGCGTTTTTCCACAAGGGTTACCATAGCCTAAGTCATGCAATTTTTCTAAAAATTAAAGTGTCATTATACCTTACCTCAAGCATCTTATCACCGGCCGTACCTTACCGAGATTACCTCGAACGATCAAATCCTTGATGACATTGCTTTTCCTTACAATGATAACTTACTAACATTACATTAGAAACTTGATCACATAATTGATGACTTCGATCAATAATGATTGGTAGTACGATATCAAATTATTTAAACTAATGTACTGTTTATACTTTTCGTTTTTCAGGAAACCAACGCGGTGTTGCAAGAAATGGAATTGTGCCTGTCAAATGTTCCGTAGGGATTGAAATGTGACTGTTGAACATTCTGCAGGAATTGAAACTATGTCTGTCGAACCTTCTACAGGAATTTAAAATGTCTGTCGAACCTTCTGCAGGAATTGAAGTAACTATTGAACCTTCTGCGGGAAACCGTTCTCTCCACCATTAATGTACAATCCATTGCACATGAATGAAGGTGTTGATGTCGAATGTGCAATGATCTCATTGGATTACCAACCATTGAGGTCAACTGTTAATCAATGCGAGGCCCATCACCATTAATGATAGTGAGGACCAAGGTACCATGATGCATCGTATTAGGTGTGAATTTATGAGCTATTGTCGAACCCCCTGTGGGATCTAGTAGTAAAGGAGCCATAATGTTTCTCCATTGCTACTGGTGAGGTAGCCTGTCATTAGGGCATACAAGCTTCAAGGCATCACAATGCTCTAATCGTGCACCCATATAAACTGTTGATGTCGGTGGGCCAAGATTGTTGGAAGGAGGGCCTTAAGAAATCCCACATCAATCTAACATGAGAAATCCATAGATTAACTGAAAAATAAATTTTATTGAGAGGATCCCAAAGGATCTACTAACCTGTGTTTTTAATGATCCCAGTGGCAGTCCATGCTCACCATATTTCAATTTTAGAGAGTCTGAAATACTAAAAAACAAGACTCCAGGGGGGATACTTTTCCGTAATTAGTCCATTGGGCCCAGAAAAAGGAATAAACCTATACCTAATAGACATTCCTCTCATGGTTTATTGAGCACGAGGCGAAACAGAGTAAGTTCATTGTATCAACAAGAAATTCAAGAAGAAATAGTGGAAGGGATAATCCCTTCCCTTACCATCTCCAACTCTTTCTTCTTCACAATTTCTTCCACATATTCCTCCTTTGATTGGGATTTTTGATATAGCTTGAGTTTGTGCCCATTCACCAAGAAGGTAACATTCCCATCATCAATAGTTTTAATCTGAATAGATCCATTGTCAAAATATTTCTCGATCTCATAGGGGCCTAGCTAATGTGTATTGAATTTTCCTTTAAAGTTCTTAAATTTTGAATCATACAACAATGCCCAATCTCCCTCTTTGAATTGCTTCTTTTTTATGTATATGTCGTGCCATTTAGCCCTTTTTTGTTGGATCAAATCAATATGATGAAAAGCATCCAGTATAATCTCATCCAACTCATTGAGCTGCAAGATTCTCTGCTGTTGTGCTTCATCAAGTTCTATACCCAAATATGATGCCATATTGAAAGTTCTAATCTGAAATTCAATGGGCAACAAAAATTATTTTCCATACACTAATTCATACAGAGAAAATCTAGTGGTACCCTGCCATGTGATCCTGTAAGCCCACAATGCCTCAGGAAGTTGGTCAAATGAATAATTTTTGTGTAATTGCACTATTTTGGTAAGGATTGTCTCTAACACATTATTGGTTGATTCCACATGCCCATTGGCCTGTGTATGATAAGGGGTGGACTTCCAGTGGGTAATATGATCTTTTTGCACAATTTCCTGCATAAGCTTAGACACAAAATGAGCACCTTGATAGTAACTATTTCTCTAGGCACTCCAAACCTCACAAACATATCAGAGGAAATAAAATATACCACTACTTTTTCCATTGCTCTAGGTAGTTCTCTTGCCTCCACCCACTTTGTAACATAATCAATACAAACTAAGATATACTTCTTACCTTTGGACATAGGATTGATGGGACCTACAAAATCAAGAGCCCACCTCTCGAAGGGTTCTATGAGAACCTATGACCGCAAAGGCATCTCGTCTGATTTTACAAGCCGCCCCATTCTCTGGAAGCTATCACACTTCCGAAAATGATCCTTTTCATATTTGAAAAGACTGGGCTTAATAACCTGAGCGAATGATCTTATAAGTTGTCTGCTTGTCTGAAAAGTGTCCTCCACAAGGTTCATCATGACAGGCTCTCAATATGTCATAGATCTCATCTTCCCTGACACACCTGCGAATAATTAAATCAGGTCCAGTGAAAAAGAGATCTCTCCTAATCCAAGAGTAATTGACACTTTTTCTAATAAGTCTCTTTTTCTGATTAAATGAAAAGTAAGGTGGAAAATTTCCTATAGCAAGATAATTAGCCATGTCTGCAAACCAACGCATTTTAAAAGAGATGTCAAACAAATTTTCATCTAGAAATTTATCATTAACAGGAACATCCTCACCTGCATAGTTAAGCCTAGACAAGAAATCAGCTACCTGATTTTCTTTTCGCGGCCTATCCAATACCGTGATGTCAAATTCTTGTAGCAGCAACAACCACCTAGTAATTCTGCCATTAGTGACTAGTTTATTCATGAGATAATGAATAGTAGAATGATCCGTGTGCACAAAAACTTCATAACTCGTGATGTAGTGTCTAAACTTGTAAATAACATAAATCACAAGAAGGAATTTTTTTCAGTTACTGTATAATTTAGTTATGTAGGAGTTAAGTTTTTACTAACAAAATAAATAACATGGGTTACAGGATCCTCCTTTTGAGCTAATACTGCTCCTATGGCTAAATCAAAGGCATCAGTGGAAATATGAAAGGGAAAATTCCAATATGGTCCTCTCAAGACAGGTTTTGAAGAAAAATTTTTCTTGAGTTTATCAAATGCAGCTTGACACTCATCATTCCAATGAAATTCAGATTCGTTAGTCAATAATTTGAACAATGGAGAGGTTACCTTTGTAAAATTTTCAACAAACCTTCTGTAGTAGCCTGCATGTCCAAGAAAACTATGCACTCCCTTTTGACTGATTGGTGGGGGAATCTTTACAATAACTTCGATTTTTTCCGGATCAACCTTAATTGCTGCATCAGAAACATGATGATCCAAAACAATACCTTCAGTCATAATCATAAAAAAAATTTCATTACTTAATGGAAGATTAGTTTCTCTATGGATCTGCAATTTTTTTTCAAGATTATGTAAAGCCTCATCAAAAGTATCACCCATGACTGTAAAATCATCCATATAAACTTCCACGCAATCATGCAAAAGATCAGAGAAAATACCAAGGATCGCCCGTTGAAATGTGGCTGGTGCATTGGATAGACCAAATGGTAATACTTTATATGCATAGGTACCCCATGGACATGTAAATTTCGTCTTTTCCTGATCCTCTACAGCTATCCTATTCTGATTGTATCTGCTGAACCCATCTAGGAAGGAAAAGTACTTTTTCCCTGCTAGAGTGTCCAATACTTGGTCTATAAATGGTAAAGGGAAATGGTCTTTTAATGTAGCTTTGTTTAGTTCCTTGTAATATACACACACTCGCCATTTACCATTCTTCTTGGGGACAATAACTAGTGGGGATACCCACTGGCTCTGAGATAGGATAGATGAACCCTACATTTAACAATTTCTGTAATTCATCTTTTACATTTTCCCTTAAAGTGGGGTTCATCCTCCTTTGTGGCTGTCTCACATGCCTATTATTTTCTTCTATATAATAATGATGAATGCATGTGTCTGGGTGAATTCCCCTCATATCTTGCATATCAGTAATGATATCTAAATTATGACTAGACCATTTTTCTAAATGCTGCGGAAAATCAGGATTAGAAATACAACAATTTATCAGATTTTCCTCAGAATTTTCCTTAAGACTCATGGCTTGGGCTATTGTTAAAATTGGTTGGGTACACTCCAAATCATGCTATTCTTCTTCAACCCAATGTGTATTCTCTGATCTCAAGAGGGGTTTAGAGGGGGGATACAAATTGATTTTCTTTGTTTTAGCCCCATGAGTGATGGTCATGTTTTCAGATTTACACCATATGTAGGCATCAACCGTGGCTAACCATGGCCTCCCCAAAATCAATGGTTGCCCTCCCAAGTTGGTTTTAGTTTGAAGAATCTAAAAGTCCGCAGGGTACTCCCAAGAATCCAATGCAATGAAAATGTCTTCTAATACCCCCTCTAGCTTTACCTTAGACCTATCTACTAATTTTAACATGGTAGGAGTGGGTAATAAGTCAAAGTATCCTATATGGGATAAAGTCTCCATAGTCATCACATTAATGGCTGCACCCAAATAAATCAAAGTGTTCTTTATGAGATAACCATTGATAAAGGTGGTAACCATGGGGATTCCCAGGTCTACATATTTTTCAGTAACAAATTAGGTGGACATTAAACTTGCAAGCTTTCCAGCTTCGTGAATTATGGAGGATTATTTATTTTGTCTTCTCGGTTTCTTGGTACATAGTTCCTTCACTGTTTTGGAATATATTGGGATATCCTTGATTTCTTTCAGTAATGGGATCTTAATGCACATATTTCTTAGTTCAGACACAAGATCGAACTCAAGTTGTTTTTTTTTTTATTTCCATTTCCAACCTCTCTGGAAAAGGAGGCTGGACCGTATGGGATGAGGAAGATTCTTTTGGCCTTGAGATAGATGGTTTTGTTGGTTCAGGTGTGGTTTCATCTTCAGGTATTTCCATGGTATCTTCCTCTACAATCTCTTCAATTCTATTGGGTCGAATCACCACTTTTTCCGATCGAAGTTTAATTTCCTGTAGCGGCACAGGGAATTCCTGCGGCACAAGAACAAAAATTTCCTGCAGTGGCATAGGGAATTCCTACAACACAGGAACATAAATTTCCTGTTGCAGTTGTGGTGCAATATAGTAGATAGGAAAAGTGGGATAAGTGACCAATCTAATATTGTGAGAATATTGGCTAGTTTTATTGTTGGGGTTAGACACTGGCTCAACTGGTAGTTGTGTGGGACGAGGTTGATTTGGTGGGGCAGTAAATTGAAGTTGTTGTTGTGGTTGTACCATTTGTTGTGGTGTGGGCTGCGGAGGATAAATTTTTTTATTTTGGAAACTTTTTGCAGTAGGGTAAGAATAGTTACCTTGCCAAGGTTGTTGAGGGGACTAGGGCTGCCAGGGCATTGGAATATTCCACATTTAATTTTGAGCATAAGGAAATTGAAAAGGCGATTGTGACATACCTGCAGGACGTGGCTACCATGGTTTTTGAGGTGCCATTACATAAAGTGCATTGATAACTCCTTGATCTGCTATATATGTTGCTTTGATTTCAGGAAGAGAAGGACATTGATCAGTGGAATGCTCATCTTCGCAAATTCGACATACCTCTATATTGTCAGCAGGGCATTCCCTTAGAGCATGTTTCTTCCTACATTTGGAGAAGAACACAACCAAGGCTTTCTCAACTTCATCCTGTTTCTCCTGTTTCTTCTTAGCCTGCAAAACATCCAATTGTGAAGACAAAGTGCTAAGAATATCAGTTTTAAAATTTTCAAATAAATTACCCATTTGAGCTTGGGTTACTCCAGCTCCGACAACTGATTTAATAAGCTTGGAAAAAGTGTCTCTTGACCCTCCTCCAACCTTGAAATTTCCTCTGGAATATCTTCTACAAAGCTCACACACATCATCATAACTTAGCTTTGATACATTACCTGCCCTGATTAAATTTAAGACCTCCAGATACTATGATCTGATTGCCCTAAGAAAAATGGTTCTCTTGGTCTCTTGATCTAATTGATTCATCTTAGATCTTTGTAAGTTATATTGGAATCTTTCCACCAAATCCTCAAGGCTCTTCCCTTCCTTCTGAGTCATGCCAAAGATTTCTTCCCTAAGATCCCTAGACTTAAAATAGTCTTGGTACTTTTCCAGGAACACCTTCTTCATTTCATCCCAAGTTGTAATGGAGTTTGATGCCAAACCCATAAACCACCTGAGAGCTGCATCCTTCATTGTAGCAGGAAATAACTTCAGCTTCTGAGCATTGGAAGAATAGTCATAGCTTCTGCATAGTACATCTAATTCAAATAGGAAGGCATCAAGTTCTTCACTAGAGGCACCACAAAAGTTAGGCAAGGCTGAGGGAGGAATTTTTTTCATATGAGTAGTTCCACCAGTTAGCTTGATAGGAAATTCAAATGTGACTAGTTTCTCCTCATTCTCATTAGTGCCTTCTGGATGAGCCATATTAGTCCAAGAAAGAGTAGGACCTTGGAAGGCTATAGATTCTTCAGAATCAATGGTCCGGAGTTCTGGTTCTATGACAGTATTCATGAGGAATTCCTCTTCAGGCTGACCATTGAGTAGAGATGTTGTATTTCTTGTAAGGGGAGTTTCGAGATGGGAAGCAATAGAAGATTTTCCAATAGAGGATTTTGTTGTGGAATTATTAACCTGCTAAGGACTACAGACCTCCTGTTGAGATTCTTCTTTCTTCACTGCCTTCTTTCTTGCAAACTTCCTTGTTCTGGCCAGTGTATTAGTAAATGAAGTGGTGCTCACACCACCATGAAAAACGTTTGAAAATATTGGACCCTATTAATCTATTATACAAACAAATTCAAAAACTCTACTTACCAAACAATCAGGGCATGGCTTTGGCGAATTTCTGACCTCTGTGGGTGCATGGGCTTTGCCCTTTGTCTTATCACTTCGACTCCCCCAGTCCTGAAATAAAAATTTGACAAAATCACACTAAAACACTTTTAGTAACATCCCTTAGCACCTCCCTGGCAACGACGCATAAATGTTGAGTAAAATTATAGACTTATAATTTTTCAATCATAAATTGTCAACCCAGGGTAGGTAAGCTTGTGAGATACTATGCAAAATATATGCAGGCTTATTACTACAAATGTTCATAAATTAACTATTCATACACACACCAACTAATGCCTCTTTCCTACATCAATACTTAGCAACAAAGGCTATGGAGTGGACTACAACATCCCTCTACAATTCTTGGTATTGCTGATATTAAATATGAAAAGATAAAAGATCAAATTATAATACTCAAGAAACCAAATTAGACAGCATAAATCCAAGCTTTGATCAAATGAAATTAACACATTAACATAAGAAACTTAATCATTTAATCAATTAACAATTTGTTGCTGAAACTTTAGAAAGAATGCATTAGTTGTGTAAAAGAATTATTGCTGCATAAAAAAGGATTAAACACACACATACACTGCGCTGCAGGAGTTGTGAGTGAAGGGGGTCCTTCGTCACTCAAAACCCATTCAAAACTCGAAGATATTGCTCAGCAAAGTAGACAAAACATAAGATATTGTATTAATATGAAAATATACAGCCAAGTACAATCTGATATATTGCTTATTAGTAGAAATCCCAACCCAACAACCCTTTACAATATGAAATACATCTGATTTTATACAGTCTCTAAAGCCCATATTGGGCTCGAATAAGGAAAATGACTAATCTAAGCTATCCGCCAACAATACAGGTCTAGTTCATCAAAATTAGCTTCAGTTGAGTCTAATCCATGACTGAAATCATAAATTAGAGGATTTCTGTTACATAGCTAAAGTTGCCTGCTCATGTGGCCATGAGAAGAAATATATAGGTTTGGGTTGTTTCAGAAGGAGGTTCGAAGCAAGAAAAAGGATAGCCTCCATGTGCAAAAAATTCCCCACAAAACCTATTAGCTTGTGATTGCACATAACATGGAAAAACGTTCCCTATAAGGAAATCACAGGGCAGAGGTAGAGAAGCAGTTAGAATGAAACAAGAGCAAGTGGCAGTCTTGAATGCGTTCGGGTTGAGTCGTGCACGCATGCAGGTCAAGTCGTGAAGGTGGGAAAAATAGTGAACAGGGCAAGTATTCCACGAACAAATAAGAAAGGACCGGGCGCAACCAAAGAGATAAGGTCAAAAAACCACAGCAAGGGAGTAGTGAGGACCGTTAGATCTAGACAACGATCAACGACTGAGATTCAAATAAAAAATCACAGATCGCAAATGTTGCAAGATAGGTGCAAAGGGTAAAAGTAAAAAATGCTAAAGTGCGATGCGCGATGGCGGTGGGACCCAGTCACCTGCCACACTTCCTTTCATTCCATTTCCCTTTCAAATCGCTAAAACATTACCTTTCCATGTTTCTGCTTCACTTCTCTACTTTACCTTTTTCGCCTCTATATCATTGCTTCTCCTCCACTTTTCCTATCCCCCTGATTGTGGTTAAAGTGGGTCAGCCCCCCTGACACGTCACCACTTTCTCCCCCACATTTCGCACTTCACAACAAATAACACTTAACCAGCGTTGTGCACATTACAAAACTTGTGATCTGCGAATTGTGGCCGCGGTCCCACCTCTATGCCACATAACTTAACTTCTCCCCTGCACTTCGCACTTCGCTCCTTTTAGTGTTTACAACCTCCACTTACGGTTAAACCTTAAGCTTTGTGATCTACGGGCAGCAAGCAGGCCCACCTTCCTCCATGTCACCCTTCTCTCTCTGCACTTCGCAAGTTTTAGATTTTAAACCCCCATTGCTTATAACTAAAGCTTAAAGTTTGTGATTTGCGATGCGGTCGATCCCACCTTTGTCACCTCCCACTTTGCATCGCATCACCAATTTATTTCCTTATATCACAAATTGGAAAACTTACGAAATGGGATGCAGTCGCGGGTGCGATGCGGCTCCAGAATAAAATTTAAACATTTTTTAGGTTCGGGTATGTGAGTTTTGATGTTGTTTTGCTTTGAAAAAGGGTTAATCACGGTAAAAGGACTCGGGTAGTAAAAGAAAGAAAAGGTCGAGTCGGGTCCCACCCATGTGCTATGTCATTCCACCTCTAATCGCCCTCCACCTTTCCTCCTCCACTCCTCTTCCCTACATCCGACGACCCTTATCTTATTGCCGCCTCCCCACAACATTCGAACTTTATCATGAGGGGGAGGGGTTTGAAGTGGGCAGTATCCATTAACACCCACTCCTCCATGTGTCGTCCTCTCGTCATATCACACCCCTCCTCTCTGATAACTCTTACCACTTGAGCCCCCCTCCGAAATCTAGTTCCTATTTTTGCAATTCAAATGACACTGCATGAGCTGTTAAGGTGGAACATGCAGTTGTGGGTTATGCGGTCTGCTCAGGAGATTTCCGCTAGAGAACTAGGTGCGATCAGTACGACTGCTCCTCGCCATACCGTCTTGAAGGCTCCCATTATTAGCTTCAATGGGCGATCATATACTTATGGTTTTTGATTTAATTTTGATGATTTTACTGGTGAAATCTCAATTTCGCCCCATTCCTATTTTAATTCTCTCAGTACAAAAGTAATTTCTCAATGTACGTTCTGCAAGTTAGGTAGCATGTTTTGATTTCATAGATATGGGTCGATAATAAATGATCAAGTACCGTAGAACCCTCCAGGGGAACTCTATATGTAGCTCGTTCCAAGATTAAATAAGGGTTCTGGTTTCGGTTATGGAATTTTGGAAGAATTTTGCTATAGTTTTGTATGATTTTTCTCCCTGTGCTCTGAGATACATATTTGGGAGCACTGTTTGAACTTAATATAATACAGCGCTGTTATTTGGATTCCAGATGGAGCAATGAGTAGTATGTATCTATTTTTCTTGTGTTATCAGTAATCTCTCTTTATGTATAATCATTTGTCATACTATGCTGCTTTGAAAGTCCGTGTAATGTAGCTGCTGGTAGTTTGAAATTTTATTCATGAATTCGTGTTTGCATAACACTCATGTATTAAGCTTGCTGCACTCACTTAATTTTTGCTCTATGAACCTATGTTGTTGCCCATATCTCATTCATATTCGCTTCCTCTGAGGTCACTAGGGGAAAAATTCTTAAATCTCTTAAGCCTGTCTCTTGTGGGTTCATTCTCCGTTCTTCCTCACTGCATCTGCACATTTTAAAGCTTCTCCTCGTTGTTTTATACTTGGCCCAAATAAAAGCCATCAGCCTCATAGCCTCCTGAGCCCTCTCAATGTTTGGGGAATTCACATGAATCAGGCTCAAATGGTCTTCTCTATTATTGAACCACCAAAACCATTATTCTCTTGACCCATATTCTATTAGAGGCTTTATACAAATTGCCCACATTTACCTCTGATTTTAAGATGTCCTAGGCACTAGTCTTTTGCAACTCAAGGTTGTCTCTAGGAGCTACAACATCTTTTTGGTGCCGTTGCCGAGGTGCTATAGGGTAATATTCTTGGGTGGTGGTTATTGGGTATCCCTCTTAGGGCTTTCCAGTGCCCGAGGTAGACTATAATATTAGCTATAAAGTTCCAAAGGTACTGCATGCATGTCCATATATATATATATATATATATATATATATATATATATATATATATATATAATTGACAAAGAAAAATTGAAAGGACTACCTCTTTGTGGATGGCAGATCCTATGGAGAACACCAAGTAGCAAAGTATAAGTCCTTTTTCACTGGCTCGAAATCTATATCTTGCAACCAATCAAAGCAACCGTGTAATCTCTACAACAGTATAAATTTCTATCAATTAAACTAGCATATAAGAAACATAAAATAATGCAGATCTAAGCCACTCATATCATGGTATATAGACGATTGAACAAAAATTGTGAAACTGATGCATCGAGTGGAAAAAACAGATACAATTATATTGATTTATGAAAAGGAGGATTAAAACCGTCAGTTCCACCAAGCTCTCCTCAATCTTCCAATTCCTCTCTCTCTTTCTCTATTTCCGAGTGTGATGATGCTCAAGGTAGAAAGTTCTCAATGAACTTTGCCGATATTCAAGCCTCACACTACAACAATGAAATTCTGATCCACATATAATCAAACCTTCAACCTTAGACCAAGAGACTACAGCTCCAATTTATAGGAGATGGAAAGGAAATACCTTCCCAACTCTTTCAACCAGTTCAAATCGGGAAAGATCTAGATGTATCCTTGCTTTTCCTTGCTTTTGCCTTCCATAGGAGTTCAATTGTGTTTGGAAATACCTAATAAAAGGTTTGTGCCATTTAGTTTCTATTTCGAACTGACTCTTTCTGAGAACAAGCTGGAAATGCCAATAAGTTTTCCACAAGATATTACCCTTTTCACATTGAAACACGGATAATTCTGCCCCTTGGGCAAGACAGAGCGTTATCCTAGGAATTAATGCTCTCTTTGCATGGCTTAAGTGCGTTATAACTTTGCCTAGTTGTTTCTGGGGTGCGTTACCTTAGCAAAAATGGGTTTTGTCTAGGTAATTTTCTTCCTTCCATGTTACCTTCTCCTTTGAGCTGATGAGGAGGCCATTTGTCCTATAACATATGCCCCTAAGGTGTGAGGTCAAGACGAAAACGATGGCTGAAATAATTTATAAAAAGTGTAGTAGAATGAGAGGAATTGGAGGGCTGAGGAAAACATGAAACAACAACATATGTCAGAAAATATAGTATCTGTCCTGAGTCAAGCATTCCCATGTTCAGTAGCTAATCAAAATGATTTCTCTAGAACAGAAATATGAACAGTGTGTCCACCGATAAGCATAACGTGGAAGCGTCTGTTATGTTGGAGTCCTGTGATTTGGTAGATTGCATACCAAATGAAAAGGAAACATTAGAACCACTTTGGAATCCTAGGATCTAGCCCTCGTGGATTCAGAGAGGGATCTCTCCATATGTGTGTTAAAATGATATGTTTTTAAAGCTTATGATATGATATTATGCTAGTTATGAAGTACAAGGTATTTGTCTGTTTGTTAGTCGGGGATCATCAACTGACAAGGTCATGTGAAGTGAAGGAGGAAAAAAGAAGAAGGATGTTTTAGCATGGGAAGATAGGTTAAGAAAAAGTGTCAATCCATTGGGCTATGGAGTCATAAAAGGGTTTACTTGCACAACAACTATTTAAGGGTTTCCATAGGGCAAGTCATTTATATCAAAAGATGTCTTTAAGTTGATTTTGTGGTATGGAACATTAAGAAGTGTGGTGAAAGGAGAAAACATATAAGAAAACAAAGGGCAGCCTACGATCAGGTAAGGAATTTGAACCTATCCTAGTTTTGGCATACTTTTAAGGGAAAAACATTTAAGATAAACATAAAATGTAGCCTAAGATCAGGTAAGGACTTTGAACCTATACTGCTTTCGGCATACTCTTAAGGGAAATATTCAAAACAACTGTTGGACTAAACAAAGGACAGGGCTAACCATAAAATTCCTTGATTAGGACTCTACTTAGCATGCAGTGAAAATATCATTCAAGAACAATGTCTCAAGTTTTACTCAGCAAGACATGGGCTCACCAACATTCCTTAACTGGTTATACTCTATTGAATTATCCTCAAATACACAATTAGCAGAAAACATAAAGATAAATCTTATCAGTGAGAAATAGGGTACTTTGCAGTAAATCCTAATCTAAATTTGCTGTTCTTTATCAGATAAAGTGGACAATATGAAAAACATAAGGAGAATAACAATTACAGTAAGAAAAACATCACCAATAATATAGACTAGGATCCTGTGAATTTGCTTGTTTATTTGATGTGCAAAACTAGTCACGTACTTTGAGTCCAATGGCTTTCTACAGTCCAATACTTCTCTTCCCAGCCTACTATATTACAAATACTCAGCAAATTCCACTCAATAACAATTCAAACAATTAATAACTTTCCAACCCTTTACAATGAGCTCCTCATGGAGTTTTCATAGAAGAATGAGGAGGTGGAGTGAAAGAAAGGGTTCATTTGATCATTTAAGACAGAGTAAATGCTTCTCGACCTTCGAGAATTAACATAACCCAAGATAAAGAATATCTGATGTTTTAACTCTGTTTAAATAAATGTTTCATCAACTTCTGAGTTACTTTTGTTGACCTTTGAGGCTTTTGGTAGTTGGCAATTAATTTTGAGCTGTCTTTAGAAAATATCTCTGACTGTGCATTCAAGTTGTATTCTTTTGAGGCAAAATAGGACCGTAGGTGGCATTTTTAGTCTTTGGAGGAGTAAAGGCTTCGGTGATTTGTCTTTCGAAGCCATCTTTCTGCTGATCTGTCTTAAATAATTTAAACACTGATATGAAATTTAATTGTGTTTTAAGGCTGATTATGCCTTTTCAGATCATCTCTGGTCTTATACTGTGTCTTTATCTTTTAACTGTGGATTAACTTTAAATCTTCATACTTTGCTTTAATCCTTTAATCTTTAATTCTCTTCTATATCTTCACTGTTTGGTCTTCATTTGATTGCTGACAGGTACTTGCGTTGGAGGGCTTTACTGAATGACCAGTGTTCACGACGCACTGGCTAAACTTGGAGATTAAATCCCTCTATGTTGCTTTCTGTATTAAATTCGGCCACAAAGGATCGTCATCCTCAGCCATGTCCCTTCACTGGACTGTGGGACATCTTTCATAGCTTATCTGCCATTAAACCTGCAACAAACCATCAAAATATTATAAAAAACCTGCGAACGGGGCTATAACTGCTTCAGAGGGCTCGGCGGAGGGCGAAAGGGTAGTGCGGAAGGAGGAAAATGCATCAAGGAAGGGTTCCATGGCAGAAGGGTGAAGAAACCGGGGTTAAAAGGAAATATGGGCGCTGAATTGATGATAAGCAGTTTTGGGAATACTGCTAATGGTATTCGCGCGGAGGGAGAGTGGTAAGCGGTTTGGGGCTAGATGAACGCGATACGGTCAAGAAGATGACACGTATCATCCAAAAACTGCCTATTTCGCGTTTATATGGAGCGTTGAATTGTTTTTGGTGGACTGGGCGCGAAAACAGTTCTAGACCATTCGATCTGGGAGATCGACGGTTAGGATTAAACACAAAGGGAGAAAGGATGGGTGGGAGGAAGAAAGGTGGGACCCAGCAGATGATGTTAGCTATCTTGGCGCGTAGTGGAAAGATATTGGGCAGAGTTATAAGGAGAGGATTAATGGGAGCCGTACTCAGCCGTTGGAAACAAAAAACTAACTAAATGCTCACAGGCTGAGCTTTATTGACATTCCTACCTACCCTAATCTAACTCTGAAATATTTACATGTTTAGCTGACAAATTCTCTTTTCCAATACATCTTGTCAATCAGATGGTTCCATGACTGGTATTTTCTCATCTCTTTGAGCTGGCAGATATAGTGTAGCCATTTGATTGGTAACAAAAATGAGTAGAACATCTGGCCGCTTGTCAGAGATAACCATGGTATTCTTTGAGTATGAGTTTTTAAAATCAAGGTCACCATAGATGGGGACAGCCTCTGCTACATTAGGCTTTTGCAAAGAATCCATGCTTGTGAATTTGAGTCCATCAGAACCTCCATGTATTCTAATATAGGATCAATAAAAATCTAATGTGGAATTTCTTCTTCTGGGCCTCCCATGACTGATTGATTGTCTGCATCCCAGACAGCTTGGTTCACTGCATCTTCAATGTGGCTCTTGAAAGCACAATCATCCTTTTCCTGCACATCAAAAAGTAGTGAAATTTCTTCTTTCTTAGGGGGAGGGAGACTTTCCAGAAATGCTCTAGGATCCCTGAGTTGGTATGATTGTTCTTGTGAATTCAACATTTCAATATCAGTTTCATACCTTTCAACCACCAAGTCTAGGAAATTTTTCTTAAGCTCAGTTTTAGCATTGAATTTTGAGCTGAGAAGGATAACCTTTGGAAGGTCCTCACATTCAAGTTCTGCCAGGTCACTTGATATTCCATAACGAAGCTCTGCTATGAGACTTGACTGCATTTTTGCAAATTGTTCAGAGTCTTCTATTAGTGGGGTGATTTGGTCTTTGCTATGTTGGGATGTGGAGAGGCCACTATGTTGATTTTAGACCGACAGAAAGGAAAAGTTAGCTAGATATGACAATCTTTAGAGGAAAACTAGTCTTTAACAAAGAAAACTTAATCCTCCAAGTTTCCTTGACTGAGTATGAGTGATGTTATGATAGAATGGGTTTTCCCAGTGGAGTCTTTAGGGCTATTGAGAGTTGTGGAGTCGCCAGGTGGAGGATTTCAAAATTTTTGAGATGAGTTGCTGTCCACCATCAGAAATTGAATACCAATCTAAGGAGGTTTGTGGGTCTTCTGAGCTCTTAGGATGTATAAGATGTAATTCACTCAGAAAGTCCTCAGTGGAGTCGCCATTATGTTGGAGTCTTGTGATTTGGTAGATTAGCATACCAAATGACAAGGCAACATCAAAACCACTTTGGAATCCTAGGATCTAGCCCTCCTGTATTCGTAGAGGGATCTCTCCATATGTGTGTTAGAATGATATGCTTTTAAAGCTTATGATATGATATTAGGCTAGTTATGAAGTACAAGGGATTTGTCTATTTGTTGGTTGGGAATCATCAACTGAGAAGGTCATGTGAAGTGAAGGAGGGAAAAAGTAGAAGGATGTTTCAGCATGGGAAGATAGGTTAAGAAAAAGTGTCAATCCATTGGGCTATGGAGTCATAAAAGGGTTTACTTGCACAACAACTATTCAAGGGTTTCCATAGGGCAAGTCATCTATATCAAAAGATCTCTTTAAGTTTATTTTGTGGTATGGAACATTAAGAAGTGTGGTGAAAGGAGAAAACATATAAGAAAACAAAGGGCAACCTAAGATCAGGTAAGGACTTTGAACCTATCATGCTTTTGGCATACTCTTAAGGGAAAAATATTTAAGATAAACATAAAAAGTAGCCTAAGATCAGGTAAGGACTTTGAACCTATCATGCTTTTGGCATACTCTTAAGGGAAATCTTCAAAACAGTTGTTTAATACTAAACAAGGGACAGGGCTAACCATAAACTTCCTTGATTAGGACTCTACTTAGCATGCAGTGAAAATATCATTCAAGAAAAATGTCTCAAGTTTTACTCAGCAAGACATGGGCTCACCAACATTCCTTAATTGGTTATACTTTATTGACTTATCCTCAAATACAAAACTAGCAGAAAACATAAAGATAAAGCTTATCAGTGAGAAATAGGGTACTTTGCAGTAAATCCTAATCTAAATTTTCCGTTCTTTATCAGAGAAAGTGGACAATATGAAAAACATAAGGAGAATAACAATTACAGTAAGAAAAACATCACCAATAATATAGACCAAAATCCTGTGAATCTGCTTGTTTATTTGATGTGCAAAACCAGTCACATACTTTGAGTCCAATGGCTTTCTACAGTCCAATACTTCTCTTCCCAGCCTACTATATTACAACTACTCAACGACTTCCACTCAATAACAGTTCAAACAATTAATAACTTTCCAACCCTTTACAATGAGCTCCTCATGGAGTCTTTATAGAAGAATGAGGAGGTGGAGTGAAAGAAAGGGTTCATTTGATCATTTAAGACGGAGTAAATGCTTCTCGACCTTCAGGAATTAACATAACCCAAGATAAAGAATATCTGATGTTTTAACTCTATTTAAATAAATGTTTCAACAACTTCTGAGTTACTTTTATTGACCTTTGAGGCTTTTGGTAGTTGGAAATTACTTCTGAGTTGTCTTTAGAAAATATCTCTAACTGTGCATTCAAGTTGTATTATTTTGAGGAAAAATAGGACTGTAGGTGGCATTTTTAGTCTTTGGAGGAGTAAAGGCTTTGGTGATTTGTCTTTCGAAGCCATCTTTCTGTTGATCTGTCTTAAATACTTTAAACACCGATATGAACTTTAATTGTGTTTTAAGGCTGATTATGCATTTTCAGATCATCTCTGGTCTTATACTGTGTCTTTATCTTTTAACTGTGGATTAACTTTAAATATTCATACTTTGCTTTAATCCTTTAATCTTTAATTCTCTTCTATATCTTCACTGTTTGGTCTTCATTTGATTGCTGACAGGTACTTGCGCTGGAGGGCTTTACTGAATGACCAATGTTCATGACGCACTGGCTAAACTTGGAGATTAACTGCCTCTATGTCCCTTTCTGTATTGAATTCGGCCACAGAGGATCGTCATCCTCGACCATATCCCTTTACTGGACTATGGGATAGCTTTCATAGCTTATCTGCCATTAAACCTGCAACAAACCATCAAAATATTATAAAAAACCTGCGAGCGGGGCTATAACTGCTTAAGAGGGCTCGACGGAGGGCGAAAGGGTAGTGTGGAAGGAGGAAAATGCATCAAGGGAGGGTTCCATGGCGGAAGGGCGAAGAAACCGGGGTTCAAAAGGAAATATGGGCACTAAATTGATGATAAGCAATTTTGGGAATACTGCCAATGGTATTCGCGCGAAGGGAGAGTGGTAAGTGGTTTGGGGCTAGATGAACGCGATACGGTCAAGAAGATGACACGTATCATCCAAAAATGGCCTATTTCGTGTTGATATGGAGCGTTGAATCGTTTTGGGTGGACCGAGCGCGAAACTAGTTCTAGACCGTCCGATCTGGGAGATTGACGGTCAAGATTAAATGCAAAGGGAGAAAGGATGGGCGGGAGGAAGAAAGGTGGGATCGGGCGGATGATGTCAGCTATCTTGGCACGTAACGGAAAGCTATTGGGTGGAGTTATAAGAAGAGGATTAATGGGAGCCGTTGGATCATGAGGATCAACGGTCGAGATCTGTTGATGGGGGAGAATGAAAAGAGCGGGGTTGAAATGCAGGAGTAATGTGGGCCGTTAGATGAGGGGAAATTGACGGCTGTGATCGAATCAAGGCTATGTAGATTGGAGATCTAGACAGACGAGAGGAGGAAACGTGCAGGGAGCGATTGCGATGCGCTGATGGAGCGAGAGCCATTGGATCGGGGAAGAGATCAACGATGGAGATGCAATCGGGGTTTCGCATATCGACGGTGAAAAGGGTCAGGGGACAAGGGAACAGGGAACACCCAAGAGTGATGCGCCGATGCGATGAAGTGCTGACGGAGCATGGACTGTTCGATCTGAGAGAGATCAATGGTCAAGATCTTATCGGCGGAGGATTCCATTGGCGGAAAAAGGTTTAGGAATGAAGAAACGGGGATCGCCGATGGAGCGAGAACTGTTAGATCCAGGATATCAACGGCGGAGATTTACTCGGGGGATTGGCCTATCGGCGGAGAAAAGGAATGGGAACGAAGAATTTGAAATCGCCGAAGTGCAATGCGATGGAACGATGCGCAGACTATCCGATCTGGGGAAGAATGAACGGTTCAGATGGAATCGGGACTTCGCATCGGCGGTGAACACTTTTTTAAAGGGAAAAAGGTTGCGGGGACCGGTGAAAAGCCGAAATGCCGATGAGCCAATGGGACGATGGGCCGATGGGCCTAGCGCTTGGTCACAGGGCGCTGTATTATGGCGGAAAAGGGGCTCAGGCTTAAGTGAAAGGGGCTTAAGGCCTTATATTAAAAAATTAAGGTTTTGGACTAAAAAATGAAAGTTTTTGAAGGATTTTGAGGGTTACGATAGGGGGGAAAAAGGGATTAAAACCTTAATAAAATGATTTTACAAGGTTTAAAGGGGAATTTTGAGGAAAATAAAGGGTAAAAATGGGAAAATGGGTGACATGAAGGGAATATTTTGAAATGGAGAAATGGTGGGAATTATAGCTTTGAAGGCAGTTTTCTTTTTGAATCAGCAGGGCTTCTATGAGGAATTTTGAATGAAGATTATCAATGGAATGGATCTTTTGGCCAAGGTACACAGCAAGGCTTCAAGAACTCACAATTTTGCTTAAAACTTGTTTCTTGAAGACTAAAAGACCTGTTTTAGCCATCATCGGTTATGACAAAATTTTATTGATGGCTAACATGTTATAACAGGATCAAGCTGATAAGATGTCTCAAAAAAATAATATCGCAACTTGGGAGAGGAAACACAACTGTAATGGTGTAAGCCTCAACCCAAGGTCTTGGTCGTCGCTTCACTAAAATACATATTTTTGTACATGTGAATGAATGAGTTGTAGTCGAACATGCGGGAAATCGTCTGATTACCAGTAAATAACGAAAATTGTTAACAGACGCGAGGGAAGCCACCGATAATAATGATGTTCCCCAAGATGCATAGTACAATATAGCGAGTGTGAATAAAAGGAGTTGATGTCGAACACTCATAGAATCATTCGATTGGGAGCCAATAATGAGAACCTCCAACCAAACACAAGGTGACCTACCACTGATGTTTGCAAGTACCCGGGTACTGATGTGTTTCTGGATCAACTTCCTAGATAAGATGTTGAAGTCGATAGGAAGAGATCTGTCAAAAGGTAGGCACTAAGGTGTCCTACATCAGTCAACATGAAATGGGAAAATATGATATGTTTTATGGGAATAATCAAGAGAAAATGGGAATAACTGATGACAAATAAGTTCTGGCATATGATGGCTTGGCTGATACAAGGAGAAGTAGAGAGCGGGATCCTCTTGAATAATAGAAGGCACTCTAACAGGGTACCAGGCAGCTTAGGCTTAATGAAAACCAAAGAGTATCAGGATTCACCAATGCAGGAACATTGGCATATGAAAGCTAAACTCATAGATGGTAGGGTTTGGCTAAATGCAAGAGAGTTTTCTGGGAAGTGCCATGTTCAATATTTTGTGCTGCCAAATCGACCTTTAAAATGTAATAGAATAAGTATCCACTTTGTCCAAATTTTTCCTCGTCTAATTAAGTTTAATGAGTCTAGATGGGTAAAATCGGTGATATTTTCATATTTAGAGAGTCTGAAAAACATCGTAAAAGACAACTCCAGCGGGTACCTTTGTGATGTTTGATAATCGGGCACGACGAAGGGAGAATAGTAAGCCGAAACTGTTCATTTCCCGTGAGTTAGTCCATTGAATTCAGAAAAAGGAGAAACCTATGCTCAATGGACATTTGCATCATTTTTTTATCAGTATGAGGAGATGGAGTAAACTCAATGTTCTTCATGAAATTTTAATGAGTCCAACGAAGAAAAACTCAATGCTCTCCGTGAATTTTTAATGAGTCCTATGGAGAAAAACTCGGTTACTTTTTTTGTTTAATGAGCTTTGAAAAATATGGAAAAGAATGGCTCATATTTCTTCGTCATAGTAGTTTAACGAGCCTGACAAAGGCAACTCGGGTTTTTTTATTTTTACGAGCTAGAAAAAGTCCCTAAAAAGAAAGCTTGTAACCGGGTCGAACACGGTCAAATATGCAAAAGAACACTAACAACTCATCAGAGTATCGGTAACATTTTAAAAACCAATAGTTGCGACAAAATATAGCAGGAATTTACCAATTTTAACAGACTATATGAATGAGTCTTACCTCCAGAATGGCTATAAGAAGGCAAAAAACCTTCATTTTCACTGTTTTGAGTGTTGTGATAGAGCTCTGGATCGAAAAAGTGGTGAAACTTCGACTGTCGATTGTGGACGAACCAAGCAAGGGTTTTTGATTTCGCAAGATCCAGGTAGGAGCTTGAACCTTTCTCTATCTTTCCATTGTCATTTTAGTTCTTTTTACTGGCTGAAAATGTGATTTTTAGCAAGTCCTAAATATATTTAGCAGCTAACATGGGTGCCTAGTGTCTGGGCCACGTTAAACGCACTGATTTGCACTAGGGCCCGCGTTAGCCGACATAAACATTTTTTGAACTTGTTTTTCTTAATTCTAAAGTGTTCCAGCTAAAAACTAATCCATTGGAAATGTTGCTTGTGTAGGTGTGAAGCATTTTACCATGAGTATTTGGCACGAAAGAGAGCATGAGTGGGAAGAACGCGAAATGGTTACTTATGTTGCTACTTTGTTGGTTCTCCGCAAATGCAGATTACTGAAGTATGTTCGTTTAGAGCTGATGAGAGGGAAGGAAGACCTTCTGAGACGGATCATCCAGCAGTGGGATGACCAGAAACATGTATTTCACATCAAGGGTAATGAAATATCGATCGAGAAAGATGACATCTACTACTTGACTGGCCTGTCATGCACAGGACCGAGGCCCAATCTGAAAAATTCCAGGGTTGATCCCCACACTACTGCGGATCTAATCTGAACTCACTGCATAAACAATACTATGGCAGTATGTAACCAGGTGCCTATTGCACGGGTGGTAGCGATACCATTGAGGTCTCTCTTGTGGATGATAGCTCACTTGGCAGGAGCCAAGAGTTAGCACGTGGCAACCAAGGCCCAGGTATTGCTGGCACTGGATTGCATGCAACTTTAGGTTTTTGACTGGTGTGAAGGTGTTGTTCGTTGGGATCGAGAATAACTGACAGCATGTAAGACTCGGACCCAAAGAGAGTTTGGGTATGGCACACTGATCGTGTCGTTCATACTAGAGCGGGTGCCCGCAATGAGGCCAAGAATGATCACAGATGCATTGGGACCTCGGGAGCCTAGACAGGCTTGTTGGTCAGCTTTGATACTGTGGACTGGAGAGGTTCCAATCTGTCACTGTTTTGATGACGCATTCTTTGAGTGGCTAGACGACCAGATGCTGATGATTGAAGATTATCCCTATGTAGGGATGAACTACACAGGAGATTCGGAGTTGATACTGCCACCAGGCACTCAGTGGGGTCTAGATGGTAAGTAAGAACTTGATCAGTGATTGAAGTATTTTTTATCTTTTGAATGTTTATGCAACTTTTTTGTTTAATGGGTGAAATGTTTTTTGACATGAAGCTTGTTGCTTGACATAGATGTGGCACCTGTCCGTCCAGCTGGAGTCCTTGCTATGCAAGGCGAAGAATGCAACTACCTGGGGCTGGCGCAGCAGCAGAGGCTGCAGCAGCCGCCGAAGAGGGTGATGACGCACGTCGTTTGCACGAGCTTGCTAGGAACCTTGAGGGTCTAAGCATGGGCGTGCCGCCTCTTCCCATAAGGGAGATCCCAGTTCACCTACAGCAGCACACAGTGGGCATGCTGCCTCTTCCCATAAGGGAGATCCCAGTTCACCTACAGCGGCACACAGTGGGCGTGCCAAGGAG
Source organism: Pinus albicaulis (assembly GCA_034641835.2). Lineage (NCBI taxonomy): Eukaryota > Viridiplantae > Streptophyta > Pinopsida > Pinales > Pinaceae > Pinus > Pinus albicaulis. Next base: position 318,755,812 of record CM076576.1, on the reverse strand, counting down.
GTTCTTGGTGCGTCTTAGGAGGTTAGCCAAAGTAGTTATCTGCTATTTTGAGTAGCAGGCTCAGGAGGAATAATGGATAGATGTGTAAATGTCAGAGCAAGGCTTAGCAGAGCCAATTTTTTGTAAAACACCCAAGTTTTGAGAAGTTTTTTGATGTAAATTGATTGGACATGACATATATATATACATATACATATTTTGGCCATTTTGATTCTTGTGTTATGAATTTTTATGTATTTTTATGGTAAAAAATATACACTCATGTATGACTCTTTCTATAATAAATGTGCCAAATGCCAATCTAACACATAATTTTCCAATGAATCAGCTAATGTATTAAATTCTCTAGAGATGTGCTCAAATGCAATGGTTTGAAATTGACGTTCTAGAAGTCGTACCCTTAAGTAATAATGTAATAAGACTGGATGATGGATGTAATAACAATTTTTTAACTGCATAACGACAAATTGGGAATCTAACCTGACCACCATATTGGAGATGCCGCGAGATGTAGCTTCCTTGAGGAGTTGTATCACCGACATGTACTCAACAATATTGTTGGTGGCATTGCCCAGGAAAATTCCCCCAGAACCAAGGAGCTCTGAATCAGGTGTGTAGAGAACCCAAGCAGCTGACGCAATGTGCTGAGTATGACGAATGGCACCATCCGCGTATCCAACGTATGATAAGGATGACGAAGGCATCTGTGTAAAATAAAAAGTGTTTATAAGAAAAACACTCAAAAACCAAAAATATCCAGACACATAAAACAAAGACAAAAATGATATACATAAAATTACAAAGCATATGCCTAGTGGAACACTAGGCGAAATACTTCTTCAGATAGAGCCCGTTGCGGGGCTCCACGAGTGGAATTCCGTTACAGTCCTGAAGATCATAAGCTCCTTTTGATGGGACTTTTGTGATGACATAAGGACCAAGCCATAATGGTTGGAGTGTTTTTGTCTCCAAGAGGTTGTGTCTCTGATCATAGAGTAGAACGAGATCACCCTCTTGGAAAGAATGAGGCTTAACAGATTTGTCGTATTGAGGCTTTACTTGGCGCTTGTGAGTTTCGAGTGCCAACATGGCATCTCGACGAGTTTCGTTCAATTGATCAAGCGAGAGCAAGCGCTCTTCTTCGGCAGTGGTGTCGGGTAGGAGTTCAAAAACGAGCTTGAGTGATGGAATGTCACACTCGATTGGGAGTACTGCTTCCAGGCCGAATGCAAGCTAGAATGGTGTGAATCCTGTAGCAGTTTTTACTGACATTCGGTATGCCCATAACATGGAATATAACTTCTGATGCCAGGTGGTTTTATGGTTGCCGACTAACTAATGAATCATGGTTTTGAGGACGCCATTTACGACTTCGACTTGACGATTCATTTGTGGATAGTAGGACGAAGACTGATCTTGTCGAAAACCTCGCATGAAAGTTAATTTCGTCATCATATGGTTCTGAAAAAGTGACCCATGATCTGTGATGATTGAGAGGGGCACGCCGAAACGACAGATGACCTGATTGAACAGGAATAGAGGGACGGTTTCTCCATCGGCCTTAAAAGTGGGAATTTATTCTGCCCATTTTGTGAAGTAGTCGACTGCAACTAAAATGTAGTTGTGTCCATCCATAGAAGTAGGATTGCATGTAACGAAGTCTATTCCCCATTTAGAAAAAGGACCAACAAAGACAACCAGATGAAGAGCGACGAGGTGGGTGTGCATTTTCTTCATGAAAATCTCGTATGGATGGCACTTCTGGACCATTGCGATGTAGTCTTTAAACAAAGTGGGCCAATAGTATCCTGCACGCAAGATTTTCTGGGCAGTAGCTATGCCAGAAAGATGACCACCGCATGCCCCTGCATGACAGTCATTTAAAATGTGTTTCGTCTCATTAAGAGTGAGACAACACTGAAGAATAGTATCGACACCATGACGATATAGAGTATCATTTATCACGAGGTAGTGTTTCACTTGGTGACGAATACGACGATGATCGTGTGATGTGAGAGTTGGGTGGAAACATTGAGTTTGGAGGTAGACCAAAATGTCTCCATACCAAGGATCAGAAGAATCGACTAGGTAGACAGATTCATCAGGAAATGGATCATGAGCTACATCTTTCGGGTCAATTCTAGGAAAGTCCGACAGTAATTCGGCGAAGACTAGAGATTTTTTTTCTTTGGCAGCAGTGAAAACCAAATCAAATTGTTGGAGGATTACAATCCATTTGGAATATTTTCCTCCAATAAATTTTTGAGACAGGATGTGTTGCATGGGATTCTCCAAAGCAATTACAGTAGTCTGCCGCAGCAATATATAGTGTTAGAGGCGGGTGACAGCAAACACCATCGCGAGAGATAGTTTTTCCACATGTGAATATCGTAGTTCGTGTCCAATGATATATTTTGAAAAATAATATATCATATGTTCACTATCGTCATCGTGAACTTGAAATAAAACCATCCCTAACGAGGATGGTGAGGTTGCTAGGTAGAGGAGAAAGTCACGCGAGTAGTTGGGGGCAGTAAGAAGTGGGGAAGAAATGAGTGGTCATTTCAAGGCATCAAACAACAGTTGAGCTTGGTCATCCCACAAATATAGTGTTTCTTTCTTAAGTAAGCACATAAAGCCTTTCGTCATCTCGGCATAGTTTACGATGAAACGACATAAAAATTTTGCCTTCCCTTGCAAATGTTGGAGTTTCAGAATATATTGTGGTGTAGGTAATTCAATGCTTGCCTTAACCTTATTGGGATCAACCCTAATCCTTCGCTTGGAAACAATAAAGCTTAGAAGGCATCCAGACTCGACAAAAAATACACACTTATGCGGATTCAGACGTATATTGTAGAACCTACATCGAGTGAAGATTTGTTTCAGATGCGCAAGGTGGTGGGTTCGCTTCTTGGAGTGAGTCGAATGGTCATCCAAGTAAGCTTGTACAATGTGCCGAATATCGTAAAAGGCATAGTCCATAGCCCTTTGAAACATTGCTCCTGGATTCTTCAGACTGAATGGGAGTTTATGATGCGAAAATGTGCCCCAACGACAAATGAAGGCGATTTTATACTTTTTTAATCGCAATCTGGTTATAGCACGAGAAGCCATCGATAAAGGAGAAAGATTCACATCCGGCGCAATCATCGAGAATCTGGTCTATAAATGGTGTAGGATAATTGTCTTTTGGACAAGTGGCGTTCAGATCATGATAATCAACACAGACCCGAATGGTGTCTTGTTTTTTCTCTATGGGAACTGGATTGGAAACCCATTCCGTCAAAGGAACGGGATAGATGAAACCAACGTGTAAGATTTTTTCGACTTTAGTGTTAATGGCGGCTGCTTTGCAAGGGTGGACTGGTCGGAGTCTTTTCCAGACAGGCTTGGCATTGTCATAAAATTTGATTTCGTGCTCAACAATAGACGGATCTATGCCGGGAATTTCGTCGTAGGACCAAGAAAACACATTGTGGAATTATTTAAAAAGGGATGTGAAGCATGCAATTTCCCTGGGATTGCAATCAACTCCAATCTGAATGTTTTCCATGATACCAGTATTGACTGAGATATCTATGAGCATAGTCTTGGAAAGATTTCCCATGTTCCCTTCCGAATCGATAGTTTGAACAGTCATGTAAGTGGAGGGAACGATCTCAAGTGAGTCAAAAGATGGGATTTGTGTAGTGATCGCGTCCGAATCGAACATCAAAACACGATGATGGAACTCTCCCCAAGGTAGTTCTTCTAGAGACATGACCTCTTGAATAGCTTTGTCCGTAGGTAGGACTTCATCGAGGAGATCCTTAGAAAGAACCATGATGGGCAGGATGGTGGTACCATTGGTCGAAAACAAAGGAGTGGAGGGTTCAGATGTGATTTGGATGGCTTGATAAGCCAACTCTGCCAGTGATAGCAGTGTCTGATCTCCGTAGGAATCAATGTCTGAAGGCGCCGGTAGGATCCATAGATTGATAGAGCCATCTGAAATGGTGGATATCATTGCAATCATATGTGGAACCTCAGGAGGCGGAATAGGAAAACAACCCATCAGGGAATATGCCTTCAGAAGATCGGTACCAACGCTGACGTATGAGTTAGGAATGTCTCCTACTAAGGGTACGGTGCTACTTAGTAATGCAGAATAATCGAGGGTGCAAAAGGATAACTAATCCACTATGACTATTTTCCCATCCAGTGGAAAGAGGATGAGTCGGAAGACCAAAGAGACAATGACAGTCATTGTGTAAGACCAACTGCAACCCAGCGACAGATTATAGTCGAGATGGCGATCTACAACTTCTATGTCCACCATTATCGTTTTCCCACTAAGCGAAATGGGAAAGCTAGCAAGGTAGCCTTTTGGGAGGAAAGTGTGGCCATCGAAAGCTTTAAGGGAATTCGACGTCGGAGACAAAGTAGGAGAACCCAAAGCGAGCCAACATGCAGTTGACATAACGTAGGTCGAAGCACCTTCGTCTATAACAGTGTGATGGATTGGTCTCCCTTTCAACACAACTTGCACCTAGAACGCAAGTTTGTGTGAGAGGTGAGGTTAAGATTTCTCCATGTAGAAGATGTCTAGCATAGAATCCTAGGGGTCGATTCCACCAATGGCCGAAAGCAGAGATTTCTTTGCGCTGGGCAGGTTTGAAATACTTTGAGTGCAAACATGGTTGACAGTGCTTGCACCAAATATTCTACAATATTGTAGTTTTGGGCAGCACGTGCAGAGGTGTTATGAGTCGTGCGTCGAAGTGTCCCTTTGGGGGGACGAATTGCAGGGTCAGTAGCAAGCCTTTCGATATGAAAATCGTTGGGCAGTAGTGGATTCGAACTGGTATCAGGTTCTTGAGAATCAATGACATGATTTCCATAAAGTTTGGATCGTGTTTCGAGTTCAACACTTTCTACACCATAACTGACGGATGATCCTTCACCGAAAGGATGGGTACCACCGTTGCCCCTTTGCGGGGGTTGTTGTGGGGTTGCAACCATGTGTTGCTATTTCTGATGTGGATTAGGGAAGGGATTATGCAGAACGGTAGGTGTCCTCCCAGAGTCCTTGTTTGTGATAAAATCTGTGCATTCCTGCAACTGAGGAAATTTGTATGTCAAGTGGTCCTCCACACAGATTCTGCAAGGAAATTTCATGGGTTTATCCTTTTCTTTTCCATTCTTAACAACGTTTTTTTGATTGGGATTATTTTGAGTAGCAGACTTCTCTTCAGAAAAAGAGGTCTTTTTCTTATTCTTCTTGTTCTTACCGCTAGGTTTTTGTGTAAAGTGCACAGAATTTACCTCAGCGGTAGGAAGAGTAGTCGATTGGTTAGGGGCAGTGGCAGCCGAAGAAAGCTGGGAGGTTTTCCCACTAGGCTGTTTTATGGCTATGCCAGAGATTGCACCAACGAGGCCGTCGGCATGCGCTCTGGGTTTCTGAGCAGTGGAAGGATTCTGATTGCCAGGGGAATGGGGGAGTAAATCATATAGCGTGCTAGATTGCGAATAGATAAGATCTAAATGATGTGCATGACGAATTGATTGGTCTTCCGTGACCACACCGGACAAACAAACGTCCTTAGCTAAGGGTGGTAAAAGTGACTTACAAAGCCAGTTGGATAAGAGATGATACGGGATTGGCGCTTTGACGAGTCTCTGCCTACATCTCCATTCATAAATGTGATCAGAGAAGTGGGTGGTGGTTTCTTGACGTAGCGAGGTTAAGAGTTCCGTGTCGGTTTCGTATCTAATAGGTAATTGGAAGTTCTTAAGAAATTCCGTAGCTAAGGTGCCAAAAGTGTTAACAGCCCCACGTGGTAACTTAATGTACCATTTGGCAGCGTTGCCTCTGAGAGTGTGGGGGAAAAGTTGAAGCCGAATACTATCATCCACCATGGAGTTAGAAACAGACCATAGATGAAAGGTGGTGACGTGTGTAGTCAGATCGTCCCCTTGTTTCTTGTTGAATTTAGGGATGTTAGATAGAATCTTGTGCGGTAATGGAGGCCAGAGTGGGTTGTGGTTGATGGGATCATTGGTCAGTTTGTAGATGTCGGGGATGTCTAGAGCAGCCAAAAATGGAAATTGTGTGTTTGCGCCTGGATCTTGCCAAGGAAGTATTGGCTGACCATTCGGACTGTAGGGTCCGCCCATCAATGTGTTACCAATGGGATAGGTAGGAATTTGTTGATAGAAGTTTCCTGTGGGTGGGGGTGTAGGGGTGTATGGTTATTGTCCGCAGGGTATGTTGTACCGAGGGGCAAACTGTTGATTGCCACCAGTGTAAAAGTTGCCCCCTTGGCCCAAATTTATTTTGGGGTTGGTTTTCCCATATGGACATGATAGAGTTAGCCAAATGCATACTGATATTTCAATAGTTAAGCATCAGCATAGACCCTACACTGGAAGTTTGACCACTAAAAGGAAAAACGTTATCAATAGGATGTCCTATTCGTCCCAATGACTGTAGGGGTACCGAAGTGCCCCCCAGCATATATGTGTTGGTGACACTACCCCCTGGCATGGTGGCCAAGGAGTTTGAACTCAGCAAAGGGTTCCAACCGAAAGGGTTGCTAAAAGGAACTGAAGTAGCCCACTAGCGGGAGCAGAAACCATGGGTCTTGGTGCAGCCACAATAGGAGTAGATCTTGAAGGATTCGGCGGTCCGCTGATAGTTGTGGTGACTGGATCGCTGGGACCGGGTATAGCCTGGCTACTGGGGTTGCAAATAATTGGCGTAGAATTGACAACTAGCGAGGAAGATGGTGGTGGACCAGAGTTGGTTACCATTGGCATCGACCCCATGGGCACTGGTTGTGAAACGAATGTTGGTGCAACCGAAGACATATCTTGGCCTGGTGTAACCTGAACTAACACTGGCCCCAACGAGTCAGTGAGAGGAGGATTGCAAGGAGGTACGACTCCTTCCGTAAAAAGATCCTATGGAAACTCCGCATGATACGGGGCTATGTGAAAATCAGGGTTGTCATTGGAGACTTCTCTTCCGAAGAAGGCACTGGCTCACCGAGACTCGACTCCTCCTCCGGTGTCAATGGAGGAAGACCTCACTGTCGTCGAGACAAACGGTGAGGGTCGAAGGACACCACAGTGACTTATTTAATTTTAAAAAATTTTAATTATTTGTGATGTATTATAAAGTCTCAGTGATAGTAACCACACACCTAAAAAAGAAAAAATAAAAAAGGACTTCTAAAATCAATCAACAAGCAGCCCGAATAGGGTGGCCCCGTTTGAGTACTATCATTTGCTGGAGATAAAAACCAGTATCACAATAGCATATAGAGAGGGTTGGTCATAAAAAAAGTTACGGTTACTCTAGAGCTTCGCTTGAACCTCAGACAATAGGTGTAAGCACTCTCGTGAAGACGAGTACCCTCCCAAAGACCGTAGATAGAGTAGGTCCTTCTATTTTAGGTACCAAGACAATTCATCCCAGTCACCTCGTGCAAGTCCCTAAAAATTATAGCAACTAAAGATACCTAAAATCACAGACATCATTAGGAGGGTCACGGTCGTAGACAACATGCTATATGGGCATAACACCTAGATCCCTGATCTAGTTTCGACATCCCCGAAGGGAACCCCAATATATAGCATGTTCACTGAATGCACTCGAAGGTGGGCTACCTTCTCATGCACCCTGGTGTTGTCTCGCGCTTAACTTCGGTGGTAGTGGAGTGGTCCCGATAATATGAGTGCAGTAGGATTTCACTTTTTAATGACTCTAGTTTCAAGTTTTGAGATCTTGGGTGACTTTCTCACTTCTCCTACCCCAAGATCCTATCCTGAACTAATGTTGGTGTGAGCTCAGAAAAATTTATATGATTAATTTTATTATTTCTTGATTCTTAGTGTACTTGATTATTAGTCTTGCGGAGGGGGAGTGGAAATTTTAAATGTGATGAGACTCTGACTCAAAAACCATGCAAAAACATGCTCTAAATATTCAGTTCAATGAAAATTTTATTCTACAAGGATAGATTCTTTCAACATCCGTGCACCAAAAATTCAAATAACACAGTTCAACTTTAAAGATTCAGACATCTATCTATCTTCTCTTAACAACTTTTTAACCAAATTTTTTCAGAATTAATTCAGCTAAGTTAAGAAAATTTTAAAAAAAAATTCTTCTTCAAAAAGTAGATGCTAACATTAACTTTTTAAACAAGAACTAAAGAAAAAAATGCTAACTAGTAATCAAGCATAGGGATCCAGAAAAAGAAGCTGATCTGGTGGCCAAACTCCACAGCTAAAGGGAAACACAACAGAGGTGTAAACAACAGATTTTGGCTAGGTAACGCTGGCAAGAAGAGGCTACAGAGTGTTAATATTGAGACTAACGCAATGTATCTAAGCATAAGTAGCATTATAACACACTGAAAAACTCTCAGAGGGAGCGTTACTCAGGGTAAAGTTGCACATATAGCTGAGTAGGGTCTAGTCTAGACTATGTGAGCTTTTGAGATGATTACTAAGCATATAAACTGGTTGGAAGGATATGTGAAAAGAGGAAAAGAGGTAAAGTCATAGGAACAACCCAGAAACTTGGGGTTTACTTCCCAGCGGAGTCGCCATTTCTACTATAGGGTAATATGCTTGGGTGGTGGTTATTGGGTATCCCTCTCAGGGCTTTCTGGTGCCTGAGGTGGACTGTAAGATTAGCTGTAAAGTTCCAAAGGTACTGAGCAGCGAAGTAGAAGTCCTTCATCACCGGTTCCAAATCTAGATCTTGCAACCAATCAAAGCACCCATGTAATCTCTACAAAAGTATAGCTTTCTATCAATTAAACTAGCATATAAGAAACATAAAATAATGTAGATCTAAGCCACTCATATCATGCTACATAGACGATTGAACAATAACTGTGACACTGATGCATCGAGTGGACAAAACATATACAGTTCTATTGATTTATGAAAAGGAGGATTACAACCATCAGTTGCACCAAGCCCTCCTCAATCTTCCAATTTCTCTCTCTCTTTCTCTATCTCCGAGTGTGATGATGCTCAAGGCAGAAAGTTCTCAATGAACTTCGTCAATCTTCAAGTCTCACACTACAACAATGAAATTATGCTCCACATATATATAATCAAACCTTCGACCTTAGACCAAGATTCCACAACTCCAATTTATAGGAGATGGATAGGACAAACCTTGCCAACTCTTTCAACCATTTCAAATCGGGAAAGATCTAGATGTGTACTTTCTTTTCCTTGATTTTTCCTTCCATAGGAGTTCAGTTGTGTTTGGAAATTTCTAATAAAAGGTTTGTGCCATTTAGTTTCTATTTCGAATTGACTCTTTCTAATAGAAATATGGAAATGGCAGTGAATTTTTTGCAAGATATTTCCCTTTTCACATTCAAACACGGATAACGCTAACCCTTAGGCAAGGCAAAGCATTACCCTAGGCATTAACGCTCCCTTTGCATGGCTCAGGTGCGTTATAACTCTGCCTAGTTGTTTTTGGGGTGCGTTACCTTGGCAAAAATGGGTCTTGTCTAGGTCATTTTCTTCTTTCCATGTTACCTTCTCTTCTAAACCGATGAGGAGGTAATTTACCTTATAACACGGGCATATGAATGAAGAAATATTTTCCCTGGGATATGACATTATCTTCACCCTTCAATGAGGTGAGCACAAAGGGTTGAGAGTTTCATATTCCTCACCTTGGCGACTCCACTGTAAAATAGTCCTAATCAGAAGTAGTCATGGCTTTCACTAGGCCTCACACTAGATTCAGATCCATCATCCACCTCCACCTCTAAATTAAATGGCGGTGCCGAGTTTCCTTTTGAACAGGTATGCCCCCTTGGCCCTCCCTTAGCCTCTAAATGATATGCCACAAGATTATTTAAAGCTCCTGCCTCGGTTCATCGAGGAAGATAGTAATTCTGTGCAGATACATATTGAAAGCTTCTGCGCCTTTGCCAAGAATGTAAATGTAGAGCGCTTAGATGTGGTGTTAAGGCTTTTCGTCCAATATTTGGATGGGGAAGCCATGAAATGGTTCAAATATCTTGCTAATCATACGATCACCACTTGGGAAGAAATGGAGAATTCCTTCACACTAAAATGGGGAGAAAAGAGGGATCATGGATATTTCCTCATAGAGTTCAATGTTCTCAAGAAGAGACACAATGAGGATGTAACATAATTTATAAAGAGGTTCAATAAGCTTTATAATAATCTTCCTACTGAAATAAAGCCTCCCCAAACAACTGCTAAGGTGGTTTTCGTAGGAGCTTTTGAACCAAAGTTTGGGTTCACCTTAAGAGAAAGAAGATCCACATCTATGGATCAGATCCAGACTGATGCGTTGGAGGTAGAAGCAAACTTTTCTTCTACTGGTAAGTTCAAGGGGAAGATCAAACATGAAGCTAGAAGAAAGAAGGGAGAGGAGGCTTCTACCTCAAATAAGGAGAGGGAATCACAAGAGTATAGACTTGAAGAAATGAACAAGTTGATCAAGAACCTCTCAAATAAGCTAGTGAAGCTTGAATTGGAGGCCAAGAATTCCCCTCCTCGTCCTAATAAAATGATCCTAAACCGGGGGTTTAATCCCCAATACCAGAAGCCCCCTCTACAGCCGTTGCAGCGAGAAATGAAAGAGCAGCAAGATCATATCCAACCTCTTCTATACCTGGAAGGGGAAATGGAGGGACAGGTTGAGGAAGTCACATACAGTCAAGAAGATAAATTCCTCGCTTACTCAGAGGATGAAGAAGGTGAACTCACCCTGCAAGAAGGGCAAGAAGAGAAGGAAGTACCCCTAGTGGATCGAGATATTGACAATTACTGCAGGCAGTTCGTGAATTTCATGTAGGCTCAACTCCACAAGAAGTATGACCTCAGGTCCTCCAGAAATAGAATCTGAGGGCAAGAACGAAATGAAGAGTCTATATCAAGAGAACATACCCCTCCTAGTCCTGCTAGTAAAGGAAAGAAGCTATTGGAAGAATCAACCCCTCATATGGCCACTACATCCCCTTCCACAAAGAAAGAAGTTGATCCTCTCGAAGATAAGAATCCCTCATATATACCCTTGAAACCACCTGATCCTCCTGAAGAGAAGTTCGAAGAAGCCATTACAGAAACAGGGCCCACTCCCTTTAATCTCCAAGAAGAACGATCCATTGTGGTTCTTGGACTGCATGTGGAAAACCAGCCCCTCGCCTATTCTGAAGAAGAGAGAGGTGAGCTTACCAGCCATGAAGAAGAAGAAGAGCTGGAGTATTTCCCAGAGGACAAAAATAAATATCAACAACAATATGGTGATCTAGAAGCAGGGGCAGTATAGCTTAATATTCTAGATCCACAACAACACCTTCAACCAAATGTGTTGCATTCAGAGATTGAACACAAATCAAGTGTACCCAATGAAAGCCAAGAAAGTTCGCCAAAAGAAGACCAATTAGGTTTGTTCATTGAAGATCACTCAAATATTCCTTCTGAGTGTGCAGATTGTTAGCCACCTATAAAATTTGTTATACCAAAAGGTGGCTAAATCATTTTTGGAGCCTTCAAGGAACAAATTTTATTGCAAAAACTGTTGGCTCTTGAAGACTCTTAAAGGCCTCATGCCTCTGTCCAAAATTTTCTCTACTGTTCCCATTTTATACTCTGGAATTCTGCTGATTTCATGAGAGACTGTTGTAAAACACTATTTTCCCCTTCCTTCCACTTCCAAAACTAACCTCATTTTCCCCTTTCCCTTCATCAAAATCCCTTTGATAAGGTTCAAGACCGTTGCTTTATCGAAACCCACAAACCTCTGAAAAACATCAAGATTGCATAAAAATCATTTTTTTATATTATAGACTTAAGCCCCTTGGGCTAAGTCTTTAACCCTTCCCCTCCATACGCCCTGGTGCTGGAACTAGGCGTTAAGCCATTCGAGCGCCTATCGCATCGCAAAGAGCTGAGCGCATAAATCTTCTGCGATGATAAAAGCTCCGATGTCGATTAGCCCTGTGCATAAAATCTTCGGTCATGTTGCTTTCCATAGAACCCACGGCCCCGCTGACAGGCGCCGAACCGTATTACAAATATATTTTCCGCCCCCAAAGCTTAAACCTTTGTTATATTAAATTTGTGGGTTTTAAATATTTTCGGTCCTTAACTATTCAAAACCGGGTGGGTTGATCACACCACTTTTGAGAGGAAAGCGGTTTTTCCCAATCGGCAGTGATCAACGCCGCTGGCCGACACGTGGCTTGGGCGGTATGGCTATACCATTTTCCCCGGATGTTAAAGGTCGGAGGTGGAGTGAGCACGATATCGATGCGTGCCGTCCGATCTAAGGCCACTCATCGGATGGTGATCGCGCTCTGAAGAAGCCCGTGCGATAAGCGAAGGTACGGCGTTGTCATGAAAGAATCTCCGTCGTTGATCTGATCTGCAGATCGACGACCCACGCTCGATCGCCCCGGTCCCCTCATCCACAGCGGCGGTCGGTGGTCCCAGCACCTCATCAGCGTCCACGCGATAGAAATTAATGGGGACGAGTCTTCATTATTTCTGCGCACAGCCAGCAAGCCTATTTTGTGACCCAAAATAATTATACTGTGGTTTGATTAAAGGTTTTGAAGTTCGGGCATGTTTTATAAGGTTTTTCGATACCCGATCTCCACCGTTGATCGCGTGGGCCGATCTCATCCGAAGGCCCACGTTCGTCCCGAGCTTCCCACTCATTTTTCAACCACTTTTCGTCGAAACAAAGGTTTTAGACGTGTTTCTCTGCTTTTTATTTTATTTTTACGAATAATGTGACCCCTCCACGTTATTTATTCATTTCCACTCCCAACCGTCGAACTCTGCACAATCGACGACTCCGATTTAAATTCTTCTTCCGCCTTCCCTTTGACCTCCTCTAATCAATCTCGACCATTGGATGATGCCATCCAACAACCATGCTATCTCCACATGCCTTCAAAAGAAGTAAACCTATATATGCAGGATTTCATAATGTTTTTTGTATTTTGCAGGGTTTAAATGGTTTTTCCACCATGCTGAAGAAAACTCAAAGGCTGAGGGTGACGATCCTCCTGCTTTCAATTCATCAAAGAGGATCATTCACAGGGTTTAAACTCTACGTTTCATTGGTGTTTCATGAGGCATTGATGCCATATCACCCCTGCGCAGCCCTACACACCAACAAACACAGTGAATCAGGCACAAATCAAAGAATATCAGTGTCGAAGATAGGAACACACCAGAACAGAAGATTGAAGACAGATCTATGGGGATTACGTCTAATATGGTTTATCAAAAGCCTAATCCCCAATTAAGACACAGTTTAAAGTTAAATCATAAAGGTTCATCAGACAGAAAGCCTCCACCGCCACATCTGAGGCAAATTGATTCCTCCCAGCTACCACAGTGCCACCTGTGCCTCAAAGCATTCAAACAGAGGCCGAAGTTATTGATCAAGATCAGGTATTTGCCTCAACACAGCCAGAGAGTTACTTCTGCAAATAAACTTAATGACAAAATATCAGCAGAGTTACTTTAACACAACACATAACCTCAAAAGTCAAAAAAGAGCTCCCACCGAGCTTAAATCTTAATGTAAATGATTTAATACAGAGGACACCTATGTAAGCTTCTTCATCGAGCCCCCCAAGGCCGAGAAGCCATTAAATCTGTATTAATTATCTTTGGATATCTTTTATTAGATCTCACCTCCTCATTCTTCTATAAATATTACAGAAGAAGATGAGAGAGGGGTTGGTTGATTTGGCTACGAAACATTGAAATGTAATTGAGCTTGAGACATATATCTGTAAATAGTGTTCACTGGCTCTTAGAGCTCTGCTTGTAATAGATAAGTTATTCTGGGAAGTGTAGATGATTGCTAAACTAAAGCATTGGACTTAAAGCTGTAACTGGTTTGGAGCATCAATACAAGTTGATTTATGGGATCCTGGTCTATGTAGACGGTGATGTTTTTCTCATTGTAACTTGTTATTTTGTTTCTGTTTTCACTTTGTTTCATCTTCTCTTATAAAGAACAGAATGCATGGAGTTAGGACCTACTGTATATCAGTACCCTTATCTAACTGAAAATCTTTATCTAAATGTTTTCTTCCAATCTGTGTTATTCAGGAATGATTTAATTTGGTTTAAGCATAGGAATGCTGGCCTTCCCTCGTCTTATTTTTTTAGCCTAATATTGTTCTTGGATGTTAATTTCATTTCATGTTAAGTAGAGATGAAATAAGGAAGATATGGTTTGTCCTGGTCCTATATTTATCCCCAAAGACTGTATGAATGTTTCCCTTGGAATGTGTTAAAAGCTGGCTAGTTTAGAAGTACTTACCAGATCTTAGACCATCCGTTGTTATCATTTGTGTTTCCCTCTGTTTTTGTATGTTTTCTATTGAAAGTGTATTAAAGGCTGGCTAGTTTAAAAGTACTTACCAGATCCTAGTTCACTTTCATGTCTTTCTTAAATGTTTTTCAAAGGCTGGCTAGTTTCAAAGTACTTACCAGATTCTAGGCTACTCTTTGTTCTTCATCTGTTTAATTCCCCTTCTTTTTGTATCATTTCATTCCATAAATCAAATTTCGAAGAGATCCTTAGACATAGATGACTTGCCCCATGGACCACTCTTGCCTCTTTCTGTTTCAATTAAACCCTATTATGACTTCATAGCTCAATGGACTAAATCCTGCAATTATCTATCTTCCGGGCCAAAGTTTGTTCTATTTGCTTGCAACTTGTCACCTTTGAAACTCTTTGCACTTAGAACTTTCCACCTAAAACAGTAATCATGCTCAACCATAAAAAAACAAAAAAAATACTCAGCCTTCATAACTAGCCTAATATCATTAACCAAACTTCAAAGACAAATCCATCTTTGCACTTATTGGAGAGATCCCTCTCCAGATTCAGGAGGGCTAGATCCTAGAATCCCAAAGTGGTTGAAATGATGTTTCTCCCTGCGATCAGACTTTGCCAATATTGCTGATTACAAGGAGCTAACATTTCTGGCGACTCCGCTGGGGAACAAACCTAATTAGAATCTCGGTTTCCCCTTAAAATTTCATACAAATATTCTTTAGTGAGTAAGAAGGAGCCTTTTCAAGCACTACCAAGAAATGGTAATCATGATGAAGCTTGTTTGAATCAGTGACAAAATAGGTAAACCCTAGGATTCTCATAAAACTTCATCTAACCTTGAAATACCAGCTGACTTAGCCATAAGAGTGGATTGTCTTTGTCTCATAACCATAGCTAATTTTTGAAACAAAGTTAGGACATTCTTAGAAACCACACAACTGAAAAAGAACTCGGAAAACCCAAAAATATTTCAGATTGGTATCAAATAAACATGGTGGTGGACCATAAAACCTTTTACCTCCTTAGGAGCTAAAAACTTCCACTTGGCGACTCCACAATCCTGAACAGACCTAAAGACTCCACTGGGAAGAACCCTTATAATTGTAATATCATTCAAACTTAGTTAGAGGACTGTAGGATTAAAATTTATGCAAACATATTAGTTGACCTTTTAAAGACTGTCGTACCTGGTTGAACTTTTCTTGTTTATTTGGGTCTAAAAACACAACATAGTGGCTCCTAGAAAGATTCACACTAGATCCTACCCTGACCCTAATCCACCTGAGATAGTTGATAACCCAGAAAGTATCCTTAGGAAGTCTCCTAGGATTAAATTCTCAAATGTTTTCAGATCACCCTTGAGAGCTAATTCAGTTCCTGAAAATCTTTCAGCTCTGCAACAGTCACAAGTTGACTTAGTAAATCCCTTTAGAACTAGGTCTCTTGATGATTTAGATCAGTTAGATTCTGAGTCTTCAATTTTATCTCCTGAAACAAGTGAACATCCTGGTAGTAGAGAAACAACACCTCCTGATTTACATTTCTTTCACAACTTAGGTGTCTCTCATCCAAGATCAGCTTAGCAATCTACTTCTGGTCCATCCACTTCGGCTCACCCTACATCCACTGTCCAAACCACTCCACTTCAGCTCACATTCCCTTTTGTTAATCCACCTCTTGTGAATCCACCCCCACCACATATCATGGAAACATGGTATGCTCCCTTAGTCCTTCCTGTACCATTAGTCAATCTTCCACAGTACTATCAGTCCAAAATTCCATTATATGATGCTAGCAATGCTACAACTGCATCACAACACGTGGATAAGATGAATGACTACTTCGATAGAAATGAAATTGATGATGATTCTGTCAAGCTTAGATTATTTTCTCAGAGCTTGGGGGGGGAAGTAAGAAAATTGTTTAAAGGCTTAACCCCCCATAGTATCAATGATCTCCAAGCTTTCCATCAGACATTCTTAAACAAATGGGAAGTAAAGAAGAATCCTCTCCAAGTCCTTTCTGATTACAAGAATCTCCATAGAAACACCGGGGAAAGTGTACAAGCTTATTGTACCAGATTTAATAGTGTATATAATGCACTTTCCCCATATCTAAAACCTCCAAAAGGCTCAGCTTTAAACAATTTTCCTGAAGGGTTTGACCCTGAGATGGCCTATCAACTGAGAGAGAGAGATCCTGCAACTCTTGAAGAGATGCAAAAAGGTGCTCTTTCTGTGGAATTCAACTTGATGGAGAAGAGAGCAAGAATGAAAAATGAAAAGAGAGTGTCATTTAGAGAGGAGTCTACACCCTCTACTTCCAACTCAAAGATGGAGAGAATTATGGAGGATATAATGAAAGAGATGAGCATAATTAAGAGAGCACAAGCAAGCCAAAACCAAAATTCTCCTCAAAATAGGAACCAGAACCAGAATCAGAATTTTAGAAGGAACCAACCTCCAAATATACCTAGGGAAGATGATCAACAGATCACTCCTCCCTTTCATCAAAACTATTTAAGTGAGGTTGAGGAAACAGATGAGGTAACAGAGGAAGATGATATCAACATGCTGGGGGTAGATGATGATGACTTTGAGATTCATTACGATAGAAAACAAGGTCTTTATACACCTTATGATGAAAAAAGAGATGATGATAAAAGTTATTATGAGAACATGGAAAATGTCATCATAGAGTCTCAAAAAGAATATTACCTTAGAAGCAAAACTATTCACAAAACTCCCAACACCAAAACCTCTGAAAAATCTTCACAAAACAGCATTACAACCAAGCCTAAAGTTGTCAAACAGAAGGACAAAACAATGACTGTTAATTTTGATAAAGGTAGAGAGAAAGGCACTCAAAACAATGAAAAATAGAGTGCAGACCTTAGTAGTACTAACACTTCAGCTAGTACTCATGTTAAAACCATTTTTTCAAATGTAAATAAAACAAATCAACAAGTTGATGTTGTTGATAGACTAGCAACTAGTAAGGCTGAAACAAGTTTGTCGAAGAACCAAATTCCTTTCAGCCTAGAGCAGGAAATTTCAAAGATCAAAATCTCTGTCCCCTGACTGAGTTAGCTGCCCAGAATGTATATAGGACCCAAATTTTGAAGGCTTTAAACATTGAAGAGAATAATGACACACTCAATCTTAATGATGACCAGCCAGAGCTTGTTTCTGGTCCTAAGATTGAAGGTAGATATCAAGAAGGACCTGTTCCTCCCTTTTATATAAGTTTAAATGTTCATGACAAAATTTTACACAACGCTATGCATGATTCCGTGGCTTCTCATAATTTAATGCCTAAAGCCATAATGGAGAGCCTTGGTATAGAAATCACCAGACCTTACAAATACCTTTACTCCTTTGACTCAAGCGGAGTAAAATGTGTAGGATTAATCAAATACCTTTGCGTTAACTTAGCCCAGATTCCAGCCAAATTCTTAGTAATGGATATTTTTGTGGCTGATGTGCCCCCAAAGTATGGAATGTTATTATCTAGGTCCTAGGGGGCTAAGTTACAAGGGACTATGCAGATGGACATGACCTATGCGACCATCCCCATGTTTAATCAATCAAGAAGAATTTACAGGGAGTCTCATATGCAATACACAGTTTCAAGTCAAGATCTACCACAAAACTCTCCTCTGTATTCTATAAATACAAGCCTTGATTCTTTTATTATGTTCAATGATGAAACACTTAGTGAACAAGTCACTTTAATAGGATTAATGGCCGACAGGGAGGAAGAGGAACAAAACCCAGGAGTGTCAAAAAAGTTTGCTACATTTGAAAAAGTTAGCAAACCAAACAAAGGTCTTGAGCTACAAGTCATGCGTCCATTGCTCTTAAACCTTGACACTCAAGAAAACAACCCTCAACACAGCGAAAAATCTGAGGAGTTGAAACAAATACAACTAAGTGATGAGATTCAACAACAATAAAAAAGCACGTTAGTTGAAGAGGACAATTACCAAATAGAAGAAACCAAAAATAGTCCTCTGTGGAGTATGTATTTTGACAGATCCTGCACTAAGAAAAACGTCGGTGCAGGTGTCTGGATCTGCAACACTGAAAGAAACCAAACAGAAAGCATTTCCTGCAAATTAAACTTTTAGTGTTCAAATAACATAGCAGAATATGAATCCCTTCTCTTAGGCTTACGTTTGTTGAAAAAGTTAGGAGCCAAGAGAATCAAAGTGCATGGGGATTCTGAGTTAGTCATTAGGCAAGTCAATGGGGAGTATAACGCAAACCATCCCAGAATTAGGGCCTATCGAAACGATGTCATGGACCTTTTAAAAACATTCGAGGAGTCCAAACTGATTTTTGTCCCAAGAAAAAAAAATATTGCTGCCCACAATTTAGCCTTTGCAACTAGAACATGCTTAACGCCATACGAAACCAAAGACTCCACAACTCAGATAAAATTTAGACCAGCCGTGCCTGATAATGAAAAGAATTGGCAGGTGTTTTACGGAGACAAACAAATAGAAGACTTCATGCAATTCAGAAATGAATTCGAACTAAAAAGTTCGGACTCAGATTATGATACAGGCTGTAGTGAAGAAAATTTTCTTGGTGAAGAAGAGTTGTCTCATGAGCTTGTAAATATTAATCTTCTGACTAGCAAACTTAGAAACAAAAAAGAATTGAATGTAGATTTAGAAAAAGAGGAGTTAGAAACTTTTCACTCTAAAGATGAAAGTTTGCTTGAAGGCTTAACATTTAAAGAGTTGTTTGATTTGAATGATGGCCAAAGAAGCCAAACTGAACTCCAGAGACCCTTGAAGAGTGCAATATAGGCAGTGAACTTAAACCGAAAATGATTAAACTATCTAAGACTTTACCAGCTCACATTAAACTCAAATACATAGAGCTGTTTAAAGAATTTTCTGATGTTTTTGTATGGAGTTACGAAGATCTTAAGTCCTATGACACTAAAATAATACAACACAAAATTCCCCTCAAAGAAAACCAAAAACCATTCAAACAGAAACTGCGCAGAATAAACCTTGTTCAGTTACCTTTGGTTTAGAAGGAGATCATGAAAATGTACAAGGTTGGTATTATTGTCCCTATTAGATATTCTGAGTGGGTGTCTAATCTAGTGTCTGTTAGGAAGAAAACTAGAGAGATCAGGCTTTGTATAGAATTTAGAGACTTGAACAAAGTTTCATTGAAAGACAACTACCCTTTACCTAAGATGGATCATATTTTACAAAGGGTAGTTGGTTCAAAAAGAATTTCTTTGCTGGATGGCTATTCGGGGTACAATTAGATCTTAGTTCACCCTGCTGATCAATTAAAGACAGCCTTTACTACACCATGGGGCGCTTTCATGTATATGAAAATTCCCTTTGGTCTAATGAATGCTAGAGCAACCTTTTAGAGAGCCATGGACATAGCATTCTCCGAAGGGTTAGGCTACTTCATCATTATATACCTTGATGATGTTACCGTGTTTTCAAAGACAGATGAAGAGCACTTAGCACATTTAAGAACAGTCTTCGATAGATGCAGGAAGTTTGGGATATCTTTAAACCCTAATAAAACACTATTTGGGTTCCAAGAAGGTAAAGTTCTTGGGCACATTATTTCAGAAGAAGGTATTAAGATAGATCCCAAAAGGATTGAGGCCATATTGCAAATCTCTCATCCTCGAAACATCAAGGAGTTGCAATCTTTCATTGGAAAGATTAACTTTTTGAGAAGGTTCATCCCCAACTTGGCTGAGCTCCTTAGGAATATCACAAACATGTTGAAGAAGGAGCAAGGGGTAAAATGGACCTTGGAAGAAAAGAAGTCCTTTGAGCTGGTGAAACAAGCATTAACCAAAACATCGGTTCTAATAAGTCCTGATTTCTCAAAATATTTTTATATTTTTTCATTTGCATCAGAACATACCATAGCTGCTGTCCTTTTACAAAAAAATCCACAAGGGCAACAACCGCCTATTGCATTCTTTAGCAAGGCATTGAGGGATGCCCCTCTGAAGTATAACATCATGGAGAAGCAAGCTTTTGCTTTGGTTAAAGCTTTGAAAGACTTTAGAGTATACATCCTTAATTCACACATCATTGCCTTTGTCCCAAACTCAGTTGTTAAAGACATTCTAACACAGGACTAAGATGGTAAGAGAGGTAAGTGGATTGCTGTTATCCTTGAATATGATTTAGAGATAAAACCCACTAAGCTGATCAAAGGCCAAGGTCTAGCTAGATTAATGGCTAAATCCAATATTGAAGTTCTTGATATAAATATGATTGACGCTTTGGATAACCAAGAAGGAATATCAACTCCTATTGTTGAAGACTATTTCATGAATTCCTCTTGGTATGCTGATATTATTTATGTTTTGCTTAATTTAAATACACCTCTTGGTTTGACAAACACAAAGGCAAGGTTCCTAAAGTTAAAAGCTGTAAACTATTGCATTATAGATAGATGTCTTTATTGGAAAAATTCAAGTGGTTTATTTCTTAAATGTTTACCTGAGTTTGATGCAAAGAAGGTTAAGCACGAGTTCCATGAAGGAGAGTGTGGAGGTCATTTGTACTGGAAGACAACAGCCAACAAAATTTTGAGGGTTGGTTTCTATTGGCCTACTCTCTTTCATGATGTGCACAAGATGATCATTGCCTTCCATAAGTGCCAACTTTTTGAAGGCAAAAGAAAGCTGCTACCTCTGCCTCTGCATCCAATCACTGTTGAAGCCCCTTTTCAACAGTGGGGACTTGAATTCATAGGAGAAATTCATCCACCATCTTCTGCCCAGCATAGATGGATTCTCACAGCCACAGACTCTTTCACTAAGTGGATATAAGCCATACCTTGTAGGCAGGCTAATGATTCTGTTATTATAAAATTCATGGAGACTAACATTCTCTCCAGATTTGGCTGTCCTACCAAGATCATCACTGATAATGCAGCAGCATTTGGATCAAAGAAGATGGTTGAATTCTATCACAGATATTAGATAACATTGGGGCATTCCACTGCCTATTACCCTCAAGGTAATGCACTTGCAGAATCCTCAGACAAGAGTTTAGTGAACATAATCAAGAAACTGTTGGAGGACAACAAAAAGTCTTGGCACACAAAGCTAGTTCATGCACTTTGGGCTGACAGATTGACTTTGAAGAAATCTATTGGCATGTCACCTTTCCAGCTTGTGTATGGTACTGATGCAATTTTCTAACGTTTTTGCATGGAGTTACGAAGATCTTAAATCCTATTACACTGAAATAATACAGCACAAAATTCCCCTCAAAGAAAACCAAAGACCATTCAAATAGAAATTGCGCAGAATAAACCCTGTTCAGTTTCTTTTGTTTCAGAAGGAGATCATGAAAATGTATGAAGCTGGTATTATTGTCCCTATTAGATATTTTGAGTGGGTGTCTAATCTGGTGTCAGTTAGGAAGAAAATAGGAGAGATCAGGCTTTGTATAGACTTTAGAGACTTAAACAAAGTTTCATTGAAAGACAACTACCCTTTACCTAAGATGGACCATATTTTACAAAGGGTGGTAGGGTATAGAAGAATTTCTCTACTTGATGGCTACTCAGGGTACAATCAGATCTTAGTTCACCCTACTGATCAATTAAAGACAACCTTTACTACACCATGGGGCACTTTCATGTATGTGAAAATTCCTTTTGGTCTAGTGAATGCTGGAGCAACTTTTCAGCGAGCCATGGACATAGAATTCTCCTAAAAACTGGGCTACTTCATCATTATATATCTTGATGATGTTACGGTGTTTTCAAAAACAGATGAAGAGCACTTAGAACATTTAAGAAAGGTTTTCGAGAAATGCAGAAAGTTTGGGATATCTTTGAACCCTAAGAAGACACTATTCGGTCTCCAAGAAGGTAAACTTCTTGGGCACATTATTTCGGAAGAGGGTATTAACATAGATCCAAAGAGGATTGAGGCCATATTGCAAATCTCTCATCCTCGAAACATCAAGGAATTGCAATCTTTCATTGGAAAGATTAACTTTTTGAGAAGGTTCATCCCCAACTTGGCTGAGCTCCTTAGGAATATCACAAACATGTGGAAGAAGGAGTAAGGGGTAAAATGGACCTTGGAAGCAAAGAATTCCTTTGAGCTGGTGAAACAAGCATTAACCAAAACACCGGTTCTAATAAGTCCTGATTTCTCAAAAGATTTTTATATTTTTTCATTTGCATCAAAACATACCATAGCTGCTGTCCTTTTACAGAAAAATCCACAAGGACAAGAGCAGCCTATTGCATTATTTAGCAAGGCATTGAGGGATGCCCCTCTGAAGTATAAAATCATGGAGAAGCAAGCTTTTGCTTTGGTTAAAGCTTTGAAAGACTTCAGAGTATACATCCTTCATTCACACATCATTGCCTTTGTCCCAAACTCAATTGTTAAAGACATTCTAACGCAGGACCCAGATGGTAAGAGAGGTAAGTGGATTGCTGTTATCCTTGAATATGATTTAGAGATAAAACCCACTAAGTTGATCAAAGGCCAAGGTATAGCTAGATTAATGGCTGAATCCAATTTTGAAGTTCTTGATATAAATATGATTGACGCTTTGGATAACCAAGAAGGAATATCAACTCCTATTGCTGAAGACTATTTCATGAATTCCTCTTGGTATGCTGATATTATTTATGTTTTGCTTAATTTAAATACACCTTCTAGTTTGACAAAAACAAAGGCAAGGTTCCTAAAGTTAAAAGTTGTAAACTATTACATTATAGATAGATTTCTTTATTGGAAAAATGCAAGTGGTCTATTGCTTAAATGTTTGCCTGAGTTTGATGCAGAGAAGGTTAAGCACGAGTTCCATGAAGGAGAGTGTGGAGGTCATTTGTACTGGAAGACAACAGCCAACAAAAATTTGAGGGCTGGTTTCTATTGGCCTACTCTCTTTCATGATGTGCACAAGATGATCATTGCCTGCCATAAGTGCCAACTTTTTGAAGGCGAAAGAAAGCTTCTACCTCTGCCTCTGCATCCAGTCACTGTTGAAGCCCCTTTTCAACAGTGGGGACTTGAATTCATAGGAGAAATTCATCCACCATATTCTTCCCAGCATAGATGGATTCTCACAGCCACAGACTATTTCACTAAGTGGATAGAAGCCATACCTTGTAGGCAGGACAATGATTCTGTTATTATAAAATTCATGGAGACTAACATTCTCTCCAGATTTGGCTATCCTACCAAGATCATCACTGATAATGCAGCAACATTTGGATCAAAGAATATGGTTGAATTCTATCACAGATATCAGATAACATTGGGGCATTCTACGGCCTATTACCCTGAAGGTAATGGACTTGCAGAATCCTCAAACAAGAATTTAGTGAACATAATCAAGAAATTGTTGGAGGACAACAAAAAGTCTTGGCACACAAAGCTAGTTCATGCACTTTGGGCTGACAGATTGACTTTGAAGAAATCTATTGGCATGTCACCTTTCCAGCTTGTGTATGGTACTGATGCAATTTTTCCAAACAACCTTGGTGTACCAGTGATGAAGTTGATTCAAGAGTTGCAAACTGAAGATAATGACATAATCAGGAGAATAAATCAGAGCATTCATCTTCAGCAAACCAGAGAGGAGGTTTATAACAAAGCATTGCAGAAGTAGGACAACATTAAAAAGATTTTTGACAGAAGAACGAAGATTTTTTATCTTTTTTCGATTATAAATATTTCATCCACCATTGCATTCAAAGTTATAAAAATCAAAAATACAAAAACAAAGAAAAGAAAGAAAAGAGGGCAGATTTTGAAAATAAGAAAGGTATAGCCCCATACCAAAAAAGAGAAACGAATCTGAAAGTGTGGAAGCTCAAATGCCACTCCTGAAAAACACACTTCTAGTTAGTCAAACAGCCTAATCTTGACTAATTAGTTTTAAATTAACTGTTGATAGGATAGTGAATTCGATTTGCCAAACTATTTAATCTTGGCTTATCAGTAGATAGATTAGGATAGAAATTAAAGGTTCAAACATGCTCAAAATCTGAACCTAAGTTTCCAAAGAAAGTGACTCAAACCTGTTTCAAATTCTGAGTCAAGAAAGATGTAAATCTGGTTCCAGTTAGTTCAAAATCCGAACTAGTTGAAAAAGGAAAGACAGCTCAAAACAAAAGTAAAAACAGAGCTGTAAAAAGGGGGAAGGAAATGCTTTGAAATTTCAGATCTCAAGCCTTCCTTTTTTATTCAATTTTTTGTAGAATAAATGTCTATGTGCAACCTGTTTTTATGCCATAGATCACAGTAAGTCAAACAACTTAATCTTGACTTGGCTGTTTTTAAATTTTTGTTGTAGAATTTAGTGAATAAAATATGTTGGAAAGTTCAATCCCAACATACAGTAGATTAGGTAGAGAATCATATGGGCTCAACTGTTTAATCTGAGTCCATGGAGAAATAAGGAGTACAAATAGATTATTTTTCCCGCTTTCAAAAGAATAAAATGTTGTAAAAGAGTTTGCCAGTCTAAGTGCACTCTGAAGAAGAAAAAATGTTAGATCTGTAGGATTGGGTAGGTAGACAGCTTGTTGATGAAAGATCCATTGTTTTATGGCTGCTAATATGTTTTCAGAGCAAAAGAATATCATGGAAAGAAAGGTAGCCCAATGGATGAGGCAACCGATCACCCTCCCAGAGAAAGCAAGTCCGAAGTTCTTGATGCCTTCAAGAAGGCACCATCCCCAAGTGGAGCCACTGTTAGCCACCTATAAAATTTGTTATACCAAAAGGTGGCTAAATCATTTTTGGAGCCTTCAAGGAACAGATTTTATTGCAAAAACTGTTGGCTCTTGAAGACTCTTAAAGGCCTCATGCATCTGTCATAAATTTTCTCTACTGTTCCCATTTTATACTATGGAATTATGCTGATTTCATGAGAGACTGCTGCAAAACACTATTTTCCCCTTCCTTCCACTTCCAAAACTAGCCTCATTTTCCTCTTTCCTTTCATCAAAATTCCTTTGATAAGGTTTAAGACCCCTTCGTTGCTTTATCGAAACCCACAAACCTCTGAAAAACATCAAAATTGCATAAAAATCACATTTTTTATATTAAAGACTTAAGCCCCTTGGGCTAAGTCTTTAAACCTTCCCCTCCATACGCCCTGATGCTGGAACCAGGCGCTAAGCCATCCGAGTGCCTATCGCATCGCAAAGAGCTGAGCACATAAATCTTCTGACATGATAAAAGCTTTGATGTCGATTAGCCCTGTGCATAAAATCTCTGGTCATGTTGCTTTCCATAGAATCCACGGCCCCGCAGACGGGCGCTGAACCGTATTACAAATATATTTTCCGCCCCCAAAGCTTAAACCTTTGTTATATTAAATTTGTGGGTTTTAAATATTTTCGGTCCTTAACTATTCAAAACCGGGCGGGTTGATCGCACTGCTTTTGAGAGGAAAGCGGTTTTTCCCGATCGGTAGCGATCAATGCCGCTGGCCAACACGTGGCTTGGGCGGTATGGAGATACCATTTTCCCCGGACGTTAAAGGTCGGATGTGGAGTGAGCGCAATATCGATGCGCGCCGTCCGATCTCAGGCCGCTCATCAGACGGTGATCGCGCTCTGAAGAAGCCCGTGCGATAAGCAAAGGTATGACGCTGTCATGAAAGAATCTCTGCCGTCGATCTGATCTACAGATCGACGGCCCACGCTCGATCGCCCTGGTCCCCTCATCCACATTGGCGGTCGGCGGTCCCAGTGCCTCATCAGCGTCCACGCGGTAGAAATTAATGGGGACGGTTCTTCATTGTTTCCGCGCATCGCCAGCAAGCCTATTTTGTGACCCAAAATAATTATATAGTGTGGTTTGATTAAAGTTTTTGAAGTTCGGGCATGTTTTATAAGGTTTGTCGATACCCGATCTCCACCGTTGATCACGTGGGCCGATCTCATCCGACGGCCCACGTTCGTCCCGAGCTCCCCACTCATTTTTCAACCATTTTTTGCCGAAACAAAGGTTTTAGATCTTTGTCTCCGCTTTTTATTTTATTTTTCCTAATAATGTGACCCCTCCACGTTATTTATTCATTTCCACTCCCAACCATCGATCTCTGCGCGATCGACGACTCCGATTTAAATTCTTCTTCTGCCTTCCCTTTGACCTGCTCTAATCAATCTCGACCATTGGATGATGCCATCCAACGGCCATGCTCTCTCCACATGCCTTCCAAAGCAGTAAACCTATATATGCAGGATTTCATAATGTTTTTTGTATTTTGCAGGGTTTAAATAGTTTTTTCGCCATGCTGAAGAAAATTCAAAGGCTGAGGGTGATGATCCTCCTGCCTTCGATTCATCAAAGAGGATCATTCGCAGGGTTTGAACTCTACGTTTCATTGGTGTTTCATGAGGCATTGATGCCATATCACCCTTGCGCAGCCCTGCACACCAACAAACACAGTGAATCAGGCACAAATCAAAGAATATCAGTGTCGAAGACAGGAACACACTAGAATAGAAGATTGAATACAGATCTATGGGGATTAAGTCTAATATGGTTTATCAAAAGCCTAATCCCCAATTAAGACACAGTTTAAAGGTAAATCATAAAGGTTCATCAGATAGAAAGCCTCCACTGCCACATCTGAGGCAAATTGATTCCTCCCAGCTACCACAATGCCACCTGTGCCTCAAAGCATTCAAACAGAGGCCGAAGTTATTGATCAAGATCAGGTATTTTTCTCAGTGCAGCCAGAGAATTACTTCTGCAAATAAACTTAATGACAAAATATCAGCAGAGTTACTTTAACACAACACAGAACCTCAAAAGTAAAAAAAGAGCTCCCACTGAGCTTAAATCTTAATGTAAATGATTTAATATAGAGGACACCTATGTAAGCTTCTTCATCGAGCCCCCAAAGGCCGAGAAGCCATTAAATCTGTATTAATGATCTTTGGAGATCTTTTATTAGATCTCACCTCCTCATTCTTCTATAAATATTACAGAAGAAGATGAGAGAGGGGTTGGTTGATTTGGCTACTGAACATTGAAATGTAATTGAGCTTGAGACTTCTATCTGTAAATAGTGTTCACTGGCTCTTGGTGCTTTGCTTGTAATAGATAAGTTACTCTGGGAAGTGTAGATGATTGCTAAACTAAAGCATTAGACTTAAAGCTGTAACTGGTTTGCAGCATCAATACAAGCTGATTTATGGGATCCTGGTCTATGTTGACGGTGATGTTTTTCTCATTTTAACTTGTTATTTTGTTTCTGTTTTCACTGTGTTTCATCTTCTCTTATAAAGAACATCATGTATGGAGTTAGGACCTACTGTATATCAGTACCCTTATCTAACTGAAAATCTTTCTCTGAATGTTTTCTTCCAATCTGTGTTATTCAGGAATGATTTAATTCGGTTTAAGCATAGGAATGTTGGCGTTCCCTCGTCTTATTGTTTTAGCCGAATATTGTTCTTGGATGTTACTTTAATTTCATGTTAAGTAGAGATGAACTAAGGAAGATATGGTGTGCCCTGGTCCTAGTTTTATCCCCAAATACTGTCTGAATGTTTCCCTTGGAATGTGTTAAAAGCTAGCTAGTTTAGAAGTACTTACCAGATCTTAGACCATCCTTTGTTATCATTTGTGTTTCCCTCTATTTTTGTATGTTTTCTATTGAAAGTGTATCAAAGGCTGGCTAGTTTAAAAGTACTTACCAGATCCTAGTTCACTTTCATGTCTTTCTTAAGTGTTTGTCAAAGGCTGGCTAGTTTCAAAGTACTTACCAGATCCTAGGCTACTCTTTGTTCTTCATCTGTTTAATTCCCCTTCTTTTTGTATCATTTCATTCCATAAATCAAATTTCGAAGAGATCCTTAGACATAGATGACTTTCCCCATGGACCACTCTTGCCTCTTTCTGTTTCAGTTAAACCCTATTATGACTCCATAGCCCAATGGACTAAAACCTGCAATTATCTATCTTCCTGGCCAAAGTTTGTTCTATTTGCTTGCAACTTCTCACCTTTGAAACTCTTTGCACTTAGAACTTTCCACCTCAAACAATAATCATGCTAAACCATCCAAAAACAAAACAAACCCTTGGCCTTCATAACTAGCCTAATATCATTAACCAAACTTCAAAGACAAATCCATCTTTGCACTTATTGGATAGATCCCTCTTCGGATTCAGGAGGGCTAGATCCTAGAATCCCAAAGTGGTTGAAACGATGTTTCTCCCTGCGATCGGACTTTGCCAATCTTGCTTATTACAGGGAGCTAACACAGATCTTGAAGAAGATCATAAAATTTCTTCATCTTTAAGTTCTTCATGGGGTTTTGAGGAAACATAATATATTTTTATTAGTCGAGATCCTTTACCCTAGATGATCAAGAGTTTGCAGCTCCCCTGCAAGCCTCCATATAACAAAGGAAAATATGAAGAGAAAACAAAGCAGTTGATTATAATAGAAAAGGAGAAGAACACATGTCATCCTTGTTGTTTGAAGATAATTAGTGGCAACGCACAATCAAAGCAACAGTTTTGAATGAGGTCTTTTTTCTTGTTACAAATCCTCTAGAAAAACTCATGTTGCATGTTTACCATGATCCTTTGGGTAGTATATTGCAGTGATTAGTGAAGGAGGAATTTTCTAGGTTCATCAATGGAGCTATGAAATTCAGTGGAAGAGATATGTTGCCATGTTTTGAACCCATTTCTTTACCTATAGGAATGGGATGCCAATTTGAGTTGAGCACTCATTTTCTTGACTGGTTACATTGGAAGTCTGATTATTATTTGATGGGATAATTTTTTATCAGACTAGGTATAGGTACGAGTTCCAATAAGCTTATTACTATGAGCATATTTCCAATTTAGTTTCAGATTGCTTTGCAAACAAAACATTTCGCCACAAAATTTTGAATATCATATTTAAGGCCATCCCAAAAAAATTCTTTATTCACCATGTGGTATGTGTTTAAAAATCCTGAGTGTCCTCCTAAGGTAAAGGTGTGCAATTCCAAAAGAATATTTCGTTTTAGTTGGAAATTATTACAAATATATAAGTGATATTTGTACTATATGGAATCATTTTTCCAACTAAATGTATCAGATGTATTGGGATCTTGCTGCAACTTTTGAATGAGTGTCCACAATTCTTCATAATTCTTCCACTCCTCCCTTGCTTTGGTTATCCAATCTGGTTGGATAATAGAAATGGAACAAAGAAATGCTTCCACATCCTCATCCTTTCTTAAGAGTGCATCTGTAACAACATTTAACTTCCATTTTTTGTAGATGATTTCAAAGTCATAACCCAAAATCTTTGTGACCCATTTTTGTTGCTCTTCTCAAGATAGCCTTTTTTCCAAAATGTCTTTAATACTATCATGCTCAGTTTTTACCTTGAAGTGTCTTCCCATTAGGTAAGGTCACCATTTCTTGAGTGCATGTAGTATTTCCAACATTTTCTTCTCATAAATAACTTTCTGTAAATACTTTCCTT
Organism: Pinus albicaulis; assembly: GCA_034641835.2. NCBI lineage: Eukaryota > Viridiplantae > Streptophyta > Pinopsida > Pinales > Pinaceae > Pinus > Pinus albicaulis. The sequence continues at coordinate 318,725,948 of CM076576.1, read as the reverse complement.
TGATTGGACGATTTTAAAAAGCAATGGGTCTTCCTTTTCCATTAAAACAACACCAATTCCATTCACTGAGGCATTACATTCCACAATAAAGGTTTTTGTGAAGTTTGGCGTAGCTAAGACCGGTGCTTGGCACATTGTCTCTTTAAGATGTTCAAAGGTCCTAGTTGCTTTAGGAGTCCATGAAAATGCATATTTTTTCAATAATGTTGTTAGAGGTGTTTCTATTCTCCCATAACTCTTAACAAACTTGCGATAATACCCTGTTAACCAGAGAAATATTTGCAACTGCTTTATGGTTGTGGGAAATTTCCATTCCTCAATGGATTTAATTTTGTTAGGGTCTACCTTAACACCCTCCTGAGATACAATATGACCCATATGTTCCACCTCTTATACTCCAAAGAAACATTTGGAGGTTTTTGCATATAATTGTTTCTCCTCCAATAGTTTGAGCACCCTGTCAACATGTTGTACATGATCCTTCCAAGACCTGTTGTATATTAGTATATCATCAAAAATAATAACACAATTTTCTAAGGAAGTGTTTGAAAATGGAATTCATCAACTCTTGAAATTTATAAGGTGAATTGGTAAGGCCAAAAGGCATGACCATCATGAGTTCAAAATGTTGTTTTTGGAATGTCTTCAGTATTTATTCTAATTTGATGATATTCTAAATGAAGATCCAACTTGGTGAAATAAATTGCTACATGCAATTCATCTAATAAATCATCAATCTCAAGAATGGGAGATTAATCTTTAATAGTGAGTTTATTGAGCTCCCTATAATCTGGAGACATGTGCCATGATCCATCCTTCTTGTGCACCAATAATAGTGGAGCAGAGAAAGAACTTTGACTAGGTTTAATTATACCAGCCTCTATCGTTCTTGCAATCATACTTTCAATTTTTCTCTTTTGGACATAAGGATATTTGTAAATCCTGATGTTTGGAGGAACACTTTCTGGAATCAAATGAATAGCATAATCATGATCATGAATAGGTGGGAGTCCTTTGGGAGTTTCAAACACCTTGTAATGATTGTCCAAGACTTTTTGAAGATACAGAGAAATAAACGATTTTGATGTTGGAAATTCTAGTGAGCATAATTGTGCAATTACGCCTCATTGTTCTTTATTCAGAAGCTTTGTCATGACATTAGAGCTTATTATCTTATTCGGCTTCCCTACTATACCCCGTAATTCAACTTCCTTTCCTTCTAAAAATAATTTCAAGAAAATTTCTTAAAAATTAAAAGCTACCATCCCCAAAGATTGTAACCATTGTACTCCTAGTACAACATCAGAACCACCCATTGGAATGGAAAGCATTGGACTATTCAATACATATTCCCCTATGGTTAGCTTGATATTATGGTACTTTCCAGATAAATTTATAGTTCTTCCATTTGAAACCATCACTTGACACTCTGGTGATGGGTATAGAAAGAAATTCAATTCCTTGGCTATCTTACAATGAATAAAATTATGAGTACTACCTGAATCAATCAACACTATTAAATTTTTCTTCTTGATATGTCCTTCTATCTTCAGAGTTTGAGGAGTGGTAATTCCTACCAATGCATTACAAGATATGGTCGGATTAATTTCTTCATTTTCAAGGGTTGGTTCCTAGTGTATATCCCCTTCTTTTGAATTTTCTTGTTCATTTTATTCCTCCTCTTCAAAATCTATGTAAAATAATTTCTTCTCAGCACACTTATGACCTTTAGTGTATTTTCTATCACAACTGTAGAAAATCCCTTTTGCTCTTTTTTCTTCCAATTTTTGTGGTGTAAACCTTGTAGGTTGTGGAGGTCTAGGAGTAGCAACACTTCCATCTTTATAGTTGTGTAATATTTCAAAATTTGCATGCAGCAAATTGGAATATTAAATTTTTCTAATGTCACTTAGGAGATGAATAAATGAGTAAGGAGGCCCATACATTTTAGAAATAAGGATAAAATCCCTCATAATGTGAAAGGGGATCATAATGCCAGCTGGATTTTACACTTTCATGTGTGAACAGGGACATTTTGCATGTGGACAAAGTCAAGTTTGACCAAGTCAACAACATAAATGTAGGAGGAGTGGATCAGCAAGTAAAATAACTCAATGTGAATGAGGTTCAGCCTAGATAGCTATATGTGAGCTGGATTGAAGACCCTTAGGTGTGAAAAGGTCTGAAGCAGGTTGAAGAGGTCAACCTTGACCAAATCAAACAACGCAGTTTAGAGGAGTGGCTCTAATGAAGGCACAACGCAGTTTTGGAGGGAGATTGTTTGTGTGATGGTGGAAACCCTATTGAGTGGGACCCAAGGTGAGAAGGCTCACTTAGTTTATAAGGAAGAGGGTGGCATCCATTTGGGGTTAGCTTATGAATTTCATTTTGATGTCCACTTAGACTTTTGCTCTCTTTAGCTGTTTAGCTAAGATTTCCGGTGATGTTTAGCACTAATGTTTTCCTGTTTAGGAATTCCTTCTCTTCCATTTGAGTAGCTCTTGGGAGAGACCTAATCTATCATTCCACACATTTGGCATTGGTGCCAATCTTCAGTCTTCAGTTTCAGCGCAGTTTTTGTAGGAGGTTGTGTTGAGTTGCAGGGTGTTGCAATGGAGGGTTGAGAAACCCACTTTTTGAGTTGGTTTTGCATATGAGGGAGGTTTCCTTCTATTGGAGGGTCAATTTGGAGGGTTCTTGGGCTGATATTAGATCTTTGGCAGTAGGCCAACACATTTCCATCACCAACAGTGTTATTTCGTTCTGGAATTGCGTTATTTTTGGGGGGTAGTTTTAGCAGTGTCTTTTGTGGCTCTTTCGAGGAGTTTTCCTGTCATTGGAGGGTTGATTCTTCCATGGGGGGAGACTTTTGATCAGATCTGCATCAGATCTACATTCTTACAGCCTTCTATACTCCTGTGCTTCAGTTTGCAGTGATTATTCAGTCATATTGTTGAATATCACCATTTGTATTCAGGGTGTATTCCTAGAAACCCTTCCCGGGTTCTCTAGATTTTGTAATAAGGAGAATATATCTCTGTTATTGAGCCATATTATTTAATAAAATCTCAAATCTATTTGTCTCTGTAATTTATGTGTACAAACCCTCTTTAGACTGCGCAGTCACTTTTATGCATGAATTCCTGTGTTGCAGTGTTTGGGGTTTTAGTCTTTTTTAGCAATCCTAGGTGTTGGAGGTCTGTTTAACCCACCTAATCTGATTTGTTTCAGCTCTAATCTTGGATTTAGGTTGTATATTGAATGATTTAAAGGATCCATGATTTGATTTTATTATTTATAGCATATATTTCTGAAAGTGCATTTTTTATGCATGCATGGTTGAGCAGTCCCTATTTGGGAATATTACAGTGGTATCAGAGCAAGATCTTTTGGCTCAGCCTATGGACTTCAAGCCAAAATGCTATAAGAGAAAAATAAAGGTCAGAATTATGGAAAGGATGAGTTTTCTCTCATCATTTTTCAGATCCAGGAAGAACCTCTCCAAGGAGGTTAAACAAGAAGAAGAGAAAAGGAGCAGTGAAACTTCTAGAGAGTTTCAAGAGGAGGAAGAGCCATGCACTTCCTATGATCAGAAGAGGAGACCAGTGTTGCAGAGAGCTCCAAAGCATTTGAACGTATCCTTTCCTTTTGAGAGGGAGGAAAAATTGCCGGAAGATGGAGGACACTTGGATCACATGATTCTAAGTGAATACCTTGTTGAGTACAAATCTCAACCTAGAGCCTTCAAGGAGACTCTAGCTTTCCCTCAATTCATAAATTTGGAGGAAGAAAGAAGACCTTGTGGCCAAGGAAGGATCAAGGGCAATAGGTTTCTATTGTCTAGTTTTGATGGGTCATCTGCAGCAAGAGTTTGGGAAAGGAAACTAGATGCATTCTTCCTACTACATCTGGTGGTAGAAAGGGAGGTTGTAGAGATTGCAGCGCTGCACCTAGAGGGTGAAGAAAATATTTGGTGGTTCATCCATTTGAGCCATGCAAGGGTGGTTACTTTTGCTGATTTTACTCAAAGGTTGATTGGGAAATTTGGTGAAGGAAAATCAGAGGAGAAGAAGCCCTCACCACCATTGGAGGAGATTTGTACCAACGTTGTCACAACTATGGGGGAGCAGCCCTCAACATCTTCAGTTGGAGGAGCCAACTCATTGGAGGAAGAAGCCCTTACATCCATACAAGATACTTCCAAATTTCATCAAGGTATGCCTAAATTTTCATCTCCTATTGTTTCAGCAAATCATATGGAGGATTGTATACCATTGCATACTGCTCATTTGGAACAACATAATTGCACTACGCTGTGCAACCTTGATTTGATCAAGGAAGGGATGAAACATCATCCTAATGGTCCACTATTGGGCTACACGCCACATGTGAGGTTGGGGTGTGAATCCTTGGAGGATGGGATGAACTTTGTCCCAAACAAATTTATGCAAAACCATATGTTCATCCTTGAGTTGGGACATGAGACAACCAAAACACCATGGAGCAGATTTATAGCACTGTCAAGAGGTAGCAATGAGGAGGCTTTGCCTTCAGCTCACTTGGATCCTGATGGATTCAAGATAGTCATTGTTGTGAGATCTTTTCTTAGGATATATCCAAGGAATTGTTTTCCAACATCCCATGGAATGCAAGAAGAAAAATATTTTTTGGGAGAAGGGTAGTCTTCTTTGGAAGGGTACCAAGGTTGATCATGATGGGAGGCACCCACATTGGGATGAATGGGGGTGTATGGAGAGCAAGACGTTGGTAAGCTACTTGCAAATATATGACACTGGGCAGCAGGAGGCTTGGCTGTGTTGGCTGCTCTTAAAGGAGTTTGGCCATCATGGGACATATCTTTTTTCCAAGGGTATGTGGGTGGAAGGAACTTGGCAAGATACTTGCATCATGGGGCACCAAGGAGTGTGGACACATTATGATGATATGATCATTATGTTTTCACCACATGATTTGTATGATGGAGGTATGAGGAGGCAGCAAAAACATTTCTTGCTTTGGAGGATTTTTAGAGAGCAAGGGAAGATTTTCTCTCACACTTTGCATGATGTTGTAAGAGTAGGAGATGGCACTATCATGGTGCAAGGGGGCTACTCCTTAGCCTTAGATGATTTGGAAGTACTTCCACTTTGGAAGAAACTTATTGTATGTGGCAGCATTATGGGAGGAGTCTTTGACATTGAGCATGTCAAAGAATGGATTTATGAGTTGGCAGGAGCCTATTTGCATAGACCAACAACGTTGTCACTTTGGAGCATGGACTTATTGATGGAGTGTCCCCGGGATCACTTCACATTTGATGCACTTGGTGGAAAAGGAGGAGGTGAGATTGATGGAGTAGTGGATGGATTCATCTATTATTGTGGTATGTTCTTCTTGACTTGGATTTCCAAGCATAAGAAGGAGGATCTTCATGCAACATATGGTTCATTCCTTTTCATAGGAGTATGTCATACCACTCTGGAGGACTTATTATGGATCCTATCATCATCTTACTTTCATTACATGGTAAGAATTCTATTTTTGAATTTATTTATTGTCCAACACAATATTTGCATGCTCTTACCATTTCTTTGCAGTGCATGGCTCCACAAAGGGGCAAGCTTTTCTTTGGGCTCCATGGACCATTTTTGGCCAGCTATTATGATGGAGAAAACCATCTATTATATGAATTTGGGAAAGTGTTCGGTTACTTCTTGTATGCTCAGTTGATACATTCAGCCATTTACTATTTTCTAGTAAATGTGATGACTTACACAACTAGCCATTTGTCAAGAAACAACTTGTCATGCTTTTTTCTGAAGCTGCAGTGGGGAAGACTCCACTGTGACCACTTGGGAGACTGTTGGTACCTTCCAACACCACATGAAACCTTCAGTATTTCTTTCATTTTGATGCTAATCATGATCCCATTTTCTGATGTTGTTCTTGCCTTTATGGGGATCATGATTGGGGGAGAAACACATTGGGTGGATGTGTTCTTTGGGAAGGAGGATTCCCACACTTTCTGCATTACATGTTCTAAGGGGATCATGGGAGGAGATATGGCCACCACAGCAAAATATTTGTTTCTTTATGGGGAGGGCCATGAGATGGATGGGATGCCATATGGTGGTGATTTCTTATCCATCATGTATGAGATGGTTTGGGCTAGCTTGATTCACAACGTTGGGAAATGGATCTTTGGAGATCTAGTTTCCTTCTTGACACTTGAGGGCAACATTATTGCAGCCCAGGATCAGCAAATTCTCTGCACTTATCTTAAGTGGAGAGGAGGATAGCATGGGGTAGGCTACTTTGTCTACCATGTTCAGAATTTCATCCCACCTACTTTGCAGGAGCTCAAGGTGGAGGAGTATTTTTAGGAGTTGCCATGTTGGGAGGTAACTCATTTTATATGGATGATGGCTTGGGGATGGGAGATTCATACGGGGATGGTAGATCCCAATATATATCAAACCTCATGCCTCAAGAAGGCCTTTATATCACCCATTTTTTCCTCCGTTGATACTTTACTTTCACATGATGATAGCTATTTGGGGTGTTCACCAAAAGCTAGCTTGCTTACTCGGGAGGGGCAACTTGGAGATATATTGTTGAGATAGCACCTTGATCCTTGGAGGATTTTATCTTATGAGGTTGCTACAGGGGGAGAAGAGGATGCTCTTCAGTTCTATCCTTGTAGTTGCTTGAGGACAAGCAACATTTGGGAGGGGAGGACTGTAATATTCCAAAATTTGCGTGTAGCAAATTGGAATATTAAATTTTGCTAATGTCACTTATGAGATGAATAAATGGGTAAGGAGGCCCATACATTTTATAAATAAGGATAAAATCCCTCATAGTGTGAAAGGGGATCATAATGCCAGCTAGATTTTACACTCTCATGTGTGAACATGGACGTTTTTCATGTGGACAAAGTCAAGTTTGACCAAGTCAACAACATAAATGTAGGAGGAGTGCATTAGAAAATAAAATAGCTCAATGTGAATGAGGTTCAACCTAGATAGCTATATGTGAGTTGGATTGAAGACCCTTAGTTGTGAAAAGGGCTGAAGCAGGTTGAAGAGGTCAACCTTGACCAAATCAAACAACGCAATTTAGAGGAGGGGCCCTAATGAAGGCACAACGCAGTTTTGGAGGGAGATTGTTTGTATGATGGTGGAAACCCTATTGAGTGGGACCCAAGGTGAGAAGGCTCACTTAGTTTATAAGGGAACAGAGATGGCAGCCATTTTATGTTAGTCAAGGAATTATATTTTGATGTCCTGCTTAGATTTTTCTCTCTTTAGCTATTTAGCTAAGATCGCGCTGTTTTTGCAAGACCAAGGTATTCTGGTTCAGAATTCTCTTCTTCCCTGAGGTAGCTCTTGGGAGAGTCCTGATCTATAATTCCTCACATCCGGCATTTATTCCAAGCTTCATTCTTTAGTTTCTGTCACAGCCGTAGGAAGTTGTGTTGAGTTGCAGGTGTTGCAAAGGAGTGTTGAGAAACCCACTTTCCTGAGTTGGTTTTGTAGAGGAGAGACAGGATTACTTCTCGTGTAGGATCGGGCTTGGAGTGGTTCTAGACACTGATATTTGGCAGGACACACATTTCAATTATGTTATTCATTCGGAATTGCATTATTTTTGAAGGGTAGTTTTCTGTGCAGTTGTCTTTGTGGCTCTTTCTGGGGGAGTTTTTCCGTGATCGAGGTTCATCTTTCCATAAAGATGATTGATCATATCTGTAGCATATCTATATTATTACAACGTTCTATACTCCCGTGCTTCATTTTTCATGATTATTCGGGTCATATTGTTGAAGATCACGATTTATATTTAGGGTGTATTCCTAGAAACCCTTCCTGTGTTCTCTAGATTTTGGGACAAAGTATCTAGATTCTGCTCGAGCCATATTATTAATATAATCTGTACTATATCTTCTATTTATGTGTACAAAACTTCATTAATCGTGCGCCTTTTACCTCTGCATGTTGGTCGGGTTTTGCCTTTTAGAGTTACCCCGGTGTGAGGTCCGTTAACCCACTCCAGTTTGATTTTTTCAACTCTATTCTTGGATTTAGATTTGGTATTCACTAGCCATAAAATATCCAAGAGATTGTTTCATTATTTAGCATATATTTCTGAAAATGCATTTTTTATTACGTTTACAAGGGCCCCGTTTTGGGAATATTACAACAATATGGTTTGAAATCAATTTTATATTTAATTTTTTATTGTTCCATTGTTTCATTCAAATTTATTTCACCTGCTCATAGTGTCTTTATGCTCTCTTGCCTGCATGTTCCCCGCAAATTCTGTGATTTTTCTGCAAAAATAGTAAAATAATTAAAAGTGTTTAGTATTTAAAGAATTGTTTTATGTAAATTAGATTTTTGAAAATATTTCGTCGCTCATTTTTTAATTTACCACTTTTTTTAACTTAAATAAAATAGAGTTGCGCTTTTTTTATTTGTGGTTATTCGTCTCTCAAAGGCTGATTGACAGGAACTACACCGATGCGTCCATTCATAGCACTAAGACTGCACAAGAACTAAAAAAAGGCACCTAAGTAAGGCCATCTATACATTAGTACCGATTCGTAGTTAAGGTCTGGAATTAGTTTTAGGTGTGTACACCAAAATTTAGTGAACTCCTACCATAAAAATTGAGAATTAGAATTTTGTTTATTCTTGATGGAAATATGCGATTAGAATTAGAATTTTTTTATTCTTCAATTAGAATTGAGAATTAGAATCGTATAAATTTTCGATGTAAGTTTAACTATTCTTTCCAATGCATTTTGTTTATTGCAGGAGGTGCTCAACGATTATGTGGAGAGAATGCAATGTGGGGTGTGTGAAGATGCACACACAGTGTGGCCCAAGTGGGAAATCAGGCATGTGAACATGTGCTATGCTAAGACGTGGGTAGTTTTCACAAATGGTTGGGAAATTTTTGTTTCTGCTATTGAAGTTGGAGATATTTTAGTTTTTAGACATGTTGAAAATGTACATTTTGTCGTGAAAATATTAGCTTTCATTTTCAAAACTACACCTCTTCTTCTTTCGTAAAAAGAAACTTGAACCTTTCCACAACCTACAACAAGAAAAAAGGTGCCAACATGAGCCTGTGACATGCATATCTATTTATCTTCCGTCGACGTATCGAAGGAATTTATTATGGCTACCACTTCGAAGTGAGGAATCCGCTCGCATTTTCTTTGGTTCTACCGAAGGTGTAGTTACTACCGCATACGTACTGTAAGCTCCTCCAACCCTCATTAAATTGCGAATATGGAATAGTGCTCAAGTATATGACAATAGTCTTCAATCATATTCTCAAAATATATGACTTCTTTGTTAAATTCATAGCTACAAGATTCGTTCATATCGCTAGGAAAAATTCAACCGAAATACCAATACGTAGGGTTGGTACTATCTATTGTGCAATGTACCCATAAACCCACAAAAAATCTCAAAAACCTTTTAATAAATGAAAAATAGTCCAAAAATGTTTTTTGTCTATCGTATTCGACACTCGGATTCTTCTAAAAATATGTTCATGGAATTAGCATCCATAAGAGGCAACACACAGGCGATACTCAAATTCTTCTAAAAATTTGTTCAATGGAATTAGTACATGTGAAATGGTACATGGTTTTTAATTCATCAATATTTATACTTTTTAAAATGGGTTTTTATAAAGAAGAGAACTTAATTACCTTATACCTTATAAGACTCTTTCTTCGAACATTATAATATTTATTTTGAATTAATGTTAAAATCAATATTTCACTCGATAATTTGTAATTATGTTGATGTCAATAAAAATGGCGTAATGTATAAAGTTCTTTTTTGGTATGTAAGATAATAATAAAAATAATGATAATTTAAAGTACGTGAATTTATTTGCATTATTTTCTAAAATTTATTATGTTACAAAAATTCGATTATTCTAGATTTATTATTTTACAATTACTTACAATTTTAATAAATTTACAATTTTAAAAAATTTAATAAAATCATTTCACATTAATACAATTAAAATTTTCACAATAATACAATTAAAAATTTACAAATATTTTACATACAATTACAATTACAATTACAATTTTTAGAATTTTATATACAATTACAATTATAATTACAATTAAAATTTTACAATTACAATCATTTACAAGAATATAATTAAAATTTTACAAATATTTTACATACAATTAGAATTACGATTACAATTTTTACAATTTGTCATATATACAATTACAATTAAAATTACTATTACAATCATTTCGGTATCAAATCAAATATTACAATTACAATTAAAATTTTACAAATATTTTTATATACAATTATAGTTAAAATTACAATTACAAATACAAACACAATTTTACATACAATTAAAATTAAAATTTCAATTACAATCACGACATAATATTTAATAAATATCATGGTCATTTAATATTAAATTTATTAATAAACATCACGATCATGATAATTGTTATCACAAATCGTGTATTCGATAGGTCAAGCCATCAAACCAATCTTGTGCAACTATTTCAAACCAATATTTAGGTTGAGTTTTAGCCTCAACTCGGGAGGGCTCTCTCAAGGGTTTATGATTTTTGATAAATATGTAGATGGCTAACTCATATGAGATAAAAACAAATAAATGATGTAAACTAGTTGTAAATCACATTAGCAAGTGTACATTGGGTTTATGTAAGTCATGATAGTTTAAAGAAACCAAGATAATCTACCTAGCATGGAAGTCAAGGCATATCAGATGTCTAAGTCAAGGAATAAACATGTGTAATAAAGAAACACACAATGTACTTGTTTATGAAGGAAGTCGCAGCATCATTGATGAATTTCGAGTAACATAAGAAAACACCAATTACAATAGAATATTGAAAAATATGCCATTAGAACAATAACATAAAATAAATCCCTATGAATTCGAGGTTGTCTAAGTAGAATTCCTTTATTAGGCCGAAAATAGTCACTTACATAAAAATGTAGTCTTTGCTAACAAATGTCCAACCCCTCTCTAATTCTCGACCACTTGATCTTTTTATAGATCATTTACATCATGAGATAAGATTGTCATCAGCTAGATACATCGAATTCCTACCTATGACACCTATCCTAACCATATAACATGGTATTTATCACATAACATTACCTACAAACCCAAAAACAGTCCTATTAAAAGTAGGATTAGACTCTCTTTCTACTTTATTTAAAACAAATTTATCTTGACTTGATTACATCATATTCCACTTGTATTTTCATGAGGTTGAAACCTCGATGATGAGCTCCAAACTATTATGACCATAATGCTAATGATGTTGATCTCCGTAATCTAGGAACCGGCTTCCCCGTTCTCTTAGGCTTTGGATTCTTTAATCTTTTCGACGATTCTCACCTCCATATGAACCATGATTTCGATGCCATTTGTTGTCAAGAACTGAAAAATCATATGTCCAAAGTCATACCCAGTGCCATTTGTTCAAAATTCACTTCAAACTCTCCAAAAATAGTGAAAACAAAATTCGCACTATGAAAACATCCCAATTTCGTAGCACTTTTCTTAGCGCATTTTTAACCCTTTTCCCCCGAAAATTTTGGCTTCTTCTTTTCAGATTTATCTTCCGACACTTAACACAACTCCCTTAGCAATGTCAAGTGAAAATTCACATTTTTTCCCTTCCAAAATCTAAGAGAGAGTGAAAAAACATGCTACGTGCTAGCCATACCGCATTTCACTCATTTTGCAATCGTCAAGGCCACGAAATCAAGTATGGAGTGCTTTTGTTCAAAAATTTTCAAAAATGAAAATTTGAAAAATGTGCCAAAACTCCAAATCAACTTGCTTCCAACATATAAAACAAAAATATCAAGTGAAAAATACTTTCATAACAACACAGATTCCTTCTTCATTTGCAAATTTTTCCGTTTTTCCCTAAAAAATAGGTCTTCACGCAGCCTATATCTCCTAATCCATGAGGTAGTTTGAGAAAATGAAGGAGTTTTTTGTAGGCCATTATTTTCTGAATAAAAACATCTCTAACACATCTCCTTCTCATTCAAAAAAATCTCTTTTGAAAAACATGTGTAAAACAGAAAACTCGTTTCCGAAAAATAGGCTTCAAATGAAATCCTTATCTCCCCAACTCGATAAAATATGTGAGAAATTTGAGAGAGGTTTCTGTAGCTGGGGATGTGATGAAGACAAACCTCTTTCATAATTCCAAAAACTTTTTTCATTTGGCCAGAAACTAATTTGAAGTTGACCTGCCAGTACCCACGTACATGATAGCTTAGCAACAAGTCAGCTCGTAGTGCATTTTAATGACTAAATTTCTCCCAAATCCTAATGAATTTAAATAAAATGAGATTATTTTGTATATTTATATATTTTTGAAGAAAAACTCTCTTTCCGATTTCTAAAATTCATTTTCGCCGTTCTAAACCACCTTTGAAGTCGACAACATAAAACCCGCGTTTAGCCGCCCGTGGTATTTTTCTTCGCATTTTGCGCTACGAAAGTAGCAAATTTTTCGTAGTGAAAAATCCTCTTTTTTTTGAACTAGTGGTGCTACGAAATGGAGGATTATCAAGCACCCCCATAAATTTAACCTCGAAACCTTATGGATTTACCCTCAGATGGAAAATGTTAATATTCGATCATGGAATGGACTCTAAAGACTTTATTTGAATCCAATGATGACCTTTAAACTTATAAAAAATATAACCTATCCTTCACCAAATCCTAAAATGACTTTCAAACCCATTTTAGACCATGATCAAAAAAAATAGTGTTGACACAATGATGTTTTGAAAAATTTTTGGGTGAGCAACATTTTGGTGCGTTTATCAAGAGCTTGAAGATCAGGTTTCTCGAGATTTTGAAGTTGGAACTTTTGAAGGTAGCAGGAGACTGTGAAGATTTTCGAGGATGCATCTACCTTGGTGACTCAATTCTGAAAGTTTATATGTTCAAAGGTGGCTTCTGAGAGTGAGATACACGAGGAGTACTCGACCTTATCCACCTACCATCAGGACAATCCAAACATCATTTCAAGAGGCACCTGCTGCATTTCTAAAATATCAGTACTCCATCTCATTTGAAATCCTTGTCCCCCAAAAATATCAAGAAGTCCTAAAGACAAAATAGTTGATGATAAAATTCATGAAGTTTTTTTTAGATCAGAAAATGAAATGGAGCTAATTGAAATTATCTTAGCTTTACATAAGAGAGGAATTGACACCTCTGGGCCTTAGTAACACAAGAAGACAAAGAGGAATTTTGGGAAGCCGTCACTTCGCATTTTTTTTGTTGGAAAGAGAGTTCTAGACAACAGCAAAGGAGCTTGACCTTTCGAAGTATTGTTGAAAAGGAATGAGGTTTATGATGCAACCGCAATTCCAAATTAATCAAGAAAACATTCGATAAGAAGATCAAGGAAGAGAATTTTCAAATTCAAGATGAAGAAGCCGAAATGGGAGGCTATGAATGGAAGAAAAATGCAAAATACGGTAAGTTTGATAATTTATGGAAAGGTCCTTTCAAGGTGTAGCTGCTTTCCATGGAAACAATACTTACATACCTATGTGAGATAGATGGAAACCATATACGTATAGACCCGTCATCGGCGTTTTAAGCATTATTCTTCCTGTAACCGCATGGATTTTTCATGTCATTGTATATATTTCCTTTTATAAGTTTTTCTGCTAATAATGACAAGCAAGATCAGAAAGCTTGAGCCCGAAGCGAATTTTTGGAAATGCAACAAGATGATGGAGCTTAGTGAAATGAAGTCGCTCACTAAGTGGGTCTATAGAAAATTTTTCAAGCGCAAAGTCTATTTTTTAGACTATGTCTATTTTTAGACATATGGAGCATGGTCTAGGGGGTTGCGTACGTTATTCTTGGAGTATTGGTCATGTTGGTAAAAATATATTGGACTCTATTTTTAGACATTTAGGTCGAAGTCTATTTTTAGACTTCCTTCCTAAAAATAGGGAAGTAAAATATTATTTACCCTTAATAATATTTGGACTCTAAACTTCGCTTACTCTCTTGAGCACTTCGCTCGAGCCTTGAAGTGGCTCACATATGACAGAGGAATTATGCTATTCTCGTGGCTTCATGAGCTCATGCATGGTTGACTTCCAGTTAGGAATTCAAAGGCGAATTTGGGTGGAGCCGATGAGACAACAGAGTTGTGTTCGGTTTAACTTAGTTGAACTAGTTGAGATTAGCTTAACTAGCTAATCAACTAGTTATGAGTGGAGTGAATTAAATATTATTTAATTCACTAATTATTAACTCATTATTCAACTCAAGAACACATCATTTCACTACAAAGGCATGGACAAGCTCAAAGGAGACCAAAGGAAAGAGGTAGATGAAAGGTGAGTACAACACGGGCCAGACATCAGCTTGGGCATGAGATTTGCACCACACTTGGAGGAAATTTCCAATGATTATTGCGTTGTCAAGCCAAGGAGATTCGAACCTTGATCTCTCATTACACCAAAATTTCTGATTGCGCAATAGAGGCAGTAATTAAGTGGATGAGTTTTGAAACCAGCCGACTCCGTTCAAAACCAAGCTAGTTTGTGTGTAACTTAATGGCCGCACCGAGTACTTGTGAGGATTATTGTACCGAGATTGTTACATGTTTCTTCCATTTATAATACACTATAGCTGGGGGTTTTCCCGCTATAAGCTTTCCCCATACATACCGTGTAATGTGTGTGATGTTTTGATGATCTTTCATATCGCATACCGCTTGTTTTATTTCCGCATGTGTGATGATCTCGAGAGAAGAGATTATGTGTTGCATATGAATTTGAATTGATATGTGATCGTGGATAATCTCAAAGTGATGTCTTAATTATTCAGCAAATTTCTACATGGTATCGAGTTTACAGAAGCTATTGAAGCAGAGATTGGATCATCACAGCGATTATAAACTTATTTCTAAGTAGGACAAAAGTTCGTATGCAAAGCGTAGCCTCCGGATCCATCCTTTCCTTTCAAAGGTGATACATCCGGAAGAAATGCGCAACATCTTTGTGTTGTAGGGCCAATTTACTCCGCGTATCAAGAGCGTTGGAGCTTTGAGTTGAATTCGAATTTCATGTGCCATTGTTTTTCAGCCGTGAGTTGAAAATGTCTTTCAATGGTTTGCGACCCGAATATGCTCTCGGTTGCGTTCGAATTATGTTGCATGAAGGATCACATGGAGGCGTATTAGAAGATAATGGTCCGAAGGAGTTCGTAGATACTGATGTCCAAAAGCTCACCGATCCTACTTAAGTTGAAGCTTACAAAAGAAGATGGCGAAAATGTCGAAGGATTCACGAGGGCGTCAAGGAACATATCGTATCCGCACTTACATGGGAAAAGCTTCTCCATATTTAATGTGGAAAAGCATTGATAGATCTATTCCGCAGTAAGAGCGACCAAAGGAAGCCGGCGCTCAAAGATAAGCTCAGAAACATCAAGATGGAGAAAGGCGAAGCGCATCGCCAAATACCTCACGAAGTTCACTCACGCAGATGAGCCGGGCAAGTGTGGGGGTGATCATGAAGAAGAGGATATGGTGGACCCGGGCTCTCCTCGTCTTCCGAAGGCTTGGCATTCATATCAAGATAGTGTCAATGGTCTCCGGAGAAGTTGCCGGGATGGGAGCGCCTTTGGGCGTATCTCATGCAGGAGGAGATAAGGAGGACTACTAAAGGATGGATCTTCATCCAAGGTATCCGATGAAGAAAATTGTGCTTTGGCTGCCAAAGCAAAGAAGGGGAAGAGTAAGAAGGCTTCTCATTCTCGGTGCGAAAGGCAAGAAGCAAGACATGTCCAAGGTGAAGTGTTTTCACCGTCACTGCGCATGGACACTATGCCACAAATCGTCCGCAAGAAGAAAATAAGAAGGTCAAGCCGGATCCGCAAGGGGAGAGTGTATTGGCTTCACCCGAACCGGATTTTTCACCGATCGCATGCTTGCTCTGCGGTATTGACTTCGCATGGTTCTTGGATTACAGCGTCATTTCACATGACCTCCAGAGATCGAGATCTCGTCAGTATCCGGGAGGAAAAAGATCTCGGAGCGCACATCGAGATGGGCGAAGATGATGGCAGACACAACATGTGATTGTGACTGCATCTACTTTTCGAGAGGGAGTCTCAAACCTTTCATATTGAAGGAAGTTTTTGCATGTTCCGTGATTGATGAAGAACCTCGATCTCGTGGCGATGTTGGAAGACAAGGGGTATGATGTGGTTCTCGGGCCGAAGGAAAAAGCTTCTTCTCACAAGTAGCAAGGACCATCGGGTAGAGACCCGAAGATAGGGGTTCAAGCGTCAAGAACCTTATCGCTGTAAGTAGATGGCTGCGCAAAGAATGGCATGCAAGGCATGAGAAGTGGTGAGCCTAGGATGATGAGGCGAACTCGTGGCACAAAAGAGATTGGGCCACCTTCACCACCGAGTTTTGCTACCGCGCAGATTTCCCTACTGGCTTCCTAAGGAACTCATGCTAGGGGCCGTATCGTTGCAAGGGTGCACTGGGGGAAGCATGTGAAAGCCACTCACGAGAAGGATAGTCACGTCACGACGATCCTTGAGAGAGTTCACGTACGTGTGTGGTCCTTTCTCTCGTAGCTTCGCTTAAAAGCACAAGTACTATGTGATCTTTGTTGATGATTTCTTTCCTATGTTGGATCTTCTTCATAAAAGAAGATAGACATTTTTCTAAGTTCTCGTGAATTCAAGGCGCCGGCAGAGAAGGAATCGTGTGTTATGTGAAGGCTTCAGAGCGACAATGGTGGTGAATTCATCTCTGTCGATTCAAAGACCTTTTGCAGTGCAAAAGGGATTCTGGAGAGAGTCATCGCACCCTCTACAACTCACAACAGTAACCGTGGTGGCCGAGTCAAGAAACGTAATGATCGTGGGTGCTTTACCGGCGATGTTGCACGATCGTGGCCTACTCCTTCACTATGGGCAAAGGCATGCAACACAAGAAAGGTATGGCAACCGTTGTCCTCACAAGGTTCTTGGCATGAGTACACCGAGGAGGCATTTTTCTCGGCAAGAGGCCTCGGAGTATTTTCATCCGAGAATTTTTGGCTCACCTCCGTCGGCGTATGTGACGAAGGGGACGTAAAGAAGTCGGGATCCGACCGTAGAGGTTGGAACATTTCGTGGGGTACACCGATACACCTCACAACTATCGGCAGATGGTTTACGCTCACAAGACTCGTCGGCGTGCGGGGATATCAAGTTTCCCCCGTGAGGAGAAACCCATGCAAAGAGCCTGCCGAGAGGGAGCTACACTTGCATGCAGATGAGGAGTTGTTAGTTCCTAAGGAGGAGCTTCGGATGTGGATCAGCCACAAGAGGAAGTCTGTGAGGTGGAAGAAACCACCCATGGGGCCAACCATCGCAGGGCGCAAGCGCGCCGCGAAGCCGAGCGACCTGCTCGAGATGCAGAAGGTTGTAGGACCACCACAAGACAACAAGGCGTATAGAGTGCGGGGGCCACCCATCGGCACAATCGGATACGGCTCTCGTGAGTCACGTGCCGCCACCCGAGCTATCCTCTTTAAGGAAGCCGTGAGGAACCCGCATGGGTAGATGCCATGATCGAAGAATATGATTCGATCGTCGGGGGCCAGTGCATGGGAGATTGTCCCACGACCGGAGGGGGAAATTAGTGGTGGGTTCGTGATGGATCACAAAGTGAAGCAAAGTGCCTACTGAGTGTGGAGAAGTACAAGGCAAGATTTGTCGCCCGTGGCTTCTCGCGGCATCGAGGGATCGATTATGAGGAGACCTTGCATTTTGCTGAAGGTACCCCTTCCACGCACGATCTCGCTCTCTCGCCACGTATGATGGCACATCCATCAAATGGATGTGAAGACTACGTTCCCTCAATGAAAGGGATTGAGGAGGAGGTGTACATAGAGTACCGAAGGTTTCGAGATATTCGTGCTGAGTCACATGTGTGCCGACCAAGAGAGCACCGTACTTGCCGAAGCAAGCACCTCGTGCTTTGCACACACCTGGACTACGCTATTTCACCGGCTTGGATTTTCCAAGAGTGAGGTCGATCCTAATCACACCAACAAAGGGAGGGGAAGTCGTCGATCATTGCACTATATGGTAAGATGATTTGATTTTGACTTCCGGTGATGAGTCAAGAGATTTCTTTCATGCAAGGAGGATTCGTACGAGAGTTTGAGATGAAGGACTCTGGCCTCCTTCATTATTTCCTCGGGATCGGGATATTTGGCAACGCAAGGAGGGACTCCGAAGCTGCTTAGGCAAGTATGCCCGGGAGATTCTCCGGAGAGGTTCAACATGCATGGTCACAAGCCTCGTTGAAACTCCTCTTCCCCGGTGGTTGGAGGAAGGAGGATGCTACTTCAAAGCAGGTAGGATGCCACCGTCTATCGACGCTGGTGGGGTTTCTATGTATCCGGTCAATACACGACCCGATATATGCTATGCGTCGTTAAATCCGGTACCTTTCGCAAGCTATGGTTAAGCCTACCAAGCTCTTCTAGAAGTTGCAGGCAAGCATGTATTGCGTTATCTTTAGTGGCACATCTAGATATGGTCTATGGTACATACAGGAGGATGGAGCCGGCTTTCTAGCTTCACCGATGCGTATCATGGAGCCCAACTGGATCGAAAGAGCACATTCCGGAGGAGTTTTCGCATCGGGTCGACAAATAGCCGGTACAAATAGAAGCAAGAGATCCGTGGCACTCGCCTTAGCAAGAGGTTTGTGCACATGGCGAGCAAACTTGGCCGCACGCGAGGCTATTTGGATGAGGAAGATCCTCGTTGGATTGTTCGGGTTGCATTTGGAGCCTATTGTGATTATCGTGATAACCGCAGCCGTACAAGCTCTCGCCAATCTAGTATTTCATGATAGATCCAAACACATCGACATCGTGTACCATCATATCGTAGATTGTGTTCACGGAGAATCATGATGCTTTCATATGTTCCACTGAGGATCGTGACGTCGATATCTTGACGAAGGCGCCACCAGGAGCAAGTTCGAATTCCATGCAGGCAAGATAGGGGTTGTAGATAATCCATTTTCGTCGAGAGGGAGTGCTGAAAATGCAGCAAGATGATGGAGCTAGGTGAAATGAAGTCGCTCACTAAGTGGGCCCGTGTGCTATTTTACGCAAGTCTATTTTTTAGACTATGTCTATTTTTAGACATATGGAGCATGGTCCGTGGGTTATGATAAGTTATTCTTGGAGTATTGGTCATGTTGGTAAAAATAGATGGACCTCTATTTTTTATACATTTAGGTCGAAGTCTATTTTTAGACCTGCTATCCTAAAAATAGGAAGTCAAATATTATTTACCCTTAATAATATTTGGACTCTAAACTTCAGCTTTACCTTCGATAATTTCCGCCCGAGCCTTGGGCGGGATCATGTATCCGGCTGCAGGGGAATTACACTATTCCGTGGGTTTGGTGAGCCTGTGCATGGTTGACTTGGCTAGGACTTCAAAGCAAGGTGGTTTGTGAGGCCGAGGATGTGCTTAGGTGGAGTTGGGTGTTCGGTTTAACTTAGTTGAACTAGTTGAGATTAGTTTAACTAGCTAATCAACTAGTATCGAGTGGAGTGGAATTAAATATTATTTAATTCACTAATTATTAACTCATTATTCAACTCAAGAACACATCAGCTCACTACAACATATGGACAAGCTCAAAGGGAGACCAAAGAAAGAGGCAGATGAAAGGGTTGAGATAGCCAATGTTTCAGACATCAGCTGTGCATGAGATTTGCACCACTTGGAGGAAATTGCCAATGATGATTGCGCCTGGCCAAGCCAAGGAGATTCAAACCTTGGATCTCTCACTACACCAGCCTTGATTGCGCAATAGAGGCAGTAATTAGTGGATGAGTTTTGAACCAAAGGACTCATTCAAAACCAAGCTAGTTTGTGTGTAACTTCATGAGACAAAGATCGAGTACTCGTGAGGAGTATCAGACCGAGATTGTTACATGTTTCTCTCTTCCATTTATAATATACTATAGTCGGGGGTTTTCAACATAAGTTTTCCCCATACATACCGTGTAATGTGTGTGATGTTTTGATGATCTTTTCGATCGCATGCCGCTTTTTTATTTCCGCATGTGTGATGATCCGAGTAGAAGAGATTATGTGTTGCATATGAAGTCAAATTGATATGTGATCGTGGATAATCTCGTGGATAAATCTTCATTATTCAAAGAAATTTCTACAAAATAAGGCCATTAGATTCGAGAGGAATCTTGTCAATTTCAAGGTTTCTTACCGTTTTTGATCAAGAAAAATGGATAGCAGCACTGGAACTACTGGTTCTTAATGTACCACATGGGCACACTATCCCAAGTGGAGCCACTGTTATCACTATTACAAAAAAAATTTAAACATGGCATGTCAAATCTGTTTTGACCATGAGTCTAAATAGTTTTGAAGTCATTTTTATTATGGTCAAGGGTATGTCATAGTTTTGGAGGTTAGTGTTTACAATCAAAATTCAAAAAAGTATTTTTAGGTTCTTCCATAGTTAAAAGGTTCACATTTTTCATTTAAGGGACATCCAAGTAGGTTTTGGGTTGATTTTCTACAATTAGCTACAAATCCACAGTTTCGTAGCGTCGTTAGTTCAAAAAATGAGTTTTGCGCTATGAAAGCGCTGCTAATTTCATAGCACAAACTGAAAAATTTACATTGTGAGCGCTACGAAAGCGCGATTTCGTAGCTATCGTGTCAAATAAGCCGGGATTTGTCAGTTTCAGTTGGGGAATAACATGATAGGAGTATGGTGAGTCAGTTAGTTAACAAATTTGTTGTACCCACTTGTCCTACAGTCATCATATTCATGATAAGGTGTTAATTAATCATCATTTGGTCATGAAGTGACATCCCTAATTCGAATTTTTTGCCTAATTGAGTCATCCTTGTTTCATTCACCTTCACATATGTTATCCAAGCTCTGAAACATTGAGGATAATTTTATGGTTGTTCTATCCAAAGACAACCCTCATCAAATCAAGCGAGGTTGATTCATCAAATCAAAAGAGGCTGCTTTTCAGGTTTTTAAGAAACCAACAGATTTTCTACAGGGAATATGGAAGAGGAGAGGAAGATCCATAGAGGGGGACATTTTTTAAGATATGAACCTGAGAATGAAAATTTTGTTATGGAGGATAAAATGGTAATGGAGGCTTTTAGCAAGGTTGGTTGTCTCAAATTTTGTGAAAAGCGATAGGGTTGCCACACTCAAGTGTCCAAAGAGTTTTCTCTACATTTCAGTGGAACCACTACCAAAGCTGGAATGATAAACATGCCAGTGACACCTGAGATCATAGTTGTTGTGACAGAGATACTAAGGGGACAGCAATCTTGGTTTAAAGGTTTTAGGTTTGACATGGAACCATGCAAAGAGTTTATGAAACCTGAATTTGTAGATATGGATTTGAACAATGCAATACCTAGGAGTTGTATCAAGGATAACTATGCAAAGTTGTTGTTCAACATCTAAATATATTTCACATGTGAAGGCAGGTACCATAAATTCTACACTTATCATTTTAAATTGCTGTTGCATTTCACAGGAATGATATCATTAGATTTACCATTTTATTTACATAGAAGCCTTTCCAAAATGGCTGACAAAGTCCAAGCTAGATTTGATGGTTGTCAAACATCTCTGTTTCCTCATGGTTTGATTGAGTTACTGGTTTTAAATGAGCTACAGAAAATAAATATAGATTGGTCTTCCTTTTTATTTATGGGTGGATTTGAAATGGAAGCCTTAACCCCAGCTAGAAACCCTAAGATCAAGGAAATTCCTTCACCACCAGTAGCAGAATCCAGTCAGCTAGTGGTTACCAAAGCTAAGAGGTTTGTGAAGTTGAAACCAAGGAAAAAAGTTGAAGATAGAATTGAGAAAGCATCAGTGCTTGTTGCAAAAACCCCATCACATGCAAAACAGAAAGTAGAAAAGGTCAAAGATACAAAACAAAAATAGGGGGCCAGTAAGCAAGAGAGTCCGAGAAAGACAAGAAGTCGAGTATCAACATCAAAGGGAAAAGTAGTTGTTTCAATGACAGAGGATAGTCCAATGATGAAAGGAAACTTGGATGATATACTGCATGCAATAGACATAGAAGAATCACCTATTGTGCAGGCAGATTTCATTGAAGTGAATGAACCTAAATAGAGAAAAATCAAATCAGCAAATGAATTGGATTTTGAAGGTGAGAATGCAGCTTTTGTTTTTCAAGCTAGGAAACCTCTAACCAGACATGAAAAGAAACTCCAAGAAAGCAATAAAGATACCTAAGTAACTATTGAAGCAGCCAAAGCCCCTGAAAAGGTGATTGATCTCTCATCTCCCATAGTAGAGCATGCAATCAACAAGGTAGAGAAGGGAAAAGAACACATGTCAGAGTGTCAACTACTGGAAGAAAGGTTGAAGCTATAAAATCAAGAAATGGAAATGATAAGAAAGAGGGAAAGACAGAAAAGCATTGAAAAGACAGAATTCAAGAGGTTGACGGTTGTTTGGGAAGGTCAAATAGTTGCTAGGTCAGAGATCCCAAGCAGTACCCAGCAGTTCTTTACACGCACAGTTCTAGCTATTAAAGAATCAAGGTTTGTTAGAGTGATAAACACTCATTTGAGAGCAAGTAACAGGAAGCTAAAAATCCAAGTGAAGGATTTGGAGCTACAGTTAAAACAATCTCAAGATGAACTAAAGAGCAGAGGTACAAAATGACAAATTCAAAACAAACTCTAAATGGAAAATGAGGATCAAATTTTGTGAATATTATGTTTTTAGTTCAAATTTCTGATGATTTTGATGAATCCCATGATTTTCTGGAGCTATGGTACCTTTTTGTTTTAAAATTTTGTGAAAATCTGGTTGAAAATGTTGTAGCTGCTTTTTCACCCTTTTTCTTATCAAATTTTGGAGGGAAGACCAAGAATTTTGATTTGAAATTCCTAAGGGAGATATATCAGGTGAATATCAAAGTAAATCTGAAGGAAAAGAAGTTAAATTTTAACGGAAAAGGGTAAAAAATACCACGCTAAGAAAATCGCTACGAAACTGTGTTGTTTTCGTAGCGCAGGTCTGTTTTCATGGTTTTGATAAATTCAAGGTGGTTTTGCATAGTTGGCATGAAGGGAGGACTTGGGACATATGTCAATCTTGTTCCCAACATCAATTAGCATCGAATTTATCAGTTGGAAATGGTCATAATATCTAAAGAAACTAAAGGGATCCTAAGCTTAAAAACAGGGGAGCAGTTTCCTAGATTACAGGGAATTAACATCATCAACATTATGGTTATAACAAGTTGAAACTCATCATCAAAACTCGACTGAGTGGAATTATAGGTGGAAAATGATGTATTTAATTTTAGATAAGGTTGTTTTGAGTAGAACCAAAAGAGTTCTAATCCTATTTGTAATAGGACTCTATGTTAGCTTTACAACTGTGTTTGTAATAAATACCATGTTTTATAGTTAGAATAGGTGTCAAAGCATGGGAATTCGATGTATCTAGTTATGGAGAAGCTTATCTCATGATGTAAAGGATCTATAAAAGATAAAGGAAAGGGTTGGACATTTGTTAGCAAAAAGACTTTGTTTTATGTATGTGACTGTTTTCAGCCTAATACAAAATTTTTACTTAGACAACTCGAGATTCATAAGGAGTTATTGTATGTTCTTGTTCTGATGGAATATTTTCAATATTCTATTGCAGTGGTGTTTTCTTATGTTACTTAGAATTCATCAATGATGCTCTGAATTCCTTCATAGACAAATTGACTATGTGTTTCACTGTTCTACATGTTTATTCCTTGACTTGAACTCTGATATGCCTTGACTTCCATGCTAGGTAAATTATTTTGGTTTTGCTGAAGCAATTATGACTCCATAAGCCCAATGTATACTTGCTAATGTGATTTACAACCAATTTATATCATTTATCTATTTTTATCCCTTATATATTTGGCCATCTACATATTTATCAAAAATCATAAACCCTTGAGAGAGCCCTCTCAGGTTGAGGAGGCTAAGCCTCAACCAAAAGATTGGTTTGAAATAGTTGCACAAGATTGGTTTGATGAGCAGCCTATCAGGTTTGATTTTTCAATAACAATAACCATCATACAAACATCATATTCGACTAAAAAACACATTCAAATTCACTAACAACATCATGATCATGATCATCTAACAAAACACAATTAGCATTGTATAACATCATCACAACACAAACATCACATATACATCTCATGTTAAATAACTCATGTTATCACATACACATCTATCTGCAAGCTACACATCAAATGAACATATCTAACATGACCTAAAAATATACACATCATGATGATCGCCAACATGTAAATTAAGTACAACTACAACATGAACATAAATTACATGGACCATATATATATACATATAACTAAATAATGTTAAAAATATACAACTGTAATATAAATGTCATGGATCAGTTGGTGGTAGTACAACATCAATAGCAGTACTAGTGTAATATACATGGCAAAAATCCAGGTGGAACTTGATGTCAGGGAAGGCCTTTATGAAGGTATAATTCTGGAAATGCACGATAACAAATGGTCCCAAAAGTTGGATTATTGGAAGTTACCATTCCGCTATTTTTTATGTAGACAAGTGGGTCACTTGGCTTAGGATTGTCACAATCCATATTTCTCTCAACCCCCTACCAAAAAATTCTAGCATAAAAAGGAAAAATAGGATTGTGCTCGTGATTCTCCTATAGATTCTCCAGAAGTGAAGTTGCCTTTAAAGATTCTGCTTGCCTCCCATTCAAAATTACAGGAGGATGCTTCTCTTCTCGTTGAGAAGAAGGCTTTTGTTCTTCAAACAAAGGTAATCCCTTGTTTCCTCTGCATCTCATTTGATTTCTCCTATTCAAAATCTGATTTCTTTATCTGCGGATTTGAATGCACTTTCCCCTTGTATCCCCACTGTATCCTCTCCGACAACTTCATCTGTTTTCAAGTCCCCTCTCGTTGCGCCCATGCCCTCTTCGCCTCCCAGGGTTTCTCCTCCCCACAGCCCTCTTTCCCCCTCCCCGGTACTTCATTCTTCGAGCCCTTACACTACAAAACTGTGCTCCCGAGCTCCTCCGCACATCAGTCTAGATCATGCTATCAAAGGAGGCCTTGTCATGGCTCCTCCACCTAAAATTATTCTAGGGATAAAATCAGCACTATCCAAAGCAGAAATTCAGGCATCCTTGGATGTCACCTCTGGAAAACAGAAAACTATTCTAAGGGCTCTTAGAGTGAAGAGCTCCCCTAAGAAGGGCCTTAGATGATCATTTTGTCTTTGAATTTTCAGGGTATTGGGTGTGCCCCTTCACAATTAGCCCTCAAACATTTGTGTCATATTGTCTCTCCTAATGTTATTATTCTTCAAGAAATGAAATTGTCTGGTTCCCCGGCTATAGAATCTCTTTCAAATTGGCTAAAAGATTGGTCTTTTTCCTCTTTGGATGCTTCGGGTTTAGCTGGGGCCCTTATCACTGCCATCAGCCCTACCATCTCAGTCCTTTCCATTGTATTCTCCTATTCCTTTATAAAATCCTCCATTCTCACTCCCCTATCTGGCTTCACTTTCAGTCTTCTTAATGTGTATGGTCCCTGTAGCGATAAGAGGTATTTTTGGAGTAATTTTTTCACTTTGGTTATCAGGGGCTCCCAAAATCTAATTTTGGGTGGTGACTTTAATTTTGTAGCGATAAGAGGTCTTTTTGGAGTAATTTTTTTACTTCGGTTATCAGGGGCTCCCAAAATATAATTTTGGGTGGTGACTTTAATTTTACCCTCTCCCTTAACAAAATCTAGGGTCCTTCAGCAATACTTGATCCTCTCGCCCATTTTCTCGGGTCTCATATAAGCTCTCACAGATTAATTGATGTTCAACCCATAAAACTGGAACCTACCTGGCGGAATAATAGAAAAAATGAGGATGCCATTGCTAAGAGGTTGGATAGTTTTTTAATCTCGGAATCTTTATTGTCATCGAACCTCATTTTTAAAGCTAGTGTGGATACTGGGGCCTATCAGATCATCGTCCCATTGTGTTAGCTTGGAATACTCCTGATTCTAAGCCTCCTCCCCTGTTAAAGTTTAATCCCTCTTGGCTCATGGAAGAAGATTACAAGGCTTTCGTAATTTCTACTTGGACACATCTGGCTCCCTCACCTTCGCTTTCATACATGCAGATGTGGGCCGAAAATATTTCAAAGGTTAAAAAAGTTACAAAAGCCTAGGTTGGAGCCCACATAGCCAAACAACAAATTTCCCTGAAAAACATAGAAGCTGAGATTGCCGATTTATATAAACGAAATTCTGCAGGTATTTTTTCTGATAGGGATTTGGAGTCCTTAAAATCACTGGAGTTAAAACGACATGAACTTCTCACTTTAGGAGTACAGTTATGGCGGTTAAAAATTCATGCTATTTGGATCAAGGAGGGTGACAATAATACAAAATTCTTTCATCATTTCACTGCTCGCAGAAAAAAAAAAAAAACTCCATCTTTGTAATTAAATCCCCTTCTAGGGAATTTGCTTGAACGTTCGATGAAAAAGCAAAGGCAGGAGTCTCACATTTTAAAATTCTTTTTACTGCTCCTGAAGGATGTCCCATCCAAGAAATTTTACAATTTTTATAATTGTTCCCTCATATGATTACAGATGACATGAATGATGCTCTCAAAAAGGAAGTGGATGAAAAAGAGTTAGAACAAATACTCAGAAGTTTCCAAAAAGGAAAAATTATGGGCCCAGATGGTCTCACTATTGAATTCTATTTTGGTTTTTATGATTTAATGAAGGATGACTTGCTCTTAGTTATCAAGGAATCACAAAGTTTGGGTAAAGTTCGAGTAAAGTTTTGAGTTCAATAAACTCGACCTTCATTTTTCTGATTCTGAAATCTCCCTCTCCCAAAACCTTTCATGAATTTTGTCTGATTTCGTGCTGCAACTTGATATACAAGTTAATATCAAAAATTATCGCTCAACGTTTAAAGCCAATTCTAAGCAGCATCATTTCAGAAGAACAGTTTGGTTTCCTTTTTAAAAGACAAATACACGATATTGTTTCCTTAGCCCAGGAAACCCTCCACTCTGTTCATATAAGCAAAAATCCATCCTTTTCCCTAAAGCTGGATTTGTCCAAGGCATATGATAGAGTTCATTGGACTTTCCTCAGGCTTTTACTCATTCAGATTGGTATATCTATTGAAGTTTCTGAATGGATTATGGGGTGTATACAATCTGCATCATTCGTTGTTTTGATTAATGGATCGCCTTCACCTTTTTACCATGCCTCTCGAGGTCTCTGACAAGGATGTCCCCTTTCTCCATTTTTATTCTTGCTGATTGTTGAAGCCTTAAGTCGATTATGCAGTCATGCTAAAGCCAGTGGAGGCCTTAAAGGAATTAATGTAGATGTTGTTGAGGCTCTTACCCATATTCTTTTTATGGACGACATCCTCCTTTTTTGTGAAGCCTCTGTTGAAAATGCCTGCACCCTTCATAAAATACTTTCCCTTTTTCAAAAAGAAACTGGTATGCTGATCAACATAGGTAAATCATGTATGGTTCATAGTAATATACAAAATCACATTTTATCCCATATCAAGCAATCCCTCCCCTTCCCTGATACTAAATGGAAAACTGGGTTCAAATACCTGGGTTTTACCTTAAAACCAAACTCTTATAATTTCAAATTTTGGTTATGGCTTGCCCAGAAAGTTGAGAAATGTATTATGCACTAGACTAATTGTTTTCTCTCCAGGGGAGGTCGTCTAGTTTTACCCAAATCGATTCTTCAAAGTATACATGTTTATTGGGCCACCATTGCATCAATCCAAAAATGAATACTCCATAAGATTCAGAAACTATGTTTCTCCTTTCTATGGACTGCTAGCAAAACATCTGAAGGGATTCCTTTGGTAAAATGGTTGACTCTTGCTTTTCCAAAAGAATTGGGAGGATGGGGGATTAAAAATCTCCTGTGTTTTTGACTCTCTCTTACTGAAAAATATTTATGGAGGTTGACTGAGTTTCCGGAATCTCTTTGGGGAAGAATCATGCGCGCAAAGTATCTTCCGGGACAATCACTGGTTTCTTGGTTCAGATCTCCAAACAAATCCTACAAAAATGCCTCTATTGGATGGAAGGAAATGGTTTTGGCTTCCCCCCTTATTGGTAAATGGACATCATGGAGTATCGGGAATGGGAAATAGGTGCTTCTTGGTAAGGACCCATGGGTTGGATCGGGGGATGATTATCATCTATCTCCATGCTTACTCTCGGTCTTACATTCTTCCCATGTTCACACAATCGCAAATGCCGCTATTTCATCTCTACAAGCATGGGGAACCCCGGGCTGGAAGTATGCTCACTCTTTGGGTCTTCAGAATTCCCTAGCATCTGAATATAACTCATACATTTCTCTATTAGTCAACAATTTCATACATTTAGATCCTGAGGCAGATGACACTTTGGTCTGGACTAAGAACGTATCAAATGGTTCCTACATGACGAAATTAGGTTACAAATCTTTGATGCAATCCTCGTTCATAGGGGATGCTCCTTGTTGGCTGAAGCCTTTGTGGAAATATCCTGGGCCTATAAAATCAAAATTAGTTCTCTAGTTATCCTTTAAAAACCATCTCTTAACATGGGATAATCTCCAACGTCGCGGATGGGAGGGCCCAAACCGCTGCTCTCTATGTATAAAAGATGTTGAATCTTGTGTTCACTTATTTTTTCTCTGTTCATATGCAGAATTCGTCTGGCAGCGAGCCGTGTCCACATTTGATACCCCTCGCCATCCCAATGCAGATTCCTTTGAACAAAAATTACTTCAGTGGTGGAAGGAGCCTGAGGTAAGCTCTTTTCCTGCTTTCCCTTCATTATTCGCATATGGCATTTAGTGGGCTCGTAATATGGCGATTTTTAACGAAAATATCATTCCCGGAGAGCTAACTGTAGCAATGATTGTACAGTGGGTTTCCGAGCATAAACTCCATCCAAAATCCAACAAAATTCATGTTGTGGTCCTCCTATTATATCACAAAACTCCCCTTGGGTTTTTTTTGATGGGGCGATCCAAGGCTCTCCTCCATTAGCAAGCGCAGGGGCAGTTTTACATCTCTCTCCAGGTGTAAAATTACACTTATCTTATGCTCCTGGTCATGGTTCAAAAAAAAAAGTGGAATTAGCAGCTCTCTAGATGGTCCTTCATGTGGCACATTGCAGAAATATTCATACTTTATAGTGTTTTGGAGATTCTAAGTTGGTAATCAATTGGGCACAAAATCGATCATAGATTAATTCCCCTCATCTTCAAGTAATTCTATGAAGCATCAGGAGCCTTATGAAACATTTTCAACAACTCTCTTTTAGGCATATATATCGCGAGCTAAATATGGAAGTCGATGCAATGTCCAAACCAGCTCTTACTCTTCCTCTAGGCACGCTGAAGATCGTGAATCTCTCCTCCTCCGTAGATGAGATCCACGTGGTCTAATTTCTCTCATACAATGGAATCCACACTATTTTTTTCTAGGTTTGATCTTAAACTAGATCATGCAACATAACTGAAAATGTGATGTGCCATGAATGGTTTAATTTCATCGATATAATTTTGGGATATAAGATGCTACTGCTTGTAAACACATAATGTGTGTTTCATTTATTCTCTTGTAAATTCTGAAATATTATCTTTCTTTAAAAGAGATCACATAGCTCAAGGAGCATTGTAAAAACCCCAAATTATGGTCGGTCTGTTATTTCATCTTCGAAATAAATATTTTTTTCCAAGGAATATATATATATATAACTGAATAATGTCAAAAATATACAAGTGTAATATAAATGTCATGGATCAGCTGGTGGTACAACATCAATAGAAGTACTAGTTGAGGCCTGCTCAGTCAATGGTGCAGCCTCGACGATCGATGGTCCAGCCCACTCATGATCATGAGTACTGCTGGACGTGGCTGATGGTCCAGCCTAATCTCCATGATTATTGTTGCTAGATGCTAGTAGAGGCTACTCATTTGGAGCAGCGCAGGGTGAACGATCATGATATGATGAGTCGCTACTTCTAGACTTTCGATCATATGCTGCATCTCAACCATGCCTATAACGTGCAATGGTCCTCCTTAGCCACGTGACTAAGGTCGTAGCTCCTACGACATGTCACATCAGGTTGTACATGTCACACAACATGCCTCTCCGCATATGTAAGAGCCTACCATCGACATGTATGTCTCTCATATTAGCGAGCCTGATGCCCGCCTCAATAATCAATGCAATGATTTGGTCACCAAACTCCATCCTGTATCTGGTATCAAGCCGACCGCACCTAGCAAAAGGCAGTACCGGGACACCAGCAGGAGTAAGTCTCTCTGCACCAGCCTCCTGATGATCCTTAGCATCTGGCATGCCCTGATCGTCATGAGGATCCACACCTGGATCATGTGGTAGTGACGGCATGTCCTTGCCATCAAAAGACCCAATGTCTACAAAATATATACAAGTACACAACAATAATTAGACAATTTCATTACACAATTTAATAAAAACAAGTTAAAGAACATGTTAGAATAAATTTAAATAAAACAGTAATATTACCTCTATCATCTGGCGGCTCATCATCTATGAAGAGGATGGTGGTACACCCTCCCCAATCCAATCTAGCATAAGGAAAAGGAACCATAATGAAGGGATGCAGCTAGTCAACACTGGCTAGCAACTCCAATGCATCATGCAATATCCTTGCTGGAAACACAGTCTCACCCCTCTTGGGAATCATCCACCCCCACATGTGCATCCATGCCTCGAACATTGGCCTACGAGGCTGCCGAACAAAAGTAGGCCTCATCTCTAGAAACCTCTAAAAAAATAAACAAAAAATCTCTGAAGCAAAAGGGAAGTTGACCCTCCCTTGTGCATGAGCACGACATCTATATAAGGTTGTACAGAATTGCTGCAAAAAAATGGAAAACCACCTAACAAGTCATGGCTCCTACACTAAAGAATCAACGTAATATAGAAGCGATCAACTAATGCATTTCCTGTAATTGGTGTTGTGAGAAATGGTTGAAATCAGAAGTCAGAGGCACCTCACCTCCTCACTACCAAATGCACCAATACGTAATTGACCTCCGGAGACCTGAAAATCTGAAGGAGACAGTATATCTGCACTAATGTATCTCTGGGATTACACCAACTGACTCCCTATTGCATAGCCAACTGGATCCTCTGGGAATGAGGTAAAATCCACCCCTATCCTCGATATCCCTGTAATGAAATATATGTCCTCCTCAGTGGGCGTGTACCACTGGTTAGGACCTGTTAGACTCCTATACCAATAGGTGTCATATTTCATGATTGACTTGATGGACTATGTAATATGTTCATACATTTTCTTGTTGCAAAGGTTTTCCATATTCTAAAAAAATCAAAAAATTTAAAAAATGTAAAGAGGGTATACCCTAAAAGAACAATCAAAGGGTGAAAAGAATAAAAATGGCCCAAAAAAGTAAAAGAAAATGAACCCCACCAAAAGAAAGGCCAAGGAAAGTGTGCAAGTCTAAATGCCACTACTTTATTCTCTTTTGTAATAAATAAAATTGTGTGCAACTTGTATTTTATGCCACAATTTATGAATAGTCAAACATTTTAAGCTTGGCTAATTCATTTTTCAGTTTTATGTTTTAGAGATAGAGAATAAAATCTGACCAAACTGTTTAATCTTGGCAGATAAGTAGTTAGGTAGAGTAAATAAAAGGAGCTCAACAGTTTAATCTGAGCCCTTGGATGTAACAAGGTTAGAATTAGATAGATTTCCATATGTAAAAGAAAAAGTGTGATAAGGGTTTGCCAGTCTAAGTGCACCCTGATAAAGAAGAAAAAATGGTAGGGTAAAGTAGGTAGGGTAGGTAGATGATGTTGCAGAATTACATGTGATGAATAATGGCTTTAGATGTGTTAAATATTTTACTTTCATCACAAGTGCAAAGGAAAATAATACACTGAAAGGATTTCAAGCAAAACAAATTCAAATTATTAACTTCCCTTCTCATCTTCCCCTAAAAATTTAACTAATTTCCCCTAAGTACTAAGGTATTTAAAGATTAGAGGGGCTCAAGGCATTTCCTTGAATTTTGGAGGGACCAGACCCTTGGCCCAATAATTGGAAAAACCTAAGTACTTAAAATCATTCATCATGACATTCATTCACCTCTAAGAAATCTTTTCCTACGTAAAATCCGATTTTACTTAGAAAAATTATGCAATATTTCATAAAAACCCTTCTTATTCAAGCATAAGTTAAATACATTACCTTAATGTCTTATACTTAGTGCTTCCGTTCATTTTTTCATATTAATTTCTAATTTTATTATTTAAATCCCTATACAAATAAACACTTTCCCGTATTATTTTAATTATATCCCAAATAGTTAATATCCCGCCCCTTTTTGTTGAAATATAACCTTAATACTTTGATTAATTAAATCGAAATACGAATCCACATCCCCACCATATCAATAAGGGTTAATTAATCCTCATGATTAATTAATAACATGTATCTGCCAATAGAAATGCCCCCGATATGATTAATTATATTAAATCACATCGGGCCCAC
Source organism: Pinus albicaulis (assembly GCA_034641835.2). Lineage (NCBI taxonomy): Eukaryota > Viridiplantae > Streptophyta > Pinopsida > Pinales > Pinaceae > Pinus > Pinus albicaulis. The sequence goes on along the minus strand of CM076576.1, from coordinate 318,693,172 downwards.
CTTATTATCTTTCTGCCATCTTCCTCGCCCGACGACCGTCTGATCGACTTGTCTGAGATCAACGGTTATTATCCATATCGCTATCCATCCATGTTCGAACGATAATGCGTGATGGCCAAGCGGTTTTCTGGATCGTACAGTGCCACACATCGTGCATCGTATGGAATCGCTCGCCCTCCGCTCAAAACCACTCTTCCCCAAAAGCAGTGCGATGGAAACTGCTTACTGCCTGCCTCCCCTAACAAAACCTCCGTACTTGCTGACTTCATTCATTAAAAACCTGTCAACCTTTGATTTTGTGAATAAATAAAACATACCCGTGTCATTTTCACTGTCTCATGCAATGATTTTTGAAATCAACTGTCAAACTTTTCCAATCGCTACTTTGTTGAACAAGATTGCATTCCAGTGTCTAGAATTCATCCATCATTACCAGCACCTGTTTTCATCACCGTTTATTTCCTGAAAAATAGGTATTTACCTAAATTCCCATTAAACTCTGTAAAAAACCTGGTTTTTTTTTAAATTCTACACGAGAAAACTGAAACAAAGTTTAGAACAGTTCCCAAAACTACATTTGCATTCTCGAAACTGTGATTGTGCTTGTTTTTCATATAGAACCCCGAATTCATTTCTGAATCCACAAGAACTAGAAATTGAAATTCCCGTGGCTTTGAATGTCACACCCCTGAATGCTCCTCACAGAGATTTAGACTATCTGCCTCTAGTAGATAGGGATTTTCAAATTAAAAACCTTGTTCTCAGTGAAAATCATCTTTGAACTTTTTTCTGCTGCAAAGAACCAGAATACCGGAAGCTAAATGGTGGAAAGAAATGTTTGAAATTTTGTAAAATTATCCTTACATATGTACTATAGTAAGTCATGATAAAGGAGGATAAAAGGATAAACAGAGGTTAGAAATCATAACAGTTAAAGAGTATCAGTGGTTAAAGTGTATCAGGTAAAAGTCAGAGTGAAAGTTAAAATGAAGTTACAGAGCAGTCAAAGGTAAACAGTAAAAGTAATTACAGAGGCAATAAAATGGTAAAAAAATATGAAAATACTTTCACCAACATTGAATTTTAACTAAAGTGAAAGTAAAACAGTTAAAAGAACAAAAATTTGAAAAGATGAAAAACACAACAAGAAGGAACATTTTTGCAGAAATTTCATGCTTTAGTCATTGTTTTGCAGAAACTATTGTGACAAATCCAAGATGAATTTTGAAAAAGTAAAGGAATTTTATTTTCTTGAGAGGACCATCTACAAAAACCTCTCACTTTTCTAATAGCTATTATGGTTTTGGAAATATTAAACAATGTTGGAAAGCATTCTTTGCAGAAAATTTCAGTTAAGTCATCATTTTACAGAGAATATTTTGGCCAAAAAGAAATACATCATACAAAACTGAAGGAGGTTTGTGTTCCTAAGAGACCTATCTACAAAAACCTATCTCACTTTTTGCACAGTGATTTCAGAATCATAGATACATACACATCTTTAAAGGCTATTTTTCAGATTCTGTAAAACTCTGTTTTACACATCTTTGTTCAGAGCCTATTGTGCACATCTGGAGAGGAATTTTAGGAAAATGAAAGACATTTATCTCACCAACATATTTATCTACAATAACCTCTTTCACTTTTTACATATCTATTACGGATTGAGAAATAAAAATATATCATTGGACCCCAAGTTTGTAGAATTGTTGGAGCAGAATGCACAAAGAAAGGAAGCAGTTAGTGACTTGGATGCCCCATCATCAGCTAAGAGTTGGATCAAATTCGAATTCTCCTCTTTTTCATCACCTATCCATAAAAAATAGTGCCAAATAGATGCATTAGTTTGAGTTTCATTTACTTAAGTTCTATTTATGTAAAATAGTTGGAGAGATTTGTGAACTAATCTTGATATTTTTTCAAGATATTTTAGTTTAGAATTTGTATAAATACTTCACTCTTGGAAGTATTTTGGGGTGGATTTTTTGGACTTTGCTGTAACATTGACTATTTGGAATAAAGTGTTGTTGAAGAAATTTTTTGTGGCTAGCTGGATGAGGAATTGATGCGAAATACTTTTTACAGGATTCATGTGTCAGACTACAGATCAATAAGTCATCTCTCTCTTGTGTTTTAAAGTCTTTATATCTGTTTATTATATCACTGTGTTTCATTTCTGAATGATTAATGAAAAGGAATAAATCAGAAAGTGCTTAAGTGTAATCTGATTTTAATCATTATTGTTCTAAATGTTTTCTTCTAAACTGGTTTAAACAGTGAATTCTTAATTGCTCCTGTTTTTCTAGTTTAAGCATTTTGATTATTTAATAAAGAATACTTAATTGCTCTTTGTTAATAATAATTCAATTTTCCCTCTTATAAATGTGTTGAAATATTCTTAATTGTCTTTCCTCCATTTATATTTCGTTCCATTCACTTTAAGATTTGTGATTGTTCTCTGTTTGATTATCTTGCCCTGTGAAACCATCTTTTGCTAAGAGACTTAATCCAGTTAAGTTATCCTTTTTGAATCCATTAGCTCAATGGACTAAACTACTCAATCTTTCCCTCAGCTATTGAATTCCACTACACAAATTCAAACAAAACCCTTGGACTTTATAACTAGCCTGATATCTTCTAAAACAAAGCTAAATCATACAGAGAGAGCCCTCTCTGGGTACAGATTGGCTAGATTATGTACCTAAAAGTTGGTTTGTGGTTACCTTGGACCCCTTTCCTCTTCCCAACAACTTCAAGGAAAATCTGAGTGATAACAGGACCAACACGGAAAGCCTGTCGGTGGGCATTCCACCTGCGGATAAGATGTCTAAAAAACACACCATGGCCCTTTAGGGTAGCCTCTTAATAGAACTTGAGGAGGCCTACTTGCCTTAGGAGCCCCTGGGTAGCTGCTGTAATAGGGCGAGGGTACGCATATCTCTCCCTCTCTCGTGCCTCCCACAAGAGAAACATGTCATACTGCTCCGCCTATTATTGTTGTTGTTCCCCCTCTTCTCTATGAATGATTGACATATTAAAAAAAAAAAAATTATTAAATGAGACATGTATTTAGGAATATACATATATAATTTTTTTGGAAAATAAAACAAAACAGTTGGTGCGCCACAAAAAGCAGTCATGCACCAGTTCCGATGCGTCTCTTTTTTGTCACGCACTGGTGGCGATGCCCCAGATGATATTCAATGCACTGTAGGCGGTGCACCTTGTTACACCATTTTTTGGTCATCTAACCTATTATCATTAGATGGACCCAAGTACACCATGTAAGACCAATTTTACCCTAAGTAAAATTGCTTTCACTATGTCAAATAACTTAGTAAAACACCTTTATTAAGTTTTTTATGGTCTAAACAGGAAACCCCAAAAGGAAATAATAAACAAATCTATATTTGTTTATATTTCCTCAAGGAATAATTAGTTAAACATCAATTTAATTATTATTCCTGGTCATATTTAACCCAAAACAAGGAAATCAATTAAATAAATCCTTATTGATTTGATTATTTCCTAGGAATAAGTTATTTAATCCTTATTTAAATAATATTCCTAGTTAAATCTGACTAAATCATTTATAAATAATTAAATAAATCATTATTTATTTAATTATATTTCCACCATTTCCTTGAAATAAGAAATAAAGGAATTGACCCAAGTCAAAAATCATTTCCCCTCTAACAAATGTAATAAAATATTCCTAAAAGGTGGTTCTAGAATTTGGTTAATAATATTTTATTCATGCATCAAGCTCTAGACCACCCTAATATTTTGTTATAAATAAAAGGTTTTTCCCATTCATTTTTCACCTTTCATTGCATTAGATCACTCTGGATCTATACTCTTGGTCTGACTTTGAGCCATTATCATTGTCACATTTTCCATCATTTGCTTTGTGAGCTCCCTTTGAGTTCTACGTTTGTCTGGGTTTTCTACACTAGCAAGAGAGAGAAGTTTTAGATCTGAAAGGCTGAGGACTTTCAAGAACCCATCTCATTGAGGAGAATTGGAAACACCTTTCTTGTTTTCCTCTCAGGTGCCCCTTTAATACAAAAATTCTTTCAAATATATTGTTCTTGTCTTATCTATTGGATGCATGGAGCAACATTTTATTTTCACTGCTTAATGTCTTTTATGCATAGATCAGGATTTGTGCAGCTTTATTTGGATCAACTAACTGCAGATTTAAAGATATTGGCAACCATAATTGATGTTAGGGCTACTTGTTATGCGTAGCTAAAGTGGTATTTTCTGATGAAAGATTCATACTAACACACCTGAAAAATTTTCAGAGCATCGTTGACTATGTACGGTGTCAGGAGTGTGGTGCGCTGACTAAAATCTACACCTTAGCACCTATAGTTAGGTCAGCACACTGACCTCCTGACTTCATTACATAGTCAATGGTGCGGTCTTTTACCAAGACGCACTATTGACCCTGTAGAAATGCCGAATGCGATGTGCTGACAAAAATACCCGCCCCAGGGCGGATATTTCAGTCAACACACCATGTTTCCGCTATTTCACATGGTCAATGGTGCAGCCGGGTAAACGATCGCACCGCACTTTTTTTTTAAATTTTAAAATAATGCAGTGTGCCTTTCAATACCGCCCCAAAAACGGTGTGGATACCATTAGCACTGGTTGCGGTGCGTCCTGTAAATTTTACAGGAAGCACCACTTACCGGTGCGAGCTGAACAGCTCGAGCACACCGCGTGACAAAAAAAAATCGTTTTAAATGGTTAATTTTAAGGTTATTTGAAATTATAATTTGCTAAAAAACTTAATTATGGAAAAACAAGAAAAATACCTATACATTTGGCCGTCGAGGAGGTATATTGGCTGTAGAATTCACAAAAGAAAATTTTCCCACCGTTTTGCAAAATGCAAGCTGGAGATTGGTGGGCAATGCACAGCAGCAGTGTGTGCAATGGGTGTAATTGGAGCACCGATGTCAGGGCGGATCAGACAAGGATAAATTTCACCAGTGCTTGAGAGCTCTGGAGCACTGAGAAAAGTGAAAAATGCGGTTTTTTAGCCGTAATTTTTTTTTATTTAACCCTGTTCCGGTGCGCAAGGCTTATAGGCGCACCGGTGCGGTTTCTTAACACCACACTGGGTGGTTTCTGTTTTGGCACCGTGTTTTATGACGCACCGGTGTGGAAGAGTTGTAAAGCACCAGTGCTTTATAGTAATAAGATTCACTGGGCGGGTGTGTATGGAGTGCACGGTGTCTGGTGTGCCAATTTTTTGTGCACACCGGTGCTTTCTCTTGTTGAGCACACCGGTGCGGTTTAGGATTATAAGCAAACTGAACGAAAAACATTCACAGAAACCTCCACCCGCCAACCTCCTCTAGTAACCTCTACCAAAAACAGATGTCTAGGGTATTTTTATAAGGTTTTCCTCAAAAACATCTGCTAGAGGGTCTTTTCCTTGTAGTGGAAGGCTCTTGAACCTCCTCCAAATTTCGATATGACCAAGTAGAATGTGACTTACAAGAAAGCAAGCAAGGATATGGTGGCAATAGAATGGTATAGGTTGGAAGGACTACAAGAAATTCCAATCCCAGTGATATATGCTAACACTGCTCATAGAGAGTGAGACAGAGATAGACTCAATTCAGAACCTATTGAAGATTTGCCTTGAGTTAGTAAGGAATGAACACGTGTTGTAGAAATTCAAGATAATGATCGAATTGTGCACCAAGGAGACTAAGGTGGTTTTTGCGCAAGCTTCACCGCGCACTGTAAAATAGATGGCATGAAGGAAGAGAACGAGAAAATAATTTAGGTTTTAGCTCAAGGGGGAGACTATGAGATGGACAATATCATATTGGATTTGAGACCCGATGTAAATATTATGTTGCAAAGCACGCGGGAGAATATGGGAGTCCAAAGATGACATGGTCTCCTATCTAGTTGAGACTAACCAAGCAACATTGCATATTTTTTATTGGTATATTGATGAGGGTACTATTATATATCATTGGTGTTAGAAGCGATGTTGATTTTTAGGTCATTAAATTCATGGATGACACTAATCCACACCCTTCTCTCTTGAGGATTGATTAGGCATTTGATAATCAAGTAATTATTAACATAAAGAAGAGGGATATGAGCTTCTAGGTAGGGGAAGTTTGAGTAATAACACCTTTGGACCCAAATTAATGATATCAGTACAATGAGTTGGTTAGGGGGGAGCTAATTCGAGAGGATCTAAACAATATTTATAATGTGACAGCTCACTGGGAGCATTACGTGAATCCTACTACTGATGGAATGTTGAGTTGGCATACCATGGGGTCCTTCATTTCTGACTCAGATGTTGCACTAGAAAATTGGCATAGTATATTGCATGAAGTAAGTACTAGAATATGTATGCACCCCCCCAGCGCAATGCGTTGGATAGGAAAAAAAGTGCAAACCCTGCCTAACTTTGATGGACTATCAAAAGTAACAATTTTTTTGTGGGAATTCAAAGACCAGATACCAAAGAGACTGAGGGCTTGCGTGTTGGATTTTTCATTGCACACAACCCTAGAAGGTGGTGGACAATGCACAAAGGTCATATCAAGGATTGGGAACAATGAAAAAAAAAATCTAAGAATCCAATTTCAGATGAACTTAAGAGTCACTTGGGAGAAATACACTGTTAAGGGGTGCCCAAGAATTCACCTGAAATAATTCATTGTAGCATGAACCGAAGGGAATGTATCACAACAATAATGGGTAAATTTATTTCTACATACATTGGACACTATTGCGATGAACCGATATATTGAGCTAAAGGTTTGTAGAGAAATAATGGAATCATATGAGATGGCTTAGAGTTTCAATGTTAGGTCCCTATCTTACTATTATATTCCCTAATTTTTGTTATTTTAGCCCTCTTATTGTTATTATTGTACCCCTATAGTCCCCATATTGTTATTGTGCCCCATAAAATCCCACTGTTGTTATTGTTGTGCCCTTACATTATTATTTTTAGGTTGGCTAGGATTATATTGTGACCACATGGACTCCTATATAGAAATGAGGTTTTTTCATTTATATCATACAAGAATTGTTCATTTATGTAATTTAAAGGATGTTTACCCCTCAAAGAGGCTGATTTCTAAGGCGTTTATCTATATTTTCTACTATTTTGTGATCTGGTTTCATAACATTTGGTATCACGGCTTTGGATTCTAGGGTTTCCCTGTTGCAAACAGGTCATCGTGGAAATTTCGCTATAACTTTTTTTTCTATGAAGTTTCAAAATCTATAAAAAAAACCCATTTGAGATGAAATTCTAAGGAATGGCGTGTAAAAATTTTAGACCTTGGTTCTCCATACTTTCGGAGATATGATATGAGGGATTTAACCTACTTTTGCATGCTCCATATTTTCATCTCAAGTAGGTGGCTCAGGGAAAATCGTCATCGCTTTTGTTTCAGACATTGGATTGGAATTCTGTAAAAAGTGGCCAAACGTTCATGAAATTTAGTTTCTATTGTATCGATTTCATAGCCCAATGATGAAATATTGACACGTGTCTCGTCGTACAAGTTCGCTCTACTAAACCAGTCCCTAATTAGGTCATTGTGGGAGATTAGACATAAATTTGTCTTGAAGAATCCAATTCAGGTCTAGCTTGTGGCATTGGAAATAAGACTCAAAGGGCTACTATAGGACCGAAGATCAAATATTAGGGATCTAAAATCATAGAGAAACATTATTTTCAATATCAAGATTCTCAAAATCAAGAAAAATGTGTGTATTGTTTTTAAAAAATTGCATAACTTTTGTTTGAAAAATTAGTTGAAGTGATTCCAAGGGCATATTGAAGTATAGATAGCAGTGTTTGGTTCTATAATTCCTCCCAAAAATAATTCCACACCCGTTAAGCCCTTATAAAGCTCTACTATGATGCATGAAGATGAGTAAGTGTAACATGATATATCAAAATTACGAGACGAAGTGCAACAAATTTCACTCTCACAAAAAGCAACCAAAAAGGAAATGGAAGCTAAAATTAATGATTTGAAGAAAGGCATGGAAGCTAGGATTAATGGCATGGAAGCTAAGATGGATGGTTTGAAGAATGGCATAGAAGCTAAGTTCTATGGTTTGAAGAATGGCATGGAAGCTAAGATCGATGGTATAGAAGGCAACATGGAAGATTTTAAAATGACATGGAAGGTTTGAAGGAAGGTTTGGCAAAGTTGCTAAAAGAAAATATTCCTAATGGCGTAAAGGTAGTAGAGGAAACTCATGATGAGAAAAAAATAAATTTTAATCATGATTTCATAAACTCTAATGTGGGATTGAAGACTCGCCATATTCCAAAGATCGATACGAGGAATTTTGATGGCAAGGATCCTGTAACATGGATACCGCAGATGGAGAAACACTTTGATCTCCATAATGTAAAAAACACACAAAAGGTATGCATTGCAACTTTATATTTTAAAAAAAAATACAATTGTATTGTATCGATGGCTTTGCTCTAGTAAAAAAATTGTCACTTGGTCCATTTTTACGGAGGAAATGATAGAAAATTATGAGGATACAAATATAAATACCTTCTTTAGCCAATTGATAAATCTCAAACAAAAGGGTTCAATGGCGAATCACATTGAGGACTTCCAAAAATTGAGTATAAGGGTAACTAATATTCCATAGGAACATAGGATTGATTTCTTCATAGGGAATTTAAAGGATAACATCCAACATGAGGTTCACCTTTGGGAACTTGATTCATTGGATAAGGCATTCAGGTTGGCAAGAAAAATTGAAAGCAAAATTATGGCGACAAGGAATCCTACCACTCACAACTATAAATATAGAAGTGTTGCTACTCCTAGACTTCCACAACATACAAGGTTAACACCACAAAAATTTTAATAAAAAAGAGTAAAAGGGCTTTTCTAAAGTTATGATATAAAATACACTAAAGGTCATGAGTGTGCTGAGAAGAAATTATTTTACATAGATTGTGAAGAGGAGGAAGAAAAGGAACAAGAAACTTGAAAAGAAGAGGATATACACCAAGAACCAACCTTAGAGGAAGAAGAAATGAATCTGGCCATATCTTGTAATGCATTGGCAAGAATTACCACTCCTCAAACTCTCAATATAGAAGGACATATCAAGAAGAAAAATGTAATAATGTTGATTGATTCGGGTAGTTTCCATAATTTTATTCATTGTAAGGTAGCCAAGGAATTGAATTGCTTCCTATACCCAGCACTAGAGTGTCAAGTGATAGTTGAAAATGGAGGAACTATAAATTTCTCTGGAAAGTGCCATAATATCAAGTTAGCCATGGGGGAATGTGTATTGAATATTCCAATGCTTTCCATTCCAATGGGTGGAGTTGATGTTGTACTGGGAGAATAATGGTTATGATCTTTGGGGATGGTAGCTTTTAATTTTGAATAAATTTTCTTGAAATTTATTTCGGAAAGATGGGAAGTTGAATTATGAGGTATCGCAAGGAAGTTGGGAAAGATAATAAGCTCTAATGTCATGAAAAAACTTTTGAAGAAAGAACAAAGAGGTGTAATTCCACAATTATGCTCACTAAAAGTTCCAACATCAAAATCATCTATTTCTCCAGATCTCCAAAAAGTCTTGGACAATCATTCCAAGGTGTTTAAGAATCCCAATGGACTCCCACCTATTCATGATCATGATCATGCTATCCATTTGATTCCAAGAAGTGTTACTCCAAACATCGGGCCTTACAGATATCATTATGTCCAAAAGATCGAAATTGAACGTATGATTGCAGAAATGCTAGAGGCTGGTATAATTCAACCTACTCAAAGTTATTTCTCTGCTCCAGTAGTATTGGTGCACAAGAAGGATGGATCATGGCCCATGTGTCCAGATTATAGGGAGATCAATAAGCTCACTATTAAAGATAAATTTCCCATTCCTGTGATTGATGAATTATTGGATGAATTACATGGAGAAATTATTTCACCAAGTTGGATCTTCGTTCGGGATATCATCAAATTAGAATGAAGACTGAAGACATTTTGAAAAAATCATTTCGAACTCATGAGGGTCATTATGAATTTTTGGTCATGCATTTTTGCCTTGCCAATGCACCTTCTGCATTTCAAGGGTTGATGAATTCAATTTTGAAACCATTCCTTAGAAAAATTTTGTTAGTATTTTTTGATGATATACTAATCTACAACAGTTCTTGGAAGGATCATGTTCAACATGTTGACAGGGTGCTAAAACTATTGGAGGAGAAACAATTATATGCAAAAACCTCCAAATGTTTCTTTGGCATAAAAGAGGTGGAATATTTGGGTCATATTTTATCTCAGGAGGGTGTTAAGGTAGACCCTAACAAAACTAAGTCATGAAGGAATGGAAAATCCCCACAACCATAAAGAAGTTGCCAGGATTTCTCGGGTTAATAGGTTTTTATCTCAATTTTGTTAATAATTATGGGATAATAGAAGCACATATAACAACATTATTGAAGAAAGATGCATTTTCATGGACTTTTAAAGAAACTAAGGCCTTTGAACATATTAAAGTGGCAATGTGTTGAGCACCTTTCTTAGTTACGCCAGACTTAACAAAAACCTTTATTGTGGAATGTGATGCCTCAAGAAAGGGAATTGGTGTTTTTTTAATGCAAGTAGGAAGACCCGTTGTGTTTGAAAGTCGTCCAATAAAAAAAAAAGTATTTACAAAAAGCTACTTATGAGAAGGAAATGTTGGAAATACTACATGCACTAAAGAAATGGTGACCTTACCTAATGGGAAGACACTTCAAGGTAAAAACCTATCATGATAGTCTTAAATACTTTTTTGAACAAAGAATATCTTTAGAAGAGCAGCAAAAATGGGTCACAAAGATGTTGGGTTATGACTTTGAAATCATCTACAAAAAAGGGAAGCTAAATGTTGTTGCAGATGCACTCTCAAGGAAAGATGAGGATGTGGAAGCATTGCTTTGTTCCATTTCTATTATCCAATCAGATTGGATAACTGAAGCAAGGGATGAATGGAATAATGACGAAGAAGTGTGGACACTCATTCAAAATTTGCAGTAAGATCCCAGTACATCTGGTACATTTAGTTGGAAAAATGATTCCTTATGGTACAAAGATCGCTTATATCTTTGTAAGAATTCCCAACTAAAACAAAATATTCTTTTGGAATTGCACACCTCTCCCTTAGGAGGACACTCAAGATTTTTAAAAACTTATCACAGGGTGAAGAAAGAATTTATTTTGGGATGGCCTTAAATATGATATTCAAAAGTTTGTGGTGGAATGTTTGGTTTTCCAGCAAAATAAAGTTGAGGCAATTAATACCACAGGTTTGCTAAATACTTTATCCATTCCAAGTCAATGTTGGGAGGACGTTTCAATGGATTTTATCACGGGTTTACCTAAGTCTGAAGGAAAGAGTTTCATCATGCTGGTAGTGATAGACTTACCAAGTATGCACACGTTTGTGTGTTATCTCATCCATTTAAAGAAAGTAAAATTGCTACTGCAATTATGGAAACAATTCAAAAGCTGCATGAAACCCCAAAGATTATTGTAAGCGACAGAGATCCCATTTTCACTGAAAAATTTTGGACGAAATTATTTTCTTGTTCAGGTACTGAACTAGCTCATAGCTCATCTTATCATCCTCAATCCGATGGGAAAATTGAGATAGTGAACAAATGTTTGTAAGTATATATTCGTTACTTTGTATCTGATAAAAAACACAATGAGTCAAGTTGTTACCTCTGCCTGAATGGTGGTATAACACTTCCTTCCACACTGTAGCAAAAATGCCCCCATTTATGGCACTTTATGGATATCATCCAGTTCAAACAATATTTCCAGAACTTGATGAGGAAGGAAAAAATAATAATGGAACCTAAAGCAGTCATAGAAACAAGAACTCGATAGCTATGAAATCGATTAATTTCAGAGTATCTCATCAAGTGGAAGAACTTACCCACTGAAGATTCCTCATGGGAGGATGAGAATTTTATACAAAAGCATCCAGAACTACTCAAGCATTGAGGACAACAATTTTTTGAAGGAGAGGGGCATGTTAGGTCCCTATATTACTAGTATAGTCACTTATTAGTGTTAGTGTATCCCCCTTATTGCTATTGTTGCACCCTTATAGTCCCCATATTGTTATTGTGCCCCATAAAATCTCAATATTGTTATTGTTGTTCCCTTACATTATTATTGTTAGGTCAGCTAGGATTATATTGTGACCCCATGGACTCCTATATATAGAAAGGAGTTTTTTTCATTTGTATCATCCAAGAATTGTTCGTTTATGTAATGTAAAGGAGGTTCCCCCCTTGAAGAGACTGATTTCTAAGGTGTCGATCTATCCTTTATTCTATTTTGCGAGTTGGTTTCATAACATTCAAAGTTAATATTAGATTTGAAGCAGAGGAGCCAACACTTGATAAGGCTTTGAAGATGCTGCAGTGGAATATATCCCCATAGAGGAGACAACAATGTCAAGGATCATACCTTAATGTCCTGAACATAAGAATTTCCAAAAAGTACAGGAGTTTACAGAGTGTTATAATGGAGAAAGGAGAGGGTGACGACGAACCCAGGAATATACATATTCCTAAAGTTGAAGGGGAGTGTGAAATTGAAGGGCCAGAGCTACAGTCAGTTGATTACATGCAATCGATAAAAAATAGGAAGGTAAATATTGGGACAGAGGAAAATCCTAAAATGGTGGTCATAGGAGATTACTAGGATGATGAGATAGTTGGGAAGATCATCAATTTTTTGCGCGAATATCGTGAATTTTTCCCCATCACATTTGAGGAGATGAAGGGAACTATCACAAGAGCTAGGTGAAATGAGAATCCTATTGAAGTTTGATGCAAAATTAGTGAATAAAATGCCATATCAGTTGAATCTGATATACAAGGAGAAGGTTAAAAAATAACTAGAAAAAATGTTGAAAGTGGGAATCATTGATCCTGTTGCAATGGAAATCGCAAGGAGTTTTTTTCTTCGTGATCTATTGTCTGATTAGATCACCAGAAAAATACAGGACTAAGAAGACACGATATATCCCAATCCCAACTTATCATTAAGCGGCATGCAATTGTGTTTACACTATGAGGAAGATAAAATGGTACCTTTCCTCCTCGCAGTTTGGGGATAGATCTTGAGTTTGTAGCAGAATCCTTGCACTCCAGTATAGTGATATACTTCATCTACTCATGATCTCAACACCTGCACACAATCACAAACACTCATGGATGACAAGAGATCTTCCTCAGAATATTTTTAGGTAAACAACGATATAAACCAATCACAAGGTCTATTTAAACATAATTATGTAAGGGATAGAAAATAGATCTTCATTAATCTCATAAAAATGATACAACACTTTTATACCTTCGCTTCCATAATATCCTCTCCACGATCTGGCAGAGTTTCCCCACTATATCTAAGGAATGACCATGAATAGCACTCACATAAGGCTAAGACCTCACAAGCTCTCTATATGGCAGCAAAATGGCAACATAAGATCAATATCTCATCTCATCACAAGATTGGTTCTCTAACACTAACCTGACCCTGTAACACCCTCTTCCCAAATCTACCCAAGTAACCAGCTAACCGAGGTAAACATGTGATGAGAGGCTACTAATATGAGATCCAAAATCCTATATGACCTTAAGGAGGTGGAACTGGCGGAAACACCAAAACACACACATTACACTGCAACATTGACATCCCCAGGAGCTAACCCAACCTCCCAGAGCCTTGTTCCTTGAAGGAGAACTAATTTTTATCCCCTTTGAGACTGATCCATGGGCTTGTAAGGGTAGGGTAATGGCTCTAGATCATATATTTGTGGGCTATCCTTGTCAAGGTAGTGGCAAAAGCCCAAACAACGAATTTTCAGCCTATAGCTCTGGGATATGTGCCACGTTTTCAGCCCCTTAGCCCAGGTCACTACCCATAACTTCCTGTAACTTTAGGAGATGGTAAATAACATTAAAAAAATATATGGAATCAATCAAATCAACCAGAACTTATCCGACCCCTCCCATACATGACATTATTTTCATCAAACATGTCACAAACATAGCATCTATAGGTATAAACAACATATTTAAAAAAAGGGGTCTCTTTCTTATCTAAGAATGGCTAAGAAGCATTACTCCCCTACATCATGAGCTATCATACAATCAATTTCACCATAGATACATGGGATAATCATTTACAAGAAAAGACATGAATAGATCCATACATCATCAGTGATCAAATACTTTCTTATAATCAACAAATTAACAACATAAATACCATGAATACAATAACAATGAAATCCATACATAAACTAGTATATTTTCATACCGAATACCGGAGAAATGAGCTCTTCATTACTGAATGTAAAAACCAACCAGAGATGGGACTTTCACGTTCCACTTGACCATAGATTGGTTGAGCCAAATCTACTTGATCCAATCACCCCCGTGCCATATTCCAAGCATGAATGTGGGACTTAAACCAAAAGAACCAACCAGGGCATCTCGAGGATAAACAACCTCACCATAATCAAAAAACATGTCATAAACAGATTTACTGTGTTCTACCCCAATCACTAGGCCAACACAAGCATGGATATCACTAGATTCTCTCTGTGATTCTCTCTCAGGATTTACCGCAACCCACAGTCTAAATCAGGGGTTAATAGGCCCTAAACTGAGACATACTCTCCAGGATTTACCTCAATCCCAAACCTAGGATTCCTAGGCTTGTAATGGAGAGTAAACCACCACCTCTCAGGCTTTACCACAACCCACAATCTGAATCAAGGATTACTAGGCCCTAAACTAAGGAAAAAATTGAACTAGTTCTATATCATTTGGAGATCCACCTCACTCAGCTTAAAATCCATCCGGTGATCTAGCTAAACCAAAACATGAGAACACCACAAAACTATGGCTCTCCGGAACTGGAAATGCTAAGCTGAATACACTATCACACCTGGAAAAACCCATGCCAGACAACAAAGAACCACATGCAATACCATGCATGCCAAATATATCAAGGAAAATACACATGAAAATCGATACCTGCCAAGAATCCTATTGTAGTTGCTTGATTTCTGCTCCTTGCTTTCTTCCTCATTTTTCTTGCTTTCTTGCCTTTCTTGCTCAAAATTCCAAAGGGATCCAAAAAATCTAAGTCTCCAAGAGTGAGAGATAGAGAGATAAAATAATGAGAGAGCTCCAAAAATGCACTAACAAAAGGTACCAATTGATCCTCGTAAGCCTTTTTATGGAAGAGGCCTCTATTTTATTCATTTTCATTATTTTCCTTCATTTCCTCCTCACATGAAACCTGTGACCTTTCATCTCCCTTTTCTCCTAATTTCCATTATTTTCATAAATAAATGTGCCAAAAATTCCATTTTGTCTTTCCAAAGCCTTTTCCTTTGCCTTTGCCAATTTCCTTAGCCATAATTAACCAAATCAACACCCCTAAGATTTTTTTCCCAACATTCAACTTGGTATAAGTGTTCCATCAACCGTGGTTATTATTTTTAACATTTATTACATGTAATTTTCACCATGGATGTTACAGAACCCTCCCACTTTGGGGAAACCATCCTCGGTGTTCAACCACACTTATACCTCAGTAAAACCACTGAAAATAAAACACACTGCCCATGGAGCATTATAACTTAGCTCATTGCAGTATTTACAATGAATAACCTACTCAAAAGAAAAACAATCATCACAATCATATTGTGTAGTGGAGATTTATAACATAGCTCATTACGGTATTTACAATAATATACACATATACACATTTACTCAACTAGAAAATAAAAGAATATGATGTTGATATCAATAGCAAGGGAATCCAAAGGCTCACACCTCCACCCTCAAAGTAGTACCAGCATTCACTTCCTTCCTAGGAAATCCAAAATCCACTGCCAAAGCCAAAGCTGCATCCAATATCCAATGCTACAATCCTGCACCATTGTAACCTCAGTGAATAGTTATCGGTTCATTGTTCCAGGGCACACTCCCAATGTGCATCTGATTCCATATGGAAATGATAATGACCAAAACAAATTCATCCTCAACCTTCCCTTCTCTGCTACACAGTCCTTCGGGCAATCCGGCAATCCCCTTCTGTAGAGTCACTCACCTTCCAATTTCTCCGGCAGCCCCTATCTCGGGCGATCCATCCCTTGGCAATATTTCCTCACATCAAAAGATATAAAAACCAAGGAATATACTTGCCTCAAAATCATCATAACGGTCATAGCATGTTCATGGAAATCAATGGAAACTATTGGGTACCAGTGTCCCACAATGGCCCTGCTCTTGAAATGCATTGACAACATACTGTTGCATATTCCAATTCTTTTTTTTGTTGTTGCTATTGCTTGCAATCAATTTTCAACCACCCCATCGGTAATTTCCATACTTCCTGTACCAAGCACATAACTTCCATTATATTGCAAATAAATTGAAATAACTTCAAATCATACCTCATTGGTATCTCGTCAATAATGTACACTTGCAATCATGTCTACTTCCTGTCACACAAATCAAACTATTAGTTTGATCAAATCATAATGTACAATCATATCATATATGGTTAGCTCAAAATACAACCATCATATCAAAATCATAAATCACATAATCATCATAAACCATAATCATAAATCACATGCATAATAGAACTGAAATAAAATACTGATACTTATCATTCATCGACCCTTGCTTCTGTCTTTTTCCTTTTGTACAACACTGTATCGGTTGTTTCTCTTTACTCACATATACATACACACAATGTACATCACAACACATACATCCACATAAGGCATACAACACCATATAATGCATACACCCACACCCGATTCACAACACAACACAATACATACACCTATACTGACATACAACACATAAACCTACACCCAGTGTACGATACAACATGATACACACCCCTATATCGGCATACAACACAGACACCTACACCTAGTGTATAATTCCACCCAATACATGTACATATATAGAGTACAACACAACAAATACGTATGTCACGATACCACAACTACACCATGCACATACATAGTACCGCATGCCTGCAACACAACATGTACGACATGCACACAATACCACATGTATACCAATACCATATGAAAAACATGTACACAGTACCACATGCACACACACTACCTGCATAACATGTTCATAGCATCACATGTACATGACACGACCTACACAACATGTACACAATTCCAATGTACACCACACCACCTGTACAATGTGTACATAAGACCACATGTACACAACACCACGCACAACAAGTACATGATGCCATATGTACATAGCACGACATGCACAATATGTACATGGCACCTCCTATACACAACACCACATGTACAACATGTACATAGCACCACATGCACACAAGACCATGTGTACAATCATGCACACAACACCAAATGCACATAGCACCATATGTGCATCACACACATAACACCATATGTACATAGCACAGCATATTCAACATGTACATAGCACCATACGTACACAGCACTGCATATCCAACATGTGCACAATAGCATATGCACACAACACCGCATATCTGATATGTACATAGTACCATCTATACTTGGCACTGCATATGCAACACATATATACAAAAGGCACACAACATCATATGTACACAATACTACATATGAAAAATTACACATCACCGTAGGTACAGTCACTGGATATACAGCATGCAAAACATATACAAAATAGTAGAATTTTACATCCATAGAGCATGTTATCGCTCCGCCATATTCCTAAGGCTGAAAAAGGAATCCCAACAGAGGTAACCACAGACCAAGATTTTGACTTGGTATCTATCCCTACCAATTTGGAGAGGTCTCTCTCCACAAAAATCACAGCCAAGAGGGCTAGATGAAAAGGCTTTAGGCTAGCTATGAAATGCAAGGGTTTGTTTGTTTGAAAGTATTATTTTGGATCAGGGAAGGAGCTACTACAACTAGGTTTAAGATAACAAAGTTTTACAGCACAACCAAAAATAGGAGCAAGGTAGGTATGCATAAGAGGTATTTTCAAGTTTTTGTTGTTTAATGGTATAGGATGAAATTGGAGAAAATCAAAGTGAGCACAAGAGGTGAAATCATTTTGATAGAAGAATGGGACAAATACATGAGAATCTCTTTTAAAACAGAGCATGTGAGATGAATTATGTTTACAATCTAGAGATATTATCAATAGAAAGCAAATATAATGATAAAATGGATAAATATTAACATAAAGAAATAACATTACCATATTTACACACCAGATGAATTCCTAAAATATGGCTGCAAATTGTTCCTCTGTAGCTCTAGGGTTTTGTTTTAGGTTGGGTCGGAAGAGCAAGAGAGAAAGTACCATTGGACAATGGAGTCAAGGCTAGTTTCTTTCTACATATTTGAGGCAAAGTAAGCACTATGTTCAGCTGGATAAATAATATGAAATGAAATATGGAAAGGAGAAGAAATCCCACTACACTATAGGCATCTATCAATGGATGAATCTCCAGTGCATATTTAGAAGAAATAACACAAAGATAGGTTACAAAACAGATCATCAAACATGGATGAATTCTGTAAAGATAACCATTAACACATAACAAGAATCATCAGTGTGAAAGGAGCATCTAACATGGATGAATTCCTATCACTTACTCTCAGAAAATACTAGTATAAAAACATAATTATGGAAATTATTATACAGGAACACATACTGAACATAAACACCGTGATGAATCTCAAAACTTAGAAGAAAGAAACTTTTGCATTAATTACATAATAATTTTCAGGAAAGTACCCACAGTCCAAGAGTCTCTCCCTCTGATTCCCAACCTCTATTACATTGAATTTACAATATATATATAGTAATATAACCCTCCCTTAAGATTCAGAGGTTTAAATTAATCCAATTCCCCCAAAAGAGCAGTCTGTTACATCAAAATCTAGAATTGTATCCCCATAAAAAAGACCAGCCTAATAGAGAAATAACACTGAAATATGATATAAATTCTCAAAATATGTAGCATATATGCCAAAACTGAAAGAGGTTATTTTTTTTTAGCCCGTTTTGAGGAAAAACCTCTTTCGGTTTCCTTAGATTTGTTTCCTTTTTCCCGAGATCTACATTCCAAAAACATGTTTCAAACAGGAGAATTCTGAGATCTGAAAATTAGGGCTCAAAGATTATCTCGGTTCTCCCAATCTATAGCAGATATGCCAAAACTAAAAGAGGTTTTTTTTTTAGCCCATGTGGAGAATAAAACTCTTTCATTTTCCTGATATTTGTTTCCATTTCCCCGAGATCGACATTCCAAAAACATGTTTCAAACAGGAAAATTATGAGATCGAACAACTAAGGCTCAAATATGATCTCGGTTCTCCCAATATGTAGCAGACATGACAAAAAGGAAATAGTTTTTTTTTTTTTAGCCCGTTCTGAGAATAAACCTCTTTCATTTTCCTGATATTTGTTTTCATTTTCCCGAGATCTACATTCCAAAAACATGAGTCAAATAGGAAAATTATGAGATCCCAAAAATAGGTCTCAAATATGATCTCGATTCTCCCAATATGGAGTAGATGTGCCAAAAATGAAAGAGGTTATTGTTTTTTAGACTGTTCTAAGAAAAAACCTCTTTCAGTTTCCAAAATTTTTCCACCATTTTCTCAGGAACTGCCTTGGAAGTCAACTGGTCACATAGAAAAAAAAAAACAAAACAAATCAAAAAATTGGAAATTTTTTTTATAAAAAAGTTTGGAAGTGGGTTTATTCCACATGCACTATGGCAGGTGAAACATTGAGGTTTATATACATTTTTCTACACCATCATATTTTATGTGTAGTGTACCCCTTTTGGCTCCTTCTTGGGCTCTTCCCTTTCGAAACTTAGACCTTGACTTGGAGAAATAAACCATAACCCAACCATTCATTCAATGAAGCCAAAATTTTGTTTTTTGGTGAAATTAGAAAGTAAAGGATAAAAATATGATATAAAATTGGACAAAAATTATGATTATAAGGATAAGGAGTTTGATGACGTGGTTGGCACAAAATAAATGCAAGGATGGAAAAAATGATGTGAGGCTACTGATATTGGCGGAGCTGAGGTGAAAACATAGCAAAATAAGGTGGGGTGGGTGGGATGAAAATCCATGTGCTAACTGACCACACACTGACCCCAAAAAAAATTATTCTTCTAATGTCCTTCCATTATCCATGCTTATCCTATCATGTCGCAGATCACACTAATTTCACTTCATTGATGTGCCCCTCAGCATAAACATAGGCATCTTACAAGCATATAAAATTAAACCATATCCACATAATACTAACCTGGTTACTCTGCCACTTGATTCCTCATTTCCAAGAACCTCTTCATGCCATTCGCCTACATGAAAAATCATTCCTCCACAAGAATGTTCCTTGAAAACCCTGTCATACAGTGACATAGATACATACATACATACACATATATAATCATTATCATAAAACAATCATGATCCTATCAGACAACGTCATACATACATACATATATACATATAAACCATCAACATAAAACCATCAAGGTCCATGAAGACCCTATCAAACACTACATACATACATACATACATACATGTATACATATAAAAATATCAATATAATCATGATCACAACACAATTGCTAGATATAAAACAGTCTAGGTTAAGAGAAATTCCTTTATTCGTGCACAACATGCAGAACTTTGAGAACAATAATTCCCAACGTAGCCACGACATCTAACACCTCATTCACTTTACCTTTTATATTTCCTTTCTCATGTTTGTACTACCACCATCCATTTACCACAATGGACCCAACCAGTCCAACCGGCTTTCATATTCTTACCTTCCGTTGTGCTTACTCATGCACTGATATCCATTAACTTTCCTCTTTCCCAAACCAATTCCCAAGGCTCAGAACATAAAATGAAATAAAAATAGAAATAAAGAAGAAGACCACAAAAACTAAAATCAATATGACACTGCAACAAAGTGGCATGGTCATGCACTAGACGCAATCAAGACTGCAAATCAAGCACAAACAAATCAAAAAGACCGAAAGAACAAGACTTAGAAACAAACACCATGACTCAATCCCCGTGGTTCCCAATACTTCCAAGGAAAAGCTCAGCCCAAGCCTTCTTCAATAATTCATGGTAGTCTCTTTTTCCATGCAATCCCCTGCATCATACTTCCATAAGCACATAACTGTCATTTCATAGATAAATATAGCAATATGCTAACTATATTACCTTTATCTTCCAAGCAAAATGACCTATAGTTGAACACACATGTCAGCCATATGTACCAAACATCAAGACAACATATCTATCAATTCAAAATCAGCTTTTACCAAGACTAACAACCATGTCATAATCCACAATCAACTCACATTTATCAGTCACAATGCAGAATGCTACAACTATCACCTACTTACACCCAAGTATATATCAACTGTCTCAGCACATATGTGTTAGTAAAACCATATTAAAACAAGAGAATTTCTTCATGAAATATTACAGACACATATACTCATATCATGAAATTAATCAAACATTCAAACAACTTGCAAACATACCTTCCTACATAGATCGACTAGATGACATAATCAACTCTCAAAATAGCCAAGCACAAGGCATACGCCATAATAAAACTCATGCCTTAATGTATATTAAGGGGAGGCTATCTAGTCCTCACAATCAATCCAGATTATCACGATATAACTTCACAACATATCAACCCAATCATAAAGAATATTATGATATCTATAACAATATCTAGCTAACATGTTCACATAATAAAACCATAGGCAAATGTCATTCAGGCATACAATCACACATGAAAATTTAATTTAGACAACACACTATCATAATTAGGTCGACTCATTCATGAATGTCATAACCCTAACCATTTTCATGGGCCAACCCAATTTAGCATGATACATATAACATCAAGATATTAATTTTATAACCCTAATCATCAAGTTAACTAACATGTAACCACAACAATTTAATCATGTAACATAACCATCAACAACATATAAAATATTGATCAAGTTAATATCATGCCTAACTAACCAACACATGTGCATATAATCACACTAGTTAAATAACATCTATCATGTATGTAGCAATAACATCAATAGAATTAAACGCATACACATAACCATAATGCATATGACTACGCTAATCAACTAGCATTTACCATGCATCACTAACCCACGCATGTACACATAACTAAATTGATTAACTAACATATATCATGTATGTAATCATAACAACAATAAAATGACAAATATATATATAAGTAACCCTAATACATATAACAATCCATGAATCACATACCTGCATTCCAAGCATACCAAATTGTATGACGAATATGATCTTACTCCAAATTCCATTGTTGCAACTTCACTTTAATGATATGCATTTCCTGCTCTATCTTTATCAACACATTAGCATCATATCATACCAATATCATCACGATTACCTAATTTCATACAATGACCATATGCACCCACTTGACATGTATAACCAATCGTGAACGACCAATGCATGTTCAACATATAAAATTACACAAGCAAGCATACACGGACGACATCCAAGAATGACCAATATGTGACCTAGAATAAGCAAGCAATGCATGTACAATATGTAAACATGAGTGCACACATAATGCATGAATAAGAACAACACACTGTCAGACAAACATTCATGATAGCATGTAGACAACAACATCATCAATATTTCCATGGTTACACCACTACCACCATGGCCAAACCAACGCAGATGCATCAACCACATACAACATAGATATGAAAACACAAGTAATCAACACAAAAGCATGACCAACACAACACCCATCAAGTCTGAAAGTTGAACCATGCTCTAATACCACTCTGTGGTATCAAATAGCTCAGACGGAGAATAGAAACCAAACACCACCATCATGCATACACAACAAGCACATAGAACATAAGCATGAGGAACATATATGCAATTGACATGAATGCAAAATCAACACACACATCCCAAGGAGAGCACAACCACACTCTAATACCACTTTGTAACACCGTCTTCCCACATCTACCCAAGTAACTAGCCAATCAGGGTAAACATGTGAAGAGAGGATACTAATATGATATTCAACCTCCTAGATGACCCTAAGGAAGTGGAACCGACAGAAACACCCAAACACACACCTTACACTGCAACATTGGCATCCTCATGAGGTAACCCAACCTCCCGGAGCCCTGTTTCCTGAATGGGAACTGATTTTTATCCCCTTTGAGGCTTAGCCGCGGGATTTTAAGGGTAAGGTCATGGCCCTAGATGCTAGAGCCATGGGCTAGCCTTTTCAAGGTAGCGACTCAGGTCCAACAAGTGAATTTTTTTCCTGTAGCTTCGGGATCTGTGCCACATTTTTAGCCCCTCAGCGAACTTCTTGTAAGTTTAGGAGAGTGTAAATAACATTAAAACAAACATATTGAAGCAATCACATCAACCGTAACTCGTTCGACTCCTCCCATCCATGATAGGAATTTCAACAAACATGTCATAAACATAACATCTACATGTATAAACAACATATTTAAACAAAGGCGTCTCTTTCTTAAATGAGAATGGCTAAGAAGCATTACTCCCATACATCATGAGCTATCATATAATCAATTTCACAAATATACATGGGATAATCATTTACAGGCAAGAGCATGAATAGAGCCATGCATCATCACTGATCGAATACTTGCTTATAACCAGCAAATTAACAATAGAAATACCATGAATACAATAGCAATGAAATACATACATAAACTAGTATATTTTCATACTGAATACCAGAGAAATGAACTCTTCATTACTAAATGTAAAAACCAACCAGAGATGGGACTTCCACGTTCCACCCAACCATAGATTGGTTGAGCCAAATGTACTTGAGCCAATCACCCCCATTCCATATTCCAAGCATGAGTGTTGGAATTAAACTGAATGAACCAACCAGGACATCCCGAGGCTAAATGACCTCACCCTCATCAATAAAAAATGTCATAACCAGCTTTACTATGATCTACCTCGATCACTAGGCCAACACAAGCATGGATATCATTGAATTCTCTCCGTCTAAATTGTCAGGATTTTTCTTGTCTCCTAGTCTCTGAGGCTTTACTGTAACACACAGCCTGAATCAGGGGTTACTAGACCCTAAACCGAGGCATACTCTCTAGGCTTTACCACAATACCAAACCCAAGATTCCTAGGCCTGTAATGGAAAGTAAACCACCACCTATCTGGATTTACCACAACCCCATTCTAAATCAGGGGTTACTATGCCCTAAACCAAGACAACAAATGAACCAGTTCTCTATCATTCAGAGATCCACCTCACTCAGCTTCAAATCCATCTAGTGATCCAGCTAAACCAAAACATGAGAACACCACAACACCATGGTTATCTGAAAATACTATGTTGAATACATTGTCAAACCTAGCTAAACCCATGCCACGACAGCAAAAATCCACATGCAATACCATGCATGCCAAATCTAGCAAGGAAAATACACATGCAAATCGATACCTACCAAGAATCTTGTTTTAGTTGCTTGATTCATGCTCCTCCTTGCTTGCTTCCTCATTTTTCCTGCTTTCTTTCCTTTCTTCCTCAAAATGCCAAAGTGATATAAAAAATCTAAGTGTCTAAGAGTGTGAGAGAGAGAGAGAGAGAATAATGAGAGAGCTCCAAAAATGCACTGATAAAAGGTACCAACTGATCCTCAAAATCCTTTTTATGGAAGAGGCCTCTATTTTCATCATTTTCCATTCTTTTCCTTCATTTCCTCCTCACATGCAACCTTCGGCCTTTCATCTCCCTTTTCTCCTAATTTCCATTATTTTCATAAATAAATGTGCCAAAAATTCCATTTTTCCTTTCCAAATCCTTTGCCTTTGCCAATTTCCTTAGCCATAATAAACCAAATCAACACCGCTTAGGATGTTTTTCCCAACATTCCGCTTGGAATAAGTGTCCCATAAATGGTGGTTATTACTTTTAACATTTATTACATGGAATTTTCACCAAGTTTGTTACAGACCCTCTCAAAAAATCCAGTATAAATAGGTATATGAAAGGTCTCGGGAGGATGAATATGGATGCTCAAGATGATGATAAGTTACATAACCTTCTAACTAATGAGTCTTGTCCAACTTGAATAGGTGAGGAATCGAACTGATCTCCTAGGGATTGAGTCATTTAGGAAGATTCCCTGGTTTGAAGGCACATAAAGGGTGAAATTGGGTTGTAGCCATATGCACAAGAAGGCCTGGTAGTGGCTATAGGCCTTTGGCTGCAAGCACAAGCCTACCTTCTTGTGGCTATGGGGTAAACTAGGCTAAAAAGTCACCCTATGTGAGGAAAATTCAATTGATCATGAAGGCTAAGGATCAGTAATGCAGGGGTAGAAAAATTGGTTGATAACAGATGCCCCCTAATGTATGAGGTCATAATGAGAAGCTAATGGATGAATGATTAGGTGATCATGTCCTAATTGGAAAATTGCTCAAAAATTTATTTTCTTAGAATTGGTTGAAACCATAACGATAGGAAAGGTCTCGTCAAAATGATCCTTTAGCCGTGAACGGCACTCAAATCTGATGCTATATGAGGAAGATATTCAAGTTTGAAGTTTCTCAATTTCAGGGAAAAAGCCCAATTTGACTCAGTTTGACTTTGGATAAAAAAATATTAAAAAAGGAATATTCCACAAAATATTTTGGGCAGACCAATGAGCGGGCGCCACGTGTCAAGCTCAGAGGCTGCCACGTGGCCCCAAGAATCTAAAGTTTATTGTATAAAAAATTGTATATGGGCTGACCAGAGTCGATCGCAGATCGGATGGCCACCATCCCACGGGCCCGACCAACCCGCCCACATGTGGTTCTTATCATACAATAGTCCTCACACATATATAAAGTTTTAAATATGTTTGGGCGGGGCCAAAAGGGGGCCAGCTCCCTCTGCAATGAAACCACAGGCGCAAAACGAAGGGGCTAGGTGCAAACTCCAAGGCAAATAAACTATAGTTAATTGAATTGGATATGCATTCATGTGTGACAGCGGTGGTTGCAGGCGCATTTAATGCCATGGTTACGATAACAGTTGGCCCCAACGGTTTCTGCGACAGGTGCGGACGGTCCATGTGACTGCCCACCCTTGACATTTATTGCTAACCTTGACCACACGGTTTAGAAGGCGGAGATTCTAGCGAACTGCCCAAATATAGTGCCTCTCCTTAATTGGTGGAGTTAACTGCAGTTCCACCACATTTGGTGGAATTTTTTTAGGGCAAACCGGGCAAAACTTCTGTTGGACATAACTTTTGCTAGGAGAGTTCTTTTGGAGCAAATTGTTTTTTTATTTTGGGTAATTTGAGCATTCCAGAGCTAATGGTGCAGGTTGCAGAGGCAACAAAGATCATCTTCAGGTACTTTTTCAGTAGGGAAGCTTGAAGAGCCATCAGGGCATATGGAGTGTTGGAATTGTATTTGGCTATGGTTAACCTTTGGAGGTGAAAAAAAGGCCTATATTTACTGTTTTCGCTGTTATTAACTCATTTTCATAGCTTTTTTTGCCTATTTAGGCTTTCTGATCACTGTATTAACAAATTTAAGCATAATAAGAGCAAGGACATGCCCATTTGGGGGCCTTGGACCCAACAGATGTAGCCCAGGAGGGGTGAACTGCCTTATCATATGCTGTGTTATATTCTGTGATTTATTTGCTATGTTTTATCAGAGTTAAAGATGTTAAACAGTAAAAAGAAATAAGCCTCCTACCCACAAAAGACTCATAAATTCACCAAAAGCATTTTGTTCCAATTGCAAAACATATTAAACAGTTTGCACACATAAGTTTATGGATAATGAATACCTTGCACCAGCAAACAAGTAGTTTCATTATCAGATCATTAGTGATTAATTCTATTATTTCTTTAGGCAGAGTCTGTGAAGGGCCAGCAAGCCTCGGGATCTCATCCTTTCTTTAAAGGTGACATATCCTGTAAATGCCCCTACAGTCCACCCATGTATTAGAAATAAGAAGTTCCCACATTTCAGAACAGATTGGTATCAAATCTTACGTTTCAGTTCAAATTTTAAATTTTGTGCAAAGAAATATTGTGTTTTTTTGCAAATTTGATGCTTACTAGGCTTAAAATTAAAAGAGGGGAAGGACAATTGGTTAGTGCACAAAGTAATCCACAACCAAGGAGGGCTAGGGTGTTGTGTGGATTAATCCATCTTGCAGACAAGACCGATCTCCCTAGTACTAAAAGTATCTAGCAACAAAAAGCCCAACAAACTAATATTTCTCTAAGCATATATGATCTACAAAAGCTCTATAGAGGTGTAAAAGACTTACCGTATGTCCAGTGCTTGTTTGAAGTCGTTGTTGTCCCTCGTGCACTTGAAGGATTTTTCCTCGTAAACCTGCAGTCACAAACAAGAAAAATATTACATAGCACCTGTATATAAATCATCATAAACCATGCTTATCATAGTGATCAAGGAATCTATGAAATAAACCATTAACTGAAAGCTTATTGAGAAAAATGAGTATATTTGTATTAATTTCAAAAGAAGGAAAACCTTACAACCTGAGCCTTGATGTTGCACAAGCCTTCCCGGGGTCCGAAGCAGGAGTCTCCTCTACTTTGATAAGCTCTGCACTCCTCTAACCAAGACGAATAGAGGTATGTAATCTCTCCTCACAAAAGTCTTAGTTAACTGAGTCTGAATCTCAACAGCACTTAACTTCAAATATTCTAAAGCTTGAACTCCCCTTGAGGCTACCCAATGCCTCTTTTTATAGTGGAAAAGAGGAGATTTATTGTTCCAACTATGAAGGGCTAGAATCCTCCTTCAAAGGGATAAGCTCCTCACATCAAGGGGTTAGCTCCATAAGGTAATGGATACATGCACCTCATAAGAGCGGTTCTATCACCGCAAGATATTTTCTGGAAGCTTCTAGAATTCACTTTTATTGAGATTTTTTGGAATTTACTTGTGCCTTTTTTATCTTACAGGGGTCCGCACCTTTAACACAGATAAAGTGCATTCAGGTACGCAAGAGAGCTGAACATTAGGTGCGAGACCGCAGGAAAGATAGAGAGAAAGTGCGTAACAGATTGCCCCCTAAAGTGCAAAGTCTGAATAGATGAAACTGAAGTCTGTCATATATGAAGAGTGCGGTACTTTATCACTTCGAGGATCCTCCTGTGGACACGGTCGGAACACCAGCAAAACGATACATTGGCCCCCTGAAATTCTTGACGACGAGCCCAGGGGCTATATCATTTAGGCCTCGAGGCCATCTCACGAAGACATCATCCTTGAGGTCTCTCTGTGCTTTGCCTTATACAATTCCCCTCTATTGTTTTCCATCTAAAGCCTCATTGGTTATAAAATTATGTTCCTCAAAGGGCCCGTTATTATCCCCTGTCCCCCTTGGTCAGGGTCCCCTTTTTCCCCCCCCCAATTCCCCTTGCATGTTCCTGAAATCTTCCCTAATATCCTTGCACCCTTTGTTTTCCCTAAATCCCCCTTTAAATCCTATTCTTACCCTTTGTTTGGCCTTTTTTCACCCTTCATCCCCCCATCGTTGCCCTTGGCTAGCCTTAAAACACTTTGGAAATGGGCCAAAAAATCATAAATTTCATTGAAAATGGGTTAAAAAACCCACTTCTGACCATATGATAGGCCGCATCCCTTTTCCTGTTAGCCCCACGCTCCTTTACCTTCCACAAAACCCATTGCTGTGACCGGGTACTAACACTGAAGGGCGCTTACCGTATTTATTCATCAGGCGCATCATCGACCGTCGATCCTGACAGATCGGATGGCCAGCATTTAATCCGCAGCCCTCGCGCTTTCCCCCGTTCAAACCTTTGATTGAGCCATCGCCGTTCATTTCCCGCCAGATCGACGGTCCGGAACCTTTCCCACCGGTGGACCCCGCCGCGCACTGTTCAAAAACAGCCGGTTTCTATCGCACCACCCTCGCGCGCTTGGTGGTTTTCTCCGATCACCCAGTGATTCCACTCAGCTCTTGACACATGGCCCCGACACTGTTTTAAAACCGTCGGTTCATCGCGCGTTAACGTTCGGTACAGGATGCCGAGCGATATGCGTAATAGCCGTCCGATCCAGAGCCCTTCATCTGACGGTTGATGATCGACGAAGCTGCGCATTGTTTAACCCCCGATCGCCGTACCCCTGGCCCACGGTCTATCACTCTCCGACGCGTTTCCACCGTCAATCTCCGCCGAGATCTGACGGTCCAGATTCGTTTTCCCACCGCTGACCATTCCACTGTCGCCTGGGCCTCCGCATAATCCGTCCACGTGCCTCTTCCGTACGCCATGTCACCCCATGTGCATTTTCCGTACCTTTCGACCATTCCATTGCATATAATCGTTCATTTTCTTGTTTTTTAATGATTTTTCCGTTCAAACTCCGCTCTGCGAGACCGCCACCTCCGCCAGAACAATTTGTCACCATTTTTCGCGATTTCTCCCATAGTTCATCATCTGCACGGCCATTTTCATTCTCTGCACTGCCTCCATCACCCCGTCCATGGTTTTTCTTGATAGGTTGCATGTTTTTGCAGGTTTATCAGCTAGTAATGGTCCGCCATGATTACACAACGTTTAATGCAGCGGCAAAGAATTCTGTGCATAGGAAATTAATGCATAAGCCAGTTTTTTGCATCGGTAGAGCCTTTCTCCATTGAAGGACAAAGTTTAAGCTCTGCAAACCCTGTCCAACACCATTAAAGCTCGATTTGCGCCATCAATGGAGCAGCAGTGACCTTGAGGCACGCAAACGCAGATATTTAGGCCTCAAGCTCAGAATTAAAGCATGATGATGGGGATTAAAGGGCTCAATCCAGTTTTTCAGAGGTAAAGCATCAGAGTGAAGACCCCGAGGACCTCTCAGAGATTAAATGCAAGGGAAGCCATACCACCAGGGTTTTTTCTACAGCAGCAGTATGTTTTTCTTCATCAGAGGACAAAACACCCATGCGGTTTTGATTATGCATCGTGTCCCTAAAGTTTCCTACCTTGACAACAGTCCTACAGGATCAGGAGCATTTGTTCCACAAGTAGGGTAGATTTCACTGTTTCTTATTTTATTTATGTTATTTCACCACATGTACCACACAGTACTATAGCCAGGACATCTTAACCATACCAGAGATAAATGTAGAAGTTTAAACAGCATGGGTTTCGACCCTCTTTCCTTTGCTGAGCTTAAATGATGTATTTAATTGTTCACCTACCTCCTCCATTCATCTTCTGCTATAAAACTCATGAGGAGGATTACTGTAAGGGTTGTTGATTGGATATCAGTAGATTTCAAGAATTTCCCTCTTGGGACAAGTTCTCTATGTAATATTGTAAGATAGGTTGAGATTTGATGTATTCAGACTGAATGTTCAAGCTGTGGGCATTGATGTAACTGATTAGTGTTGTTTTCAATATGACAAGCACATTTATTTGGATCCTGATCTAAAGCAGCTGGTGATGTTTTCCTATCTCTGTGTTTGATTTCATTTCATTCCATTTCTACTGGCTCGCATCAGAAGTTTGGCATAAGATTTACCCTTGATAGGTACCTTATGTTGCTGCTCTCCCAGCCTTTTATGTTTTCTACTTATATGTGCATCTGAATATTGATTTCAATTGATTTAACCAGTGTAGTGGATGTTTTTGCCTACTCTCTGATGTATGAATTAATGAAATCTATGTTTAGATGTTCTTGTTAGGATTTATGGATGAGTTGAGGACACTGGGAGTTCTAGAACCCTGTCTCTGCCTCACTAGGATCTTTCCATCTCATTAAACCTTTCTAAGATCCCTTCTGTTAAACTTATCCTTGTTTTTCCTTGGAGTTGCTAAAGCAGACCTGGAGTTAAATGACCTCTGGTCCGATCTATAAGTAGCCCCTTTCATCCCCCTTTGAGAGTTGTCTCTGAGTACGTCCAAGCAGGTCTGGAGTTAAATGACCTCTGATCTGATCTATAGACAGAAATTTGGCTATATTTCCTTCTTTTCCTCTTACTCATTTTCAGTCCTTAATGTTCCATTCCATCAATCATCTTTTAAGATCCAAATGCTCTAGATAACTAGCCCAACTAAAAGCTTGCACATTGGACACAAGTAAACCCTTTCTTGACTCCATTGCCCAATGGCCTTGATGTTCCCTGAGTTATATATCTTTGCCTAGTTTCCTCTTTGCTCATCCTTGTCTTATATTGGACCCTTCTTTCCTGATTCCCAACAACCAAACCTAAACAATCAAACAAACAAACCTCAAGCCTATAACTAGCCTAAAATCATAACTTAGAGCCTCAAAATATGCTACACCGAGACCGTACAGACAGATTCCTCCTCCATCTCAGGAGGCTGATCCTATGTCCCGAAAGGGTTCAAGGGTTGTCTCATCCTGTCCTTCCAACTCGGCCAAAACATGAACCCTGTCAATATCCACGAAATATATATATATGTAATCATATCATCGCTGAGGTAGGCATTCCCATACTCAGATCAAAACTAACTAGAAACTATTCTAAATTGTTCTGATACAGGAATGATTTTGAATACATCATCAGTATAGACATATGTAGATACAGTATGGGCGCAGCCATCTGTTTATAAATAGTCCACTTTATAAATGATAACAAAATTCCTCGCAGCCTGGATGGTGGAAACTAGATCCAGGGTCTTGATTTCCGCATCTCGAACTAGTACGATTCTATCCATGTGAATAAATGTGTCGAAGTCGAACATGGTAGAAACCACTTGATTACCAGTCAATGATGTAAATTGTTAACAAGTGTGAGAGTAACCACCAGTAATGTCAATGGCTCTCAAAGTACCCAATACAATCCATGAAATGTGAATGAATGAGCTGAAGTCGAACATGTCACGGAATCATTCGATCGAAGGTCAATGATGCAACCTGTCGTCGAAGGCGAGAAACCTGCCATTAAGGCATGCAGATTTCAAGGTACTGACGATTTCTAGATCAACTTCCTAGATAATGAGTTGTCGTCGATAGAAAGCGATCCGTCGTAGGCAAGCCCACAACACAAAATCATAGATCAAGTTTTGAAAATATATTAGCAAGGAATGACTCAGGGATGGTCAAAATGGATGACAGATATTTTACAGATGAATGGTTTATTTGAACTGTCCTCTTGAACACATAACGACACTGCAGATGGCTTGGCGACAATTGACCCAAAGCTAATACCCAGAAACCAGATGAAAACTTTCAATGAGGTTTGATTAACTGTTAGGCAAAGGATTTCCCAACCCAGGTGAATGAAAGTGTCGTGTTCAAGAGTGGTTAACTAGATTTTCGAAAATTCAAAATACAACAAACAAGTCATTTTTCTCTCTTTTCCCCCACCATTTCTGGCAAGTACCTCTTTATTTTTGACAAGCTTGAGGAGGATAACATTTTCTTGTTTATAAGCTCATCCTTCGGATGAGTCCAACTTAGTTTAAGATTCGAACCCTAAGAAGGAGTGGTTCGTTCCTGTGGAAAATTAAACAGGTCCTTTATTGTTAAATTTTAACGAGTCCAGTATAGGAGAAACTCGGTGTTTTTCATTTTTAGGGAGTCAGAAGAAAAAACTTAAGAAAACTCCATGGGTGTACTTTTTTGTAAATTTAGTCTCTCAAGCCCGAAAAAGGATAAAATAATGCGGGAGAGAACTCTATTGACCGTAATTAGTCAACGTATACCTTTTTCGTAAATAGTCCATTTCAGTCCGTAAAAGGGGTAAACTTATACTGAAGGGATGATCATTCATTTACTTTAACGAGTTCGAATAATCAAGTGCTCGACAATCTTTTCATGTTTAGAGAGTCTGAAAAGGGCTTAAAAGAGGACTCCAATGTTTCGCTTTTTCGTAAATTTTTGAAAGAGTCCGAAAAAGTGATAAAAGTATGCTCTTTGTTGAAAAATGATCAATTCTCCTGAAAAATCCAATTTCTGCACAAAAACTTGAAACATTACACATACCTGTTTAAGATAAGTAAAAATGCTTTCAAAATACCCTTTTTAAAGTGAAAAATAAACAAATTAAAAATTCATCTATTCAAAAAAACTTGTAAAAAGGACTTTTTCAATTTCATTTTTACCGTTTAAGTTCAGAGTGAAAAGTAGAAGCTTTTGGGTAAAAAAGTTCTTATTAAGATTATGGAAAATACGTCCAATGAAATCGAGAACCATCAATCCCAGGTAATCCATGACCTCTTAATCTTGCTTTTCATTCATTTACAATTAATTTTTAGGCTTTAGATTTTATTTTTAAGGGATAAATATAGCTTAAAAAATCACCTGCGAAGGTCCGCAGGTGCCACATATGGGACCTGCGGACCCCGACTTTTTCCTATATAGAAAAAAGTCGTGGGTCTGCACTTTTTCTATAGAGCACATGCATTCCTATGCACTGTGTACAAAGGAAAAGTACAGTCCCCACGTTTTTAAATTTCAAAATCAAATTTCTCATTTGGCGCCCAAAAATTTTCAAATTAGATTGTTCTAACATATCTTTTTATGCATTGTAGGATCAGCAAGATGTTGATTTGGAGAGAACGTGAGCATGAGGATGTGGATGACGTCATGATGCTCCATTTTCCCACAATGCAGGCATTAAGAGCATGCAGTTTGTATAAATTCTAGGCCATTCAGGGCATGAGGGCACAGGTAGATCTCCTGACATGGCTGGTAAATAGGTGGAACATGCAGGACCAGTGTTTCATTATTGGCGGCCACCGGCTCAAAATTGAGCTGGAGGATATTTATTTTCTGACTGGTTTGTCCAAGAGGGGCGAACAACTTTCCTTGTTTGCGACTAGACCAGGTGGCCAAACTGTCGCTAGTCTTCGACAAGAGTTCTGTAATGATGAGGCAGACCCTAGGGACAAACGGATTGATATAAAAACTATCATCCGTCCCGAGCTAAAATTTATTGCATTTACTGTTACCAGACTATGTGGGAGTGCAGCACTGCATGTAGCTACTGGTTCCTAGATGTGCATTGTTGTGGACTGTTTTCGAGTCACCATTTTCAACTGGTGCGATGCTGTGTTGGCCAATGTAAAAGGCCAACTAACTAGAGCGAAAAATGGCAAACTAAATAACTTTGGATATGGATCCATCGTGGTCACTTTTGCTCTAGAGAGGGTACCCATGCTAGCTCCACAGAGTATTCCTGTTGATGCTAGTCGACCCCGAGAACCTAGGATGGTTCGTTGGGTTGCATTGATGGCCCGTCACGGTATTAAGGGCGCTGAGATTGTTCGATTTCCTCCTTCATATTTTCGTTGGCTGGACCGCCAACTTTTTGTCATCGAGGAATTTCCATACGCCGGGATAGATTTCCGCGGCGACTGAGAGATGACTCTCCCAGCAGGGGAATAGTGAGATGAATCAGGTAAAATCATTTTCAACAAGTTCTAAATTCTAATTTTTTTATTTTTGATCGTCTTTGAAAATTAATAACCAAATTTTTTTTGAATGCAGATGTGGGCCCACGGTGACCAGCCCATCTCTAGCCTTATGACAGAAGACAACCAGTTGCAGCCACACCAGCCCCAGTAGGCCAATCAACAGAAATCTTATCTGATTTAGAGCATCATCTAGAGCGTTTGACTCTAGAGATTCTAGAGATGGACATAGATGAGATTCCACTCAGATTGTAGAGATACGTGATTGGTGTTCCAGGACCTTTTAGGAGGTTCCTGTGTAGGGTGGCCCGGGCAATGGTTTCTTATCGTGATCACCATCAGTGATGGGATGATCATGTTGTAGACTCATATTTTTTACTTTTGTGTTATCATTTTGCCTATCATAAGGTGTTTCCAACCTATGATCGAGGACAATGTATATTTTTTGAAAACACTTCTATACTATGATATATCACTACTTACCGGCTATCTGTGTACATATTATGGATGTTGTTTGTTTTACTGTTTTGATCATTGCAAATGTCGATTTATCATACTAGAAGAAACTGCGTCTGCTAATGTATTTAAATGTCTTGGAATATGTTGATATTCAATGTAATCAAATTCACGTTCCAAGAGACGAACTCTTAAAAATAACCGTAATAACACCGGATTTCTAATGGCATAAACCCTGTTTAATTGTAATACAACAAGTTCAGAATCCAACCTAACAATCAAACTCCGAATTCCAAATGATATGGATTTAGATAATAACTCAATCACTGCACTATACTCGGCAATGTTATTTGTTGTTTGACCAAGGCTTACCCCATGCATGGATACTAACTCGTCAGAGGGTGAATAGATAACCCAAGCTGCGGAAGAAATGTTCCGTGTACTACGACAAGCACCATCAGCAAAACCAATGTAGGTTTGAAGAGACGTTGACATCTGCAATATCAGGAGTAAAACTCAGATAAGCAGGAATAGTGATAAAAACACACTTCTAAACTAGGCACACTTTTCTAATCTAAGACACACCAGCAGTAAAGAAATCTAATCTAATAAAAAATCTCCACACCAAGTTTAAGCATAATATCGCTTCAGATAAAGTCCATTTCTGGGTTTATCTAAAGGGACACCGTCAAAATCTATCAGCTCATAGGCCCCTTTTGCTAGCTTTCGCTTAACAATGAAAGGACCATGCCACATGGGCACAAATTTCCCAGCTCCTAGCTTATCGTTGGCTTGATCATAAACTAAGACTAGGTCTCCTTCTGAAAAATTTCGAGGGGTAACACTTCTATCATACTGAGCTTTTATTCGTTTAACATGAGCCTCGTTTGCTATTGCAGCATTTCGTCGATTCTCATCCAGCTGAGCTAAGTACAAGAAACGTTTCTCCTCCTCAGACGTAGCTGGGAGTAATTCTATGGCTAATTTCAGTGACGGAATTTCGCATTCAATCGGCAACACAGCTTCCAAACCGTAAACGAGTTGAAAGGGAGTGAAACTAGTTGATGTTTTTACTGAGGTTCGATATGCCCAAAGCGCTGAAAATAACATGGAATGCCAATTCATTTTGTGAATACCAATAATTCATCTAATCATGGTGACTAAAACTTTATTTATGGCTTCAACCAGACCGTTGGCTTGCGGATAATACGGAGTGGAAATTATCGTGGCATAGGCCAAGTTGATCTGTCAGTTCAGTCATCATGACATTCTGAAAATGACTTCCATGATCTATAATAATGGCTTGAGGAACACCGAACCTAGAAATTATGTGATTAAATACGAAAGTTGCAGCAGTCTTTCCGTCAGCTGAAAATGTAGGCATCACCTCGGCCCACTTAGTAAAATAATCTACTGCTAAGATAATATATGCATGCCCCCCGGCCGAGTGAGAGTTACATGTAATAAAGTTGATACCCCATTTCGCGAAAGGACCAATATCAATTATGGGATGAAGAGGAGCAGGTGGCGCGCGCATCTTACGATCAAAAAGTTGACAATTGTGGCATTTCCGAACTGCATAAATACAATCTTTGAATAACAATGGCCAGAAATAACCAGCGCGCAATATCTTTTGGGCTGTGGCATACCCAGACATATGACCGCCACATGTTCCAGAATGGCAGTGATTTAAAACCTTTTCAGCTTCTTCATGAACAAGATAGCGTCGGAAAATATAATCCGCTCCACGACGATAGAGTGTATCACCAATAATATTGTACTACTGGGATTGAAAGCGTATTTTTCGTCGCTAATATCATGAGATTTCAGGCCGAAAATATTGGGTTTGGAGATAAACAATAATATCTCCATACCATGGATCAAGAGTACTGATAAGAAACAGAGATTCATCCGCAATGGGCTCTTCTACCACAGTTTCAGTATCAATAGAGGGGAAATCACACATCAGTTCCGCAAATACCAAAGATTTCTTTGCCTTGGATTTTTCAAATTCCAAGTCAAATTCCTGCAGGATGACTATCCATTTGGAATACTTGCCCCCTAGCAATTGTTTGGTCAAAATGTACATCATGGGGTTGCAATCAGAAATTACTATGGTTTTACGTAATAAGATGTAGTGTCTAAATCTTTGGACAGCTTGAACAGCTGCCAATGCCAATTTCTCCACATGTGTATATTTGATCTCGGTCGGATGCAGATTTTGACTAAGATAGTAAATCACATGTTCAGTGTTAGATTCGTCTTCCTGAACTAAAACCATCCCAATGGTGGAATGAGAAGCAGCGAGGTACAAAACGTAATCCTGGTTGTAGTTGGGAGGATGCAATAACGGTGCATGGGTCAACACGTGTTTAAGTGCATCAATAGATCGATCAGCAATCTCATCCCAAAAGAATGGAATGTTCTGTTTCAGCAACCGGGTAAAACCATTTGTAAGCTCGGCATAGTTAGGAATGAACCGACGTAAAAAATTTTCTTTCCCCTGCAAACTTTGGAGTTGGCGTAAATTCGAAGGAGGAGGTAATTTAACAATAGCTTTGACCTTCGACAGATGGACGCGAATGCCTACTTTCGAAACAAAAAATCCCAACAAGCGACCCGATTCTACACAAAAAACACATTTGTGTGGATTCAGCCTAATTAGATAATGTCGACACCTCATAAAGATAGCTCGTAAGTGAGTGAGATGGTCGGCCCTGCGCGATGAATGAGTAGGTAAATCATTGAGATACGGCTGCACAATGTGCTTAATGTCATGAAACGCGTAATACATTGCCCTTTGAAAAGTTTCTCCAGCATTCTTCAATCCAAAGGGTAGCTTGCAATAAGCAAACGTCCCCCACGGACAAATAAAAGTTGTTTTTGGTTGATCAGCAGGGAGTATGTTTATTTTATTATACCCAGAAAAGCCATCCATAAAGGAAAAAAATTCACTACCAGCACAATCATGGATTATTTGATCGATATAGGGAGCTGGATAATTGTCTTTGGGACTAACACTGGAATTTGGAAAGCCATTTGGTGAGGTAGGCGAGGTGTACTATTTTCTAAATCGAAGATTATAAGGTTAGAATCTTGAATATCTACAGCTCCTATGACAAACAAAAGCAATTTACGCCGTGTCAAGATTAAAGACTTCCAAAGCCGATACCGTCAATATGAAGTAGCTAAGTCTTCAACAATGCGAATTACACTCTCGACAGACCAAAAGCTGATTTACGAAGAACACCTTTAGCAAGCGATTTGATTATTAAGTCTGGACTTTGTTTCTCGATTTGTAGCGGACTAGAAACAGAAGGAGGTGTAGTTGACGTATTTGCACTAGAAGATTCTGCTTCTTTACCATCAACAGGATTCTTAGTACCATAATCTTGTGATCGCGTCGCAATCCTTACATGAGACATCATCAAAATTGGCTCTTCTGATTTAGTTGAGGTAGAACCAACCATCTTGCTATCTTGAGTCGGAAAAGGATCCTTCAAGATAGCAGGTTGTTGTGAACCTTTAACAAATTTTGCAACCTCCTCGGGTCGATGTGCATTCTCATAAAAATTATCCCCAAAATGTAACAAGGACAGCGAGCTTGCGCTTTTAAGTGTCATCTCATTTTACTGTGCTTTTCTTTTTGAATTCTTTTCCCCGAAAGGAGTCGCCACCTGTTGTGTGACGAACCCGTCTTTAGGACAAGCTCGATTAATATCCCTATAATCGATACATACTCGTATCGTTCCTTGTTTTTTAGTCACAGGAACAATATTCGATACCCAATCCGTTAAGGGAATCGGATAAATAAAACCTGCACAAAGTAATTTTTCAACCTCTGCTTTGATAGCAGCAACTTTTCTAGGATTCATTTGACGTAGACGTTGATGGACAAGCTTGGCATCCGGATAAGTCTTGATTTCATGTATGACAATTGACGGATCAATTCCTGGCATTTCTTCATAGGACCAGGCAAACACATCACAGAATTCTTGAAATAGGGCTTTATAAGTTTGAATTTCATCTTCAGTACAACAAGCACCTATATGAATGTTTTCAATTATTCCTGGTTTTACTGAAATGTCAATTGGAACCGTTCAAGAAATATTTTCCAAATTTAACTCAGAATCATGATTTCGCAATGGATTCTGGGGTTCTTTGACATATTCAACAGTAA
Source organism: Pinus albicaulis (assembly GCA_034641835.2). NCBI lineage: Eukaryota > Viridiplantae > Streptophyta > Pinopsida > Pinales > Pinaceae > Pinus > Pinus albicaulis. The sequence continues at coordinate 318,653,920 of CM076576.1, read as the reverse complement.
AAATTGAAGCGAAATCATCTTCAAAATGATCGAGTTCAAGTAAAAACGAAGATCGGTGATGTAGATCTTCCCATGGTAAATCATCAACGGACAAAAATTCACGAATCTGCTCATCAGTATGAACAAGATCAGGAAATGTCGTTGTGGCTGAACTAGATATAGAAAGTGATTCCTCATGGATCCCATTCATTGGATCAATTTTAGTTTAAGAGGGGTCGGAAAGTCATTGTACATCCTGATACACAATTTCAAATGGACTCAAAGGCATCATGCCATCAATTGAATCTAACTCGGAGTCGGAAGGTACGATCCAAGGATCATCAAACATAACAGTGTCTGACGAAATCATGTGAATAGTTGCAATAGAAGGCGATACGTTAGGAGGAGGAAAGGAAAAAGTTCCTAGTAAACCAGAATCTTTAATTAGACCTACTCCAACATCCTTATAAGGGATAGCCGCTTTACCAACGTGCTGGATTTTTTCTGTAGAGGCTGGGTCGGAAGAAAAATAAGTTAACTGATCTATTGTAATGATCCTTCCTTGATATGGAAATTTTATGAGTTGAAAGACCGAAGAAACAACAACAGTCATAGCATAAGTCCAACTACGACCCAGGAGAAGGTTGTAATCTAGAGGGGCATCAACCACTTCCACATCTATATTTACGATTTTACCTTCGACCCCTATGGGTAAATCCTGAAAAATACCAAAAGGGTGGAAATCTCGACCATAAAAATCCTTAAGAATTGTCGGAGATTGGTTGAGTGTAGGAGAACCAAGCGATTTCCAACACTAAATCAACATAATACACGTTGAAGCTCCCTCATCAATCACAGTCCGAAAGATCGGTCTATTTTTTACTAACACTGGAATTTGGAAAGCCATTTGGTGAGGTAAGCGAGGCGTACTATTTTCTAAATCGAAGATTATAAGATTAGAATCCCGAATATCTACAACTCCTATGGCAGACAAAAGTAATTTACGCTGTGTTGGGCATGATTGCAACACTTCCAAAGATGACATTGCTGAAGGGGAAATAGCTAAGTCTTCAACAATGTTGTAATTCTGAGCAGCTCTCACATGTGGATTGAAAGCTAATTTACGAAGAACACCTTTAGCAGGCGGTTTGATTATTAAGTCTGGATTTTGTTTCTCGATCTATAGCGGACCAAAAACAGGAGGAGGTGTAGTTGATGTATTTGCACTAGAAGATTCTGCTTCTTTACCATCAACAGGATTCTTAGTACCATAATCTTGTGATCGCGTCACAATCCTTACATGAGACATCATCAAAATGGGCTCTTCTGAGGCAGTCGAGGTGGAACCAACCATTTTGCTATCTTGAGTTGGAAAAGGATCCTTCAAGACAGCAGGTTGTTGCGAACCTTTAATGAATTTTGCAACCTCTGCTTGATGTGGGCATTCCTTAGTAAAATGATCCTCGTCACAAATGTAACAAGGATAGCGAGGTTTGCGCTTTTCGTCATTGGATTCATTTTTATTAGTTTTCTCTTTTGAATTCTTTTTGTTTTTATTCTTCCCTTTCTTGTTACCACCGGATTTAGATTTAGCCGTAGATGTCTCTACGACATGAATGTCGGCAGAAATTTCGGGGGAAGATTCTCCTTTCGAGGAATCTGGTAAAGTTATAATAGGAGAAGAATTATTTGAATATTTCTTCTTACTTTTAGTATTGACCGTACCAATCATACCATCAGTGGCATGAGACCCTAAAGGAGCAGCAACTATTTGACCTTGTTTTGGAAGGTCGGGGATTTTTTCGTGTAAAGTACCTGACTGCGTATAAACGAGGTCAAGGTACCGAGCTTGAGAAATTACTTGCTCTTCAGTAACAACACCAGCCTTAGCTACATCTTCAGTGATTTTGGGTAACAATGATTTAACAAACCATTATGCCAAAATTTGATCCGGAATATAAACTTTCACCAAACGCCTTCTACGTCGCCATTCATGAATATGATCAGAAATATATGTAGACGTAGATTGTTTTAGTGAAGTTAATAATTTCGTGCCATTGTCGTTCCACAGAAACCGAAATGAGCGAAGGCAGTGGTAGAGCTGCAGCAAAAGGGTCTCTTTCACCTCTACTTACCTCACATTAATATGTCAACCCGAGAGCGTTTTGTCATTACAAAGAGTGACTCAATCCGAGGCTCATTTGTCAGAGTAATGCAGACCAAAAACATAAAAATCATCACAAAAGACCAAAAACATCATAAATCATCACAAAAGACCAAAAACATCACAAAACACTACACACAACGCACTAGGAAACAAGCACCTAGGTACATATGGTACACTTCACTTCAACAGTTTACAAACTCGCCGATAATTAAATGAGCTCAATCTAGAGACTAGACGACCACATAACTTCCTTCAGTTTATCTATGAATATGATTAGAAATATATGTAGACGTGGGATTTATTTCATGAAGTTAATAATTCCAGGCCATTGTCGTATCTCTTTCGCAACTTAAAATGAGTTTATGAAGGCGCTTACAATAACTGAAATTATGAAACGAGCCTCGTGGTAACTCAATGTACCATTTGGCTGCAAGACCAATAAGTGTTCTTTGGAAAAGACGTAAGCGAATCAAATCATCAATGATTGAATTAGATGCACACCAAAGGTGATAAGTCATGACGTGATTTGATGGATCCTCTCCTGGCTTACCTTCGAATTTTGGTATATCACTGGGCAACTTATGCGGCATCGGCGGCTAGTACTGATAATAGAAAATTGGTTCATTTGTAAGGCGCGTCAAATCAGGTAAATCCAAAGTTGCGATAAAGGGTAACTGACGGTTAGGGTCAAGAAAACCTTGAGTAGCCAAAGAAGTTCCAGGAGGTGGATACCCAGGGTAGCTGGGAATCGGATTAGCATTAGGAATTGTATAACCTCTTGGAAAACCAGGATTAATCGTACCAAACTGGGGTTGTTGAGGTTTTTGATAAGTATAGCTAGGGTACGGTTGATACTGATAGTTTGGATTTTGTGTATAGGGACCAAATTGCGGCTGTCCCTGGTACGGTTGATAAGTGAATTGCGGTTGACTTGTGACAACTGTACTTGTACCGGCTTGTCCCGTAGGCATCTGAACCGAAGTCTGAACCAAAGATCTTGGCTGGGGTACAAAGACTTGAGGGATTTGCACGGAGGCAGGGATAGACGAACTCGGGGTTACAGATACTCCAGAAGCAGGTGTTACAGGTTGAACAGACGTAGCAGCTATTGCTGCAGCTTGAGGCAGAGTCTTAGGTGAACTAGGACCAGCTTGCTGAACAGGACCAGGTGCAAGAGTTTGAATAGTAGGCTGGACAGGTTTCTGAGTTGGACCAGTAATTAAAGGTTGTCTAGGTTGATAAGGCAACTGCACATTAGGCTTCATAGGCTGTTGATATTGGGACGGATCCCACACCATATTCATTCCGGGGTATTGCCCCGTAGAAGGCTGAACGTAAGGACCATAACCTGGTTGAACGTAGGGTTGATAAGTGAGTGGTACATTTCTAGCTCCCTGAATAGATGGCTGACCAGAAGGCTGTTGGAAACCTTGAATTGGGTACTGACCTTGAGGTTGATAACCCTGAGGCGCGTACTGAAGCTGGGGTTGATAAGGAGCCTCAGGAGAATATTGAGTTTGGGGTTGACCTTGGGGCATGTACTGTCCTGAAGGTTGATACCCTTGAGGTGTGTACTGTTCTTCAGGTTGTCCCCCAAAATAATATGATTCCACAGTTTGTGTAGGGAAAAAGTTACCTTGAGGTTGCCCTCCAGGCGGTAACTGACTTCCTGAAGGTTGCCCCCCAGGCGGTAACTGACTACCTGAAGGTTTCCCCCCAGGCAGAAACTAACTACCTAAAGGTTCCCCCCTAGGCGGTAACGGATTTCCCTGTGTTGGACCCCCAGGCGGTAACTGACTACCTTAAGTTTGAGGATTCGAAACATTACCAGACATCATATAAATTTGCGCTGCGTTCAACGTTTCAATTTTAACACCACTATTACCAGATGACAACAATTGTTCAATTGGTTGAGGAGTTGCTCCCGAGAAAGTACCAGACAAAGCCTGATATCCCGAAGGAACAGAAGGACCACCATGTAAAAATGATTCTGGTGTTTGAGAAAACACGGATGACTCTCCGGCCATAATGGATGGCGGATAGTAACCTCTGGGTGTAGGATGAAATGGAACTCGAGGTGGAGAAAAAGCAAGACCCGGATTCTCTAAAAATTTTGTTAAAGATAGATACCAAGCACTAGTTCGAATAGGGCTGTAGAAAATAGATTCACGCTCCCTAAGATTTAAGGATTGAGGGGAGTCAGGAAGAGATATATCTTCGTCTGGATTAGTAAGTTCTTCAATGGAAATAAGACCAGCTGGAAGATCGTCAGTGACGATATTTCTTACCCTAGGTGAACCAAGATCGCTAGAAGTTGGTGAAATAAATCCTGAGGATGTTTCTAAAACAGAAGGTTCAGTTTCAGGTTCAGAGATTTCAGGTTCGTCAGCCAATTCACTGGAAGCAGGAATACTACCAGCAACTTCAGAAACTGAAATCGGTTCTTGAATGTATTTTGTTGTAGGTATTTGATGATCAGGATGGACAATTATGGATGAACTTCCAATTTCTGTTGATCTAATCCTACCACTACTGGATGATACCAGAGCACGAAGCCCTTCAAGCTGACTTGGTGAATATTCAGGGGGTTTCCCTTGTAGTCTCCGGGATTGTCTCGGCAATTCCGCCACGATTAAATATTAACTAATCACACACAAACAAAGAAAATTTCAATGAAAACACCTAAAGTCTCTAAAGAAACAAACAGCTGAATCACACGCTTAAAAATCTAAGAGTTCAAACCACACACAAACAGTAACTTTCCGTACTAAAAACACTATTTGGTGATGAAATCCAACTTAGTAGAAATTTAACACAAAAAGGGCAGTTGGAACAATTACCCCAACAACCTGCTTAATGAAACATACTGGCACAAGTTTCCTCACAAAACCATCTCGTGTGAAGAGAACCCCCCAGAGATTCCAAGTGAGTCTAGTCGACGTCTGCTCCAGGTACAGTGAGATCTTTCCTTCACCGTCACCTTAGGAAATAATCTTAAGATAATGGACACTAAGGTTACCAACAGTAACAAATATAACTGGGGGAATAGTCTACGATCCGATTTCACGCGCAAGGGCAGAGTAGCAAGCTCAATCCCCTTGAAGGCTCCTCGACATGGTTAATCCGAGGTTTACCGACAAGTGACCCCAGGCTCCTCGAAAATGGTTAATCCGAGGTTTACCATTTGTAATACGCGCAAAATCTTCTATCTTCCCCAATGAAACAGAATTGATTGTCTCAAAGGTTCAGATATGATCTTGTGATTGAATTCTTTAAGAGAAGCTTCCCAGATTATACAAATTACAATTGGATTTATTTCCTACCGCAAGATTTGTCTACTTGTTTTTTTTTACTACCTTGGAGAGTTAATTACTCCCTACTCCAAGATACTAGCCTAAGCTATGTTGGTGATAAGAGCCCTAGAAAATAAAAAGATTGCTAGATGAATTTTAATTAAGCGTTACTTTTAAGAGTTGTTTCTTAAGTCAATGGGTGCGGAAATGAAACTCTGATGGTGTGAAATGACTTGATTTCCAAAAGACACTAAAAATGCACCTAAAAATGATAATCAGATTGTTTTCTTTCAATGAAATTCTAATTAAGGAAAAGTTAGAGAATGCAATTCTTTTAATGAACAATTCCTTCTTTAAACATAAAGAACAATTGAAAGAAACTATTTTTGTCTTTTCCAACAATTTATCAAAGCTCACAATGAAAATCCTTTCACTTTCCAAAAACTCGAAGCTACAACATAATTTTCCTTCAAAAGAAAACTAGAAATTTTAAAAGCACTCAAGACTACAAACTAATTTCAAGATCTACAAAGTTTAATAGCACTCAAAACTACAAACTAATTTCGAGATTTAATAGCACTTAAAACTACAAACTTTAATAATCTAAATGAATAAAAGCTTTAAGATTTTTCGAAGAATGTTTTATCTTAGTTTTTCAGCAAACTAAGGATCTATTCATTCAGAATAACAAACAGATTGAAAAACACTCAATTATGTTTTTATAAAAAAACGAAATTCAAAAACCAATAACAAAGTTTCTTTTCGAAGATTTGCAAAGAAACAGGTAACTCTATTTCTCAATAAAGGATGATTCCAAAATCAGGTCAGATCCAACAAAAGACCAAAAAGACCAAGGTAACCTGAGGTACTTCAAAATGTCAAATGCTTTAAATCGCTACAAAAGACCAAGTGAAACGCAATCCAAAACGCAAAACTTCTAGAAAATCATCAAAACACCAATACTGCTGAGATTTATTAACAGAAATCTTTTGACATAAACAATCATCAATCTGGGCAGAAAGCAAAAACTAAAAATCAAAATCAAGATAAACTACAGAAATAAATCTGAAGTTTTTCAAAACTTTAACAGGGTCCGCAGGCTCCAAGATATCACAGGTGCGGTCCCGCACTGTTTACACAGGAAAAGTGTGAAACTGCCCGCACTGTGAAAACAAGGCAAAGTGCGGTCCCAGGAAAAACTAGAGAAAAACTTAAAGGATTTCAAAATTTTCAAAAAAAGAGAAAACCTAAGCTACCCAGGTAGATGTTAATCAATCAAAAACCAAGAAAAACGTTTCCTCAAATAAAAATAAAAGAGAACCAAAAACAACAAGTTTTATCCCCAGCGGAGTCGCCAATTTGTTGTATGGATTAATCCGTCTTGCGGACAAGACCGATCTCCCTAGTACTAAAAGTATCTAGCAATAAACAACCAAACATACTAATCTTTCTCTAAGCATATAAGGTTTACAAAAGGCTCTATAGAGGTGTAAAAGACTTACCGTTTGTCCAGTGCTTGTTTGAAGTCGTTGTTGTCCCTTGCGCGCTTGAAGGAGTTTTCCTTGTAAACCTGCAGTCACAAACAAGCAAAATATTACATAGCACCTGTATAGAAATCATCATAAACCATGCTTATCATAGTGATCAAGGAATCTATGAAATAAACCATTGATTGAAAGTTTATTGAGAAAAATGAGTATATTTGTATTAATTTCAAAAGAAGAAAATCCTTACAACTTGAGCCTTGATGTTGCACAGGACTTTCCGGGGTCCGAAGCAGGAGTCTCCTTTACTTTGACAAGTTCTGCACTCCTCCAACCAAGACAAATAGAGGTATGTAATCTCTCCTCACAAAAGCCTTAGTTAACTGAGTCTAAATCTTAACAGCACTTAACTTCAAATATTCTAAAAGCTTGAACTCCCTTTGAGGCTACCCAATGCCTCTTTTTATAGTGGACAAGAGGAGGTTTTCTGTTCCAAGCATGAAGGGATAGAATCCTCCTTCAAAGGGATAAGCTCCTCACATCAAGGGGTTAGCTCCATAAGGTAAGGGATTCATGCACCTTACAAGAGCGGTTCTGCCACTGCAAAATCCATTCTAGAAGCTTCCAGAATTCACTTTAATTGAGCTTTTTGGGATTTTAATTGCGCCTTTTTAATCTTACAGGGGTCCGCACCTATAATAAAGATAAAGTGCGTTCAGAAATGCAGGCAAGCTGAACATTGGGTGCGGGACCGCAGGCAAGATAGCCAAAAAGTGCGATACCAAAGTTTAGGAGACTTTTAGGAACTTTTTCTGATCTTGAAGGCTTGACATGAGGAACTGATATGTTAGATTTGCAGAAGGGAGAAGTATGAGTAATAATGAGCTCATACACATGGCGTAATGTCGGGATGACAACTATGCACTTATAGTTCCTTGGATACATCCTTGATGCTAATGCTCACCGATAGCCTTTCCAGGCTTTGGTCCGATCCGTAGTACACACCCACCGAGGAGATACTTGTTTCATGAACTTTAGGCTTTAATAAGACACAGAGAGGGGTGGATTTTCCCTCATTCCCAGAGGTTCCAGCTAGTTCTGTAGCAGGGAGTCAGTTAGTTTACTCCCAGAGATACATTGAACCAAATGTACTGTCTCCTTCAGAGTTTCAGGTCCTTGGAGGTCCGCTATGTATTAGTGCATTTGGTAGACAGGATGTGCAGTGCCTCTCACTTCTCATTTCTGCCATTTCACACAACACCAGTGACGGGAAACACATTAGTTGCTCGCTTCTATATTATGTTGATTCTTTAATATAGGAGCCACGAATTGTCAGGTGGTCTGCCATTTTTTTGTGGCAGTTTTGTACGACCTTAGATAGATGTCATGCTCATGCACAAGGGAAGGTCAACTTCCATTTTGCTTCAAATATTTTTTTTTTTTTTGAGAGGTTTCCAAAGATGAGGCTCGTTTTTGTTCGACAGCCTTGTAGGCCGATGTTGGAGGCTCGGATGCACATGTGGGGGCAGATGATGCCCAAGAGGGGAGAGACTATGTTTCCAGCCAGGATATCACATGATGCATTGGAGTTACTAGCTAGTGTTGACGAGTTGCATCCCTTTATTATGGTCCCCTGTTCGTATGTTGGATTGGATTGACAAGGTTGTGCCAACATCCTCTTCACAACTAATGAGCTGCCATATGATAGAGGTAATATTACTATTTTATATATTTGAATTTATTCTAGCATGTTCTTTAACTTGTTTTTATTAAATTGTGTAATGAAATTGTCTAATTATTGTTGTTTACTTGTATATATTTTGCAGACATTAGCTCTTTTGATGGAGAGGAGATGCCAGAACCACCACAAGATCCAGGTGTGGATCCTGATGACGATCAAAACATGGTAGATGCCGAGGCACATGATCAGGAGGATGGTGGAGAGAGACATGCTCCTCATGTTGGTGCGCCGATACCGCCTTTTGCTAGGTGCGGTCGACCTGATACTCGATATAGGATGGAGTTGGGCGAGCAACTCAGTGTATTTATTGTTGAGGTGGGCATCAGGCCCGCTCATTATAGAGACATACAAGCAGATTATAGGCTAATACAGATGTGGAGAGGCATTCCGCGTGACATGTACAACCTGATGCGGCATGTCGTAGTAGCTACGACAGTTGTTACGTGGCTGGGGAGGATTGTTGCACATTATAGGCATGGTCGAGACGCAACACGTGATGGACAGTCCGAAAGTAGTGACTCATCTCATGATCATTCACCTTGTGTCGCATCTAATGAGCATGAGGCTCCACTAGCATCTAGCAGTCATCATGGAGATGAGGCTGGACCATTGATCACGTCCATTCATCAGCAGCCTGCAACATCCATCAGTACTAGTCATGATCATGAATAGGCTAGACCATCGAGCATCGATGCTACACCATTGAATGAGCATGCCTCCACTAGTACTGCTTATATTGATGTTGTACTACCACCAGCTGATCCATCCATCAGTACTAGTCATGATCATGAGCAGGCTCAACCATTGACCGTCAAGGTTGCACCATTGACTGAGCAGGCCTCCCTAGTACTGCTATTGATGTTGACATACTACCACCAGCTAATCCATGGCATTTATCTTACAGTTGTATATTTTTTAACATTATATATATATATATATATATATATATATATATATATAGGGTCCATGTATTTTATGTTCATGTTGCAGCTATACTTAATTTACATGTTGGTGATCATCATGATATATATATTGTTAGGTCATGTTAGATATGTTCATTTAATGTTTAGCTTGCAGATAGATGTGTATGTGATAGCATGAGTTATTTGACATGAGATGTATATATATATTTGATGTTTGTGTTTTGATGATGTTAATAATATAATGTTAATTTGATGTTTGAATGTGTTTTTTAGTCGAATATGATGTTTGTACGATGGTTATCATGATTGTGATGTTTATTAATTATTTAATATTAAATGACCATAATATTTATTAAATATTATGTCGTGATTGTAATTGAAATTTAAATTTTAATTGTATGTAAAATTGTTTTTGTATATGTAATTGTAATTTTAACTGTAATTGTATGTAAAATTTTAATTGTAATTGTAATATTTAATTTACTGTGAAATGATTGTAATTGTAATTTTAATTGTAATTGTATATATAACAAATTGTAAAATTGTAATTGTAATTGTAACTGTATGTAAAATTCTAAAATTGTAATTGTAATTGTAATTGTAATTCTATGTAAAATATTTGTAAAATTGTAATTGTAATTGTAAATGTAATTCTAATTCTAATTCTAATTGTATATTGTAAAATATTTGTAAAATTGTAATTGTATTACTGTGAAATGATTGTAATTGTAAAATTTTAATTGTAAATGTAATTGTATGTAAAATTAAAATTCTAATTCTAATTCTAATCGTAATTGTATGTGAAATTGTAAAATTGCAATTGCAATTGTAATTGTAATTTTAATTTTAATTTTAAATTTAATTTAATGTAAAATTTTAATTGTAATTGTAATATTTAATTTATTGTGAAATGACTGTAATTGTAATTTTAATAGTAATTATATATATGACAAATTGTAAAATTGTAATTGTAATTCTAATTGTATGTAAAATTCTAAATGTAATTGTCTGTAAAATTAAAATTGTAATTGTAATTCTAATCGTAATTGTATGTGAAATTGTAAAATTGTAATTGTAATTGTAATTGTAATTCTAATTCATGTACTTTAGAAATTATCATTATTTTATTATAATATTACATAAAAAAAATAAAAAAAATTATACAGTCTGGTGTGCTTATCATCATAACACGCACCGGTGTGTCTTATTACTCCGACGCACCGGTGCTTCAGAACGCTTCCGCACCAATGCGTCATAAAACACCGTGCCAAAAAAAACCTCGATCTCACAAACCACCCTGGTGCACTTATAAAACAGTGCGCATCGAAACATGGTTATTCTGTAAAGCGCAGTATTGGAGCAGCAAAGAGTTCGAATCACAGGGAAGATTTTTTTAAGGAGATGAGGGTTTGAAAAGACAAGAGTTTGAATTTCGGCTGAGAAGTTTATAGTAGAGAAAATGAGTGATTCAAACAGAAAGACGGAAAAAGATGCTTACAGGGATGTAAACAACTACAGAGCTCGACAGAGTACAAGAGGAGTGTAGGTTGAGACCAACAGAGAGCATTCGGTTGAGGTCGACGATAGGGTTAAGAGGTCCCATGATGGAGAAATGGAGAGTAGAGTTGATGGCAGAGAAAGATCAATCAAGGCAGTTGATAAAGCCAAGAGGCACCATGAAGGGAAGGATTCTCATTCCCTTAAGGACAGCAGTGAAAGATCAATTGACGTTGTTGATCGGGTTGGTAGGTCCCATGAAGGGAAAGGTTCTCCAGAATGCGTTTAAAAGTAGCTGGGAGTATTGTCCGAGCTTCGGTTGGCTTACATAAACTTTTATCGGCAAAGCTGACGTCGCATAAAATCACATCTTCGACTTTCAATTGAACCTGAATGGCATCTCTAACTTGTCTGAGCTATGGTCTTGTGGATGAAACCAGTGAAAATTATACTTGTATTATACATGGAAATCCAATGACCATTTATGTGGGAAGAAAAGCATAGATACCTACAGCTACCACATTTCCACCTTCAAATCGAGTTCCCATTGGAAAAACTAATGTAATAGCCTACTTTGCAATGTCTTTCCTTTGCTCAACCCTATACTCATTTTCTATGGGAAATCATTGCCTCCACATGTAATAATTACATCGTCTAGTCGAAAATAGGTCTTCTTCTGATAACAAATGCAGAATGAAGGAATCGTTTTCATTGCTCCCTGAACATTACCCTTCTACAAATTATATGTACTAATTGCTGGCAGGTCATCTGTCTATCTGCAAATTATATTCTAAAACATATTGGTTGCAAATAGTTAAGTGCCAATTATATCTGCAGGTTCATCCTATAGTATTGCATCTTCACACGCCCCACATTGCATTCTCTCCACATAATCAGTGGGGACCTCCTGCAATAAACAAAATGCATTGGAAGAATAGTTATTTCCATCAAGAATTTAACCAATTACAATTCTCAATTTTAATTCTAATTCTAATTCTAAAAAATAAACAAAATTATAATTCTCAATTTCTATGGTTGGATTTCACTAAATTTTGGTGTACACACCTAAAAGTAATTTAGGTACCTTAAACGCAAATCGGTGCTACTGTACATATAACCACACTGGTGCGGTGTTACAAAACGACGCATCGGTGCATTGCTATTAAGTGACGCACCGGTGACGAATAAACGCAAATAAAAAAAAGTGCAACTCTATTTTCTTTAAGTGAAAAAAAATGGCAAATTGAAAAATGGGCGACAAAACATTTTCGAAAAATCTAATTTCACAAAATAATTCTTTAAATACTAAACACTTTTCATTCTTTCACTATTTTTGCTAAAAGTTTCAGCGAGATATTTGCAGGAGACATAATTGGAGCAAGAGAGCATGAGGGCACTGTGGAGCAGCAAAATACGTTTGAACAAAAGTATTCAGACAATCAGAAATCAAGCATCTGGTGATTCAAACCCTGTATCATAGAATTTCAAACCATCTCGTGATTAAATTTGATTATTTTTTTTCTTTGTCTGCAATTTTTTTACTTTTTCTGCAGCTTTATCCATTTTTACCCTAAACCCTTCATTTTTTTTGTTTTTTCCCTTTCTTCTCCATGTTTCTGTGATTTCAGAATTAGGGATTTTCATTTTAGATTAACATCCAACCCACGGGATGACTTGCATAGTCAGATCCCAATCCATTCGGCCATTGCGTGAATTTTTGGAAAACATGGATTTTTTTTTATAGGTGCACCTGACATAACCTAGCGCACCGCGCAAGTACTGTGTAATAAAAAAATTAAAAACATTTTTTTAAATCAGTGCGTCATATCTGAAAAAAGGCACCGGTGCTCCATGTTACGAAGATAGCACCGTACGGTCTATAACGCTGTTTTTGCAGTGCGTTTATAATACCCCACGCACTGTACAGTCTATTATACTGCTTTTCGGTGCATTGGTAATACCCCGGCGGCGGTGCGTACAACAAGAAATGTGCACCAGTGCCTTGAGATTTATTTTTTACCTGAAAATTTGACAATTTATTTATAAATATATTAATAAATGATATGGTACAGGTTTCAGATTGGTAAATAAATGAATGAAAAGAGATCAAGTAACAAAAACACTGATAACACATCAAGAAAAGCAAAATAGACAAGTTCTTTGTAAATTCTTTATAAAAAAATATTATTTTTGAACTATCTATAAGTTTAACTAATATGTATTGTTTACTGTGTATCATGCAGAGCCACAAAATGATGAAGCTCAATAAGGTTATTTATAATCTAGGACCAGAAGAGTGTAAAAGCTTGATGGAAAAATTGCAAAAGGATGAATCAGGTGAATGAAAAAATACTATCGATCCAATATGAGTTTCTTTTTTTAATTATCATTAATAATATACTTAAAAATTTTAGATAAAATGTGTCAAAAAGTCTATTAATTCACATCTGTTTAATGTTCTACAGGGACCAACAACTTAGAAAAGGAATTTTGTTCTAAGAAAAGAAAAAACATAGAACATGCAAATGAAAATGAATTGCTCCTTAGCTGATCTGGAGTGGTGCTAGAAGTTAACGAAAGGGGGAAAAACTTTTACAAAAGTTTGAGGGATCTTGTGGAACGAATGTATAGACGTTCTTTCCACTTACAATACAAAAATCAATCCAATGATTCAAAGAACCAAATTTTATCTAAACTATAGGAAGAGTTTCCAGAGAATTGGTCAATGAGACATGTCAAACTTTTAATAGCAAAAATGTACAACAACAAAAAAGAAGGAATGAAAAAGTAATATTCCTTTAAATGTTTGTCTAGAATTATTTATAAATGTCACTTTTGTTATATTTACTTTTCAGATATCAGTATAAAAATTAAATATTTTATTGTCATGTTACATTTTTAGGAAGATTATGAAAATCTCAAAATATGAAATAGCTGATATTAGAAATATGCCAGTAGGAATGTTCAAAAAGGTGTACAAGGAGATGGTCAAAGAAATGGACAAAATTGCATTGTAGGAGGAGCCATTTCAACAACAACATGCTTCAAATGTAACATGCAATCATTGAATTTTTCGATCATTAGGTACAATAAATAAACAATTTAACATTAAATATTAATTCTCAAGAATTTTCTTGCAGAAAAGAAAAGAAAATGGAACCCATTCAGCATACAAAACAAGACGACAAGGAAGAAAAGGGTTGATATCTAAGTTTGTGAGTAATTGTTACTTCCTTATAACAACTTAACTAGATTTCATTTTTGTATTATTTAAGTTTTTTTACAAAAATCATCATTGAATATCTTCAAACAGGTGCTAACATAAAAAGAAGAACCATCAAACGAATTGATTGAAATTGGGTTAAATATGGGTTGTGAGTATATGTTAGCATATCAAAAATTAATTGTGGAATTTGTAAGCATCTATTGATCTTGTTTTACTTAGCTCCATCTATAATTAATAGAACAAAAACATCTTTTATATTAAATATATGATTTGTTATGGGGTATAAAACTTGCAGGAAACAAAGTATGGAACTGCATGATGCAGGGGCATTAGGCTAAAACAAATTCCATGCATTTTTGTTAGACTTAGGGGTTTTTAGTCTTCAAGAGAGTTAGATTTTATGTAATGAATTTAGTGGGTTTTAATTAATTTTAATTGAATGTAGAGAGAATTGTAACTGGCTCGAATGATTAGTTGGGCATATGAAGAGATGAGAGATTCAAAAAGATTGTAGAGTAGGAATGAGTTTTCACAAATCTAGGGATTTAGTCTAGATTTAGGAAATCTGGAATTTTAACTGTTTTGTTGAGCTGTTAGAGGAGGGAATCGATTCATTATTTTCTTGTATAAATGTAATCCTAAAAGGCATTAAGAAGGTGGAGGCGATTCAAGAGGCAGAGTAGTGAGGATAGAAGGCCATCGAATTGAAGATCATGCCACAGAGGAAGTAAGTTTTGTAATTAACTTAGTTTTATTTATATAGATGAATTCAGAATCAAATTGATTTGTCTATGATGCTATGTGTATTTCAATTTGACTTGCAAATTGGATGAATCGATCACTGAAAGGATCGATTCCTGTGGAGCATTTAATTGCATGTCTCAGGTTATATATGACAAATTGGATGCATTCTGGAATGAATAAAAAATATGAACTCACTGTAGGTTGAGAGAGGGTTCGATTCCTTTCAATTTCTGAGTTATTATATTGTAGGGGAATTTGAATTATTATTCTCTGTGGGAGAGATTTTAATCTTCTCAGAATTCCAATTGATATTAATATAACTCTGTGTAAGATTGCTGAATGGATGAATTTGTGTGTAATCGAATGAATTTGGAACTTTGTGTGTAGTAGCGATAGATGAATAAATCTATCATGAAAGGGGAGGATCCTTTATGAACAATAACCATTATGTTGAGCAACAAACAGTGGAGAGAGGTGGAATTTACAAGGAGATGGCACTAATGAAACGCAAATCGAAGTCGTAGAGGGTTGAAGACCGATTGGTATCTTAACCCAGGAAATAGAAGTCACGTGCTATGAAATAATCAATAAGTTAAGGTTTGAAGCCAAGAGAATGATGGTAGCGTTGTAGCGAAGGTATAACCACACAAATTTTGTTGAACCTGTGAGAGTGCAGTGAAATGAGGAACAATTTAATGAAATTAATTCGGAAGTAACCAAGAAGGTGCTGGGTGAATGAATCAGTGGAATTGAATGGGAATTCGATAGTGCAGAAGATTGAATGGTTCGTTGAAAAATCGCAGTGGTTGGAATTGTGGAAGAAGCGGAACCGTGAGGAGGAACCACGAAGGTGGTTTCTGGAAAGAAAATAGTGGTTTTCGCATTTCTTAAATATGGTAAGCGGAACGTCTGAAAAAAATGCGATAGAATTCGATGTCCAACACGTGGCATAAGTGGTATTCAATTACCACCCATTTCAAAAAATATTTTGGGGTTAAAGTTCAGTGAGAGAAAAAAATGCGATTCTCGTCGGATTCGTTTTGTGGAAGATCCGAAGGCAATCGCACTTAAAGTTGCGAGGGTGATAAGTCGAGGTATGGCCCAAAATTCCTGCAGTTGATAATGGTTTATTAATTATTTGATATGTGGGCCCGAATGCAGCGGGACTGGTGAGTACGTCTAAGCCTTTGTGAGTCGACAAAGCTGTGGTCGATATAATAATATATTTGGTATGCTGGTGTTTGGGGTTTATCCAAAATCGAAACTTTAAGTCACATGAAATAATTGAACAATGCAGATATATGGTAGGAAAGCATTGTCATATATATATATAAATGTATGTGAGGGTAGAGGCTTGCAATGGGTTATAGCAAAGTTGAATATTTAATCTGATTGCATGGAATAGGTAAGGCCGATGGTTTCATAACCATAGTTTTCTAACCTTTGATAAGAAGCTTCCGAAATTTAATTAATTTGCCCAGATTGAGATTTATAATGGGTACAAAATTGAGCACATACATTTTATGTGCACTGAAGATAGAGAATGTGGGTTTGGAAGGGTAGCCCGCCATCAAGTGGTATCAGAGCAAGAAAGGCTCTGTTTGAAGAAAATGATTTTTTTTTTGTAATTAAATCTTAATGTGTGATGAGAGAAGAAAGAGGATCAAATTCTAAAATCTGATATGCAAGGGTACACAGAGTTGCAGAGAACAGATATTTGCAGAACTGGATGAGTGAAGAACAAGATCATGCAGGTATCTTGCAGGTAAAATAATTTTAAATCTGATTTGAAATTTATGATTGCAGAATTATGGTTGCAGAAAGTGCAGACAGAGTTTTGATGGTGATGGTAGTGAACCTGATATTCAACTAAAGGTTGGATAGGGAGAACAATTGCAGTGTTCTCAAGAGAAGGTGAGTTGATGAGCATTATTTAACTCTGGTTTGAAGAATTGTTTGCAGAATTCAAATTGCAGGCAATTGAAGAAATCTCAGCAAGATCAGATCACAGCTTTGAGAGAAGTGATGAAAGAGTCCAGCAGAGGATTCTAAAGTGAAGAAGAAAGTGTGGCAGAATCTTGATGAAATTCAACAGAGGTTGAATGAGTTCTAAAAGTTGCAGAGTGAAGCCTAGAGAGAGTAGAAGAGAGTGCTCAAAAGGTTCCAGCAGAAGGAGAACCAGTACTTGCCAAAAGCCTAGATCCGGAGGAAAGGATTGGTGAGGTAAGTGGCAGTAGGAGATCTTTATGTTGCAGAGGCTTGGTGTAGATGATGAGTGAGGAAATCATGATGGAGAAAAGGATGACTACTGATAGTCAAAGCAGAGATGACAAAGGTTCTGAGAGAGGCCACAACATAAAAGAGGAAGAAGATGCCAGGATAAATGGCATGAGGAAGAAATTTACTGATGCAGAATATTGGAAAGAGGTAGATGAGATCAGAGAACAATTTAATAAACTGGAAATAATGATAGAGGAAAGCCAGAGAGTTGGTTGGCTCATGAAGAAGAGAGTAAAGTGGCCAAGGCTACAACAGAGAAGAGAACAGCAAGAGAACATGCAGTTTGCAGAGAAGATGAGAAAGCTTGAACAGAGGATGGATGTACAGTTGGGATGTGCAGAACTTAGAGCAACTGAGTTGAAAATGGATGGTTCTATGTGTGAAGAAGAAAAAAGTGAAGCCATTGGTATAGATGAAGAATGGAGATCTATAAAATATCTTGTGAATCATGGTGAAGGTTTAAGACAACAAGAAGTTTGTCTTGCTGAAGAGGAAATTATTGATGATTTCCTGAGTTATTGGACAATTCCAGATCAACTGGATGATGTAGAACCTTGTATTTTTGTGGCTGACAATTGTGGGGTGATTATAGGTTTTACAGGGGAGGATGAGAAATATTGTAAAGTTGTCACAAGTATGAAGAAGTATCTCTTAGAAGATGAATACTCTGAAGTAAAATGCAATGTTGGAGAATGTCTCTTGACTGAAAGAAGCAAAGGTGCATTTATGATGGAAAATTTTGCAGCATAGGAATAAATTATTGTGAATGAAGAAGGAGAGGATCAGTTTGAAGAACTGATATGTGAAACACCAGTTGAGGCTATGTATGCTCCTGGTCTACAAATTGAAAGTTTGTGTATGAATGCAGGGATAGCGAATGATGATGAAATAATTCAGCAATGCCACAAAGAAATTGCATTGCTGGAATATCTGTCGGAGAATTCAAAGTATGAAAGGGAGATTGCAGAAGGCAGAGTTCACTACAGTGGACAAGAACAGGAAAACATCATGAGAGTAGATGATGTAGGAGAAAGACTTGTTGATAGTCTTGAGAATTCTTCAGAGAATTCTTTGGGAAAAGTGAATCATCATACTGATGTGCTTATAGAGAAGGAAGGAATTTCAGGACAACATACTAAAATGCTAGCAGAGGAAGGAAAGGCACTAAGGCCTTATGACTTTTGTTTTAACAATTGTTTTATGAATGCAGATTCTGATGATGCTGAAGAAAAATTGACACCATTGGACAGTCAAATAAAAGAGGAGGAGAATTCTGTGGAAGACTTTAATCCATGGAATGAAGAAATTGGATTGCTGGAGATTATGCTGAATATACAGGATTCAATACAGGAGGGAGAAACTCTATTTCAAAATTGGGGATTGCAGAATGTGAAGATGTGAAGGAATGAAGACAGTGAAAATTTTCTGAGTCTTGGAAGAGACTTAGGATTGTTGAGGAAGGAATGGGTGACTGAATCATCAAGTGAGACCATTGGGTCTTATGATTTTGAAAGTGACAATTTGGCTGTGTTGGTAGGTATTGCAGAAGACAATCCATCTTTTGGAGTTGTCTTGGACATAGATGAACTGTTGCAGAAGAAGGAAGGTGAGGCAATCATGTCTCATGTGAAGGAACTTGTTATTACTGTTGATGACAAGGAAGATTTGGCTTCTTTGAATAGCCAAGAAAAGACTGGAGGACAGAAGTTTGGGGCTGCTACAGCGGTGGAGAATCATAATTTGATTTTGATAGAGGATGAGGATACAGTGGTTGAAGAACTTGATTTGATTGCCAGAATCAATCAAGGAGATGAAGGAAAATTACTAAAGATTGTCAAGGAAGAAGAAGGACATGCTAAAATTAAATTGCAGCATATTGATGAAATGTTTGAGAGGAAAAAATTTCAAAAGAATTGGCTGAAATGTTTTCTGGAAACAATTATACAAGAGGAAGGAATTGCAAACACTATGGTGAATTTGCATGAAGCTGTGAAAGAAGCAGCAGCAGATACTAGTTTGTAGAATTTAATTTTTCTTACTAGTATATAAGCAGAGATAAATGAGTATGTTACTGCAGGAAGAAAATTAATTGATGATTTATTTTCTAAAAGTAAAATTGCAGGTGATGAGGAAAATAAAAATGTTGCTGAGGGAGATATCTTAAGAGATATTCAGGATGTTTGGAAAGAGGCAACATTGGCATCACCAACATCTATGAGAGAAACAATTACATCAACAATTAGGGAGGTGATAGCTGAGGCAACATTGACAGCAGCAACAACAATGTTGGCAACAAGAAATACAATAGCAGCAGTATTGGCAGCAACAGAAATTGAAAGTAGCAGTGGGCAAAGTAAATTCCAGTCAAATGAAAGGCTGGACATAGAAATTGAAAACATCAAAGTACTGATGATGAAGGTGTCTCAGAAGAAGCAGACAACAGCAAGAAAGCAGAGGAATTTTAACAAAGGAAAGACAAGAGCAGAATGTGAAAGTATAGTTGGTGGTAAATTGCAGAACAAGATAAGGAAACCTGGAGAAGGGCAATTGAAGGATGATGTAGCTGCTGGACATCAGCAAAACAAAGTATGGGACCCAGGAGGAAAAGTTTTAAGGGCACATGATCAGGAGATCATGATTAATTTTAACCTTGGGAGTCTGATGCAGGGGCATTAGGCTAAAACAAATTCCATGCATTTTTGTTAGACTTAGGGGTTTTTAGTCTTCAAGAGAGTTAGATTTTATGTAATGAATTTAGTGGGTTTTAATTAATTTTAATTGAATGTGGAGAGAATTGTAACTGCCTCGAATGATTAGTTGGGCATATGAAGAGATGAGAGATTCGAAAAGATTGCAGAGTAGGAATGAGTTGGAATCAATTTCCACAAATCTAGGGATTTAGTCTAGATTTAGGAAATCTGGAATTTTAACTGTTTTGTTGAGCTGTTAGAGGAGCGAATCAATTTTTTATTTTCTTGTATAAATGTAAGCCTAAAAGGCATTAAGAAGGTGGAGGTGATTCAAGAGGCGGAGTAGTGAGGATAGAAGGCCATCGAATTGAAGATCAGGCCACAGAGGAAGTAAGTATTGTAATTAACTTAGTTTTATTTATACGGAGGAATTCAGAGTCAGATTGATTTGTGTATGATGCTGTGTGTATTTAAATTTGACTTGAAAATTGGATGAATTGATCACTGAAAGGATCGATTTCTGTAGAGCATTTAATTGCATGTCTCAGGTTATATATGAAAAATTGGATGCTTTCTGGAATGAATCGAAAATATGAACTCACTGTAGGTTGAGAGAGGGTTCGATTCCTTTCAATTTCTGAGTTATTATATTGTATGGGAATTTGAATGATTATTCTCTGTGGGAGAGATTTTAATCTTCTCAGAATTCCAATTGATATTAATATAACTCTGTGTACGAATTGCTGAATGGATGAATTTGTGTGTAATCGAATGAATTTGGAACTTTGTGTGTAGTAGCGATAGATGAATAAATCTATTGTGAAAGGGGAGGATCCTTTATGAACAATAACCATTCTGTTGAGCAGCAAACAGTGGATAGAGGCGGAATTTACAAGGAGATGGCACTAATGAAATGCAAATTGAAGGCGTAGAGGGTTGAAGACTGATTGGTATCTTAACCCAGGAAATAGAAGTCACGTGCTGTGAATAATCGATAAGTTAAGGGTTGAAGCCAAGAGAATGATGGTAGCGTTGTAGCGAAGGTATAACCACACAAATTTTGTTGAACCTGTGAGAGTGCAGTGAAATGAGGAACGATTTAATGAAATTAATTCGGAAGTAACCGAGAAGGTGCTGGGTGAATGAATCGGTGGAATCGAATGGAAATTCGATAGCGCAAAATATTGAATGGTTCATTGAACAATCGTAGTGGTTGGAACTGTGGAAGAAGCGGAACCGTGAAGAGGAACCACGAAGGCGGGTTTTGGAAAGAAAATAGTGGTTTTCGCATTTCTTAAAAATGGTAAGCGGAATGTCTGAAAAAAATGCGATAGCATTCGGTGTCCAACACGTGGCATAAGTGGTATTAAATTACCACTCATTTTGCAAAATATTTTGGAGTTAAAGCTCAGTGAGAAAAAAAAATGTGATTCCCGTCGGATTCATTTTGTGGAAGCTCCGGAGGCAATCACACTTAAAGTTGCGAGGGTGATAAGTCGAGGTATGGCCCAACGTTCCTACAGTTGATAATGGTTTATTAATTATTTGATATGTGGGCCCGAATGTAGCGGGACTGGTGAGTACGTCTAAGCCTTTGTGAGTCGACAAAGATGTGGTCGATATAATAATATATTTGATATGCTAGTGTTTGGGGTTTATCCAAAATAGAAACTTTAAGTCACATGAAATAATTGAACAGTGCAGATATATGGTAGGAAAGCATTGCCACATATATATAAGTGTATGTGAGGGTAGAGGCTTGCAATGGGTTATAGCAAAGTTGAATATTTAATCCGATTGCATAGAATAGGTAAGGCTGATGGTTTCATAACCATAGTTTTCTAACCTTTGATAAGAAGCTTCCACAATTTAATTAATTTGCCCAGATTGAGATTTATATTGGGTACAAAATTGAGCACATGCATTTTATGTGCACTGAAGATAGAGAATGTGGGTTTGGCGGGGTAGCCCGCCATCACTGCGCCAACAGATGAAATTTTGAAAGATGGCATGGTACATGGTTTTGAAAGAATGTGCATAGTTTATGAGTCAATTTTTGCTATGGTACGTCATTTTTCTTTTCAATTTAAATTGATGTGTATTATTTAATATTGCAATTTTCATCATTATCACCAATGTATATACACTCATTTCAGTTTATTTTTTATTTATATTATTTAATATTGCAATTTTCATTATTCTCACCAATGTATATAGAATCATTTCATTTTATTTTAATGTTTGTAGATGGAAGGTGAAGAAGAAGAAAATAATCAACACTGTGAACAAAAAATTCCTAAAAATAACCCAAGTCATGGAAGTAGCTCTAGTAGTGACAGCAGTTCAAGCGAAGAATGATGATCACTATGTTTGGATATCAAAGCAAGGCGTTGTATTTTTTGAAATATGTCTATGAAATCAGACATTTTGTTTAATATAATGGACATAGTGTCCCAATTGAAAGACAAAGGGATACCAATAAATGTCCCATTTTGTATGATAAAGAATGTCTTATTCATATATATTATATATCATAAAATATGTTTTAATTTATTCTATTACGTTCTCCATTGTCGTTATTGCATTCTCCATTTTCGTTCTCAAATGCACTAATAAAAATTTAATTCATTTGAATATTGTTATGAGATATATATGTGTTGACTTTTGATGAATAATGAATTTTAAAAAACCACAATAATTATGATATGATATAACAAATTAATCCAAACATCACATTCAAATGCATTAATAATAATTTAATTAATATGAATATTTTTATTATATGTGTCGACTTTTGATGAATAATGAATTTAAAACAATCACAATAATTGCACTATCATAGGCCGATGTTTCTAAAAAACACAAAATGAAAATCGGTCCGTTTCAGTAACTGTACACCGGTGCGTTTGTATTAAGAAGCATGCCGATGCGTTTCTACAACCTATGAGCACCGAAAAAGCACCAAAACCAATTAAAAATATCAGTGCTTTTGTGCGGTACGATGCACCGGTGCATTTATGTGTCTATATGCACTAGCGTCATTGTACAATCTATGGGCATCGCACGAATATCGATACCAATTATAAATCTCGGTGCATTTGTGTGATAGTGTGCACCGGGGTTTTTATGTGTCGATAAGCACCGGTGCATTTGTACGACCTATGGGCACCGCATGAATACCGATACCAATTATAAATATCGGTGCCTTTCTGTGATACTGTGCACCGGTGCGTTTCTATACATCTATGCACCAGTGCGTTGATACGACCTATGGGCACCGCACAAATCCCAAGACCAATAGAATGGCCCTGTGCGTTGTATCACCAACACTATTCCCAATGCAGTTTTATACCTTAATGGCCCGATGCATTTTCCTTCGACCACCCCGGGGCACCTTCTATATGTACGCACCGGTGCATTCAAGCCAGAGTAGCGCACCGATGAAAAACATTTGTAATAACCTCCGGCCGCCCATTTTATTTTAGTTATGTTGAATTTCCATTAAAAGATCCGCCAAAACATCTGTAACCATAAACGGACGTTGTAGCAAATGTTTTTTGGATAATTTTAGCCAATTTTATAACACTAAAAACCTCCTTTATATCCTCCGCTAGAGGGTCTTTTCCTTGTAGTGCAGGTGTATTATTTTTAACTATTTAAGTGTCTTAAATCCATTTGTTCTTTCTAAAATTAAACATGTGTAATATAAATATAATGCAACAATAAAATATCCACACATAACATCAAAATTAATCTAGGAGTTCACCCGAATATCGTGGGCTACATCTCCTTGAGCTCTTGTCATCTTGACTTGGCTCTTTGGGATTATGGAAAAGTTCCTTTTACAAGTTCCACACTTAACTCCAATGGTTACTGGACTGAACCAAAGGGATTATAATACCATATATATCCTTAGCATGGTTGTCATCACTCTGAAAATAGATCTAGGCTCCCTTAAACTTGATTCCTTATGTTAGTGCTCTGAGCTACCTTGAGCTTCTCCATGGCACTAACTCCTTCAGAATTATTTTTTTGTCCCTGAAAAATCACCTTACTGTCTCAAGCACACATCAGACACCAAAAATGGCTGATCATTTGCTCAAAACAAACACTGCATCCCAAAACTAAGCCTTCCTCCATGGTTTGCCCTAGGCTGCCCAAAACTTCCCTTCAGCTTCTCAAGCTCTAGAAGTCTTAAAATGGATCTAAAAATTCATTAATTGAATTCATAATGCCAAAATTAGTCAAGATAGACTATTGGTTCACTGAAAATGGCCTCCGGCTGCTTCGGTTTCGCCTCCAACACCTGTCGACACCCCTTGGCACTAGGGTCACTGAAAACTTCTCTGATGGGTTCTCAGACTCTATAAGTCCTCAAAATATTCTGAAATCTCCATCAATGGATTCAAAATTTTGATTACAGTCAGAAATGACTATTTTTTCACTGCATAAGGCCTCTACCTGCCCTGGCTAAGCCCTGAATTGCTGCTGGAAAAAGTTGGCACTAATGGCCCCTGGAACTTCACTGAAGCATATCGGCCTTCAAAAGTCCTCTACAGGCTCTTAAAACCACACCATTAGTTCTATAACATCTGAAAAATCCAAAATTGACTATTGGATTTCTAAATAAGGCCTCTAGCTCCCCTGGCTAGGCCTCAAACTATTGTTGCCCCCTGGTGGCCCTAATGGCCCCTTGAACTTCAATGAAGCAAAAACCTACTCAAAAGTCCTCTGATGGCTCTACAACCTTCACCAATGAGTCTGGAATTTTGAAGATAGTCGAAATTGACTATTGGCACTCTAAAATTGGGCGAATCTAGCTCAAGATAGAGCCAAAACAAGATTTGTCCAGTGTCCCCTAAAAACCCTCCACTAAAAATGGAGGAATTGCACATAACTAAAGTTAAACTGGAGAACCTGCCATTAAAGGCGTTCTCCTCCAAATTTCCACCAAAGAAAACCACTATATTAAATGTTTGGGGAGGGGGTGGCCACATGCCAACCCTCGAATACCTGGCAGTCTCATTAACTGTGAGCGAAACTCCACTAGAACTGGGGTTGAACTGTTTTGAACCTGCATTAGAGGTGGTGTTAACCAAAACTGTAACCGTCGGCTCTCTTAACCCGTGAAGTTATCACATGGTATGGCGCAATTTATGTAATGGTTAGGCGGATGTCAGAATGTTAACTATCAAGGTTTATTGTAACATGTGACCAACATTCAACGTTTTGGAGCCGCCGGTTTTAACTTTGCTGCTACGATTAGGTGTAACATGTGACCAAAGACCGTAAACCCTATTGTAAACCTTTTGCTCTGTTTGAAATATGTGGATTAGCGTTAGTGTTTTAAGTTTGCATTTTAATTATAATTTAATAATTTAATATATAAACTATATATTATATATTATAATATATAATATGTTTTTTTTGTTAAAACATATTATATATATATATATATATAGATATATATATATATATATATATATATATATATATAATCAAATCATAAAATAAAATACAAACACAATTCCACCACATATTATATTAAAAAAAAAAAAAAAAAAAAAAATCACTTGCACACAAAAATGAGAATTTGACCCTAGGAGGTCACTGAACATTTTTCACCTTCACACCCCAGCACTGGAAAAACTCGTCGCGACACTTGGCACAATGTTATTGGGTGAAACTAGAGAATTTTGTAGTTTACCTCGGCATTCAAAGTGCAATAACTTCTTCATACGGTGTTGGTCTTTCGAACCATTCATAGCGCCAGAATTAGGAAGGTGAGATCTATCCAGTCACTCAGGTTCGACACAATTCCAAAAACTTTGAATTTTGAGCTATCACTTAGGTCCATGATCCAGTTCTGATCACTAACTCCTAACTCAATCCGATTCTAACCCTGCTCTCCTGAAGTCAGGATGAATGCTGAAGAGATGTCGACCTATGTCCCACTACCAACTAGAAACTTTAGTATTTGTTATGTCTAAGGGTCCTTGCTCCTCTATGCTCATGACTAAGAATATTGTACCATCAAGAGGATACCAAATCATGATCTCTTGCCATTCTAACTCAGGAAAAGAGTCAAATGCAAGGATACCTACAAATGGAATGAGTCTATTGTGTTGTTGCTAGTCCATGCTCAACTCATGCTGCTATGTCCCGTCCATCGACGATATTTGGCTGAAAAAGAAGGCCCTTCTCTCTATGATAAGCCAAAATGGGCAAGATATGCTGCAAGCCCCATTGATGTACTCCTGGAGAGTGTTGCTCCCTGAAATTATTACATCTCCGCTAACTACATGTGCATCTACCTGCTCCTCATCTGTGGGTTGTCCCAAAGATGGATGCACCAACATCTCAAGAATGTCATATTCCTGTTATCTACTAGCCTCCTGTGGAACTACCCTATCGACCTCATATGTCTCCTGGGGATAAGTATCTGCAACTACTGTTACCATGCTAGATGTATGTGCATCTGTCTGACCTCGCCAACAGTTGTATCTGCAACTACTATCACCCTACTAGATGTCTGTGAATTTTCCTGCTCCACATCGACGACTGACCCCAAGGGTAGCCATACATCCATCACAGACTCAATGTGAACCTCCATCTGGCTCTCCTCAAAAGGGATATCATGCATATTGTGCATATCCTCCTCCTCAGTTGACTCATGCTCCACCGTATTTTTCTCTGACTAAATCATCACAGGTGACTCATCATCCTGAAAATATCCTATAGAGTCCCCTGATTTCTCACCATGCATACTAGAATACGAATCCAGCCTACTGTCGTCAACTCCACAGGTCTGTTCATACTCCCTAGAAACATCCTCATATGACCCCTTGGACTCATCCAAAGAAGAGTCCTCATCCTGACATACAAAAGGAATGTCCTCCTGCTCTACCTCTGCCGCCTCCTCTACATCTCTCAAGCATGAGTGATCAGGCCCCCAAGGTTCTTTGCAGATGAAGCAAAGTCCCTTCCTCCTCAACTCATTTTTGTTGCCTGACCCACCAAAATGGAGCAGCTCCTCCTTGGTCAATTGTCTCCTGAATAGCCTAATATTATTCTCAACCAGCTCTTCGACTAGCTCATAAGCAGTAGGTGAGACCAACTTCTTTCTCCTCCAAATGGCCAACAATCTAGCCCGAAACTCCCTTCAAATGGCATTGCGATCTCCCATGATTGAAGACAAAATGGAAAACATGTTTGTGCTGACTGTATCAGGGTAATGTTTCCTAATGTTAAAGAAACATTAGAACATCTGTCAGACCAAGTCATCACACCCCAAATCAGGCATGATGTCATATGTTCTAAACATGTCCATACCTCCTAAAATTTGAAGCTTCTTCCTAAAGGTAGAACCTGCACTGTTGTCCAAGTCCTGGAAGGTATCTACTATCAATCTGAAAATTCTCCTCATAACATCATCATTGTATAGAGCTATAGGTGTGGTCAACCTCATTATGTTACTGAGGCATGATGCAACTAGAAGTCTGAACCCTACACAAGGTTCTTCCTAGAACTTGGGTTGTATAAGAGCAAGCATAGCAGATTTTAGAGCCCAAATGAGTTTCTTCCCTTCTAACTAGTTCACTTCATAGAGTGCATCTAGTTCATCCAATTTGGATAGGGCTTTCGCTATGATCCTCATGTGTTTCAAATCTGTCCCAAGTGCAAGAATTTTGTGTTCAATCCCCTACTGTTTCTGTAGACACATTGGCTCTTCTTTTTGGAGAATGATTTAGATACCTTTTGAAAAACGTTTGCTATTTTGTTTTGGTCTTTGGTCTAGATCGTAGCTCACTAATGCACTGTTGTGTTGATTTAGGAGTTGTTTAAAAAACTTCATTTTTTCAGCCACTGTAATGGTGGTTCAATAATGACAATAATCAGTAAATGAGCTTCCCTTCACGTACTCAGAAATACATAATGGCTACTAATTGATATTTATCCTCGGGAATAAGGGCATTTAAATACGAAGACTTCAATTGTGATAACAAAAACTACAAGACAAAATACAAAGATTGAAAATATAGTGGAGGAAGACTTATTTTTATATTTATTCCATAAACCTTTTTATATTTAAAAAAACTTTAAAAAGAGGTTTTATTTAGATGAAGCCTATGGGACGAATACCATGGGACAAATTAATATTGATACCATGGGCCAAATACCATGGGTAAATAAATAAATATAAAAGAGGTATAAACAAGTATGATAAATAAATAAATAAATATAAAATAGATATAAATAGGTATGGTAAATAAATAAATATAAAAGAGGCATAAAGAGGTAAGGTAAATAAATAACAATATATCAAATAGGATTATAAATAAAAATCTAATTATATAACAAGCCTATGGGCCAAATACCATAGTAAAGAAAAGGGGTATGGTAAGTAAATAAAAATATAAACAAACTAGAGGTATGGTAAGTAAATAAAACCTCTTTTCATATTTACTCCATAATCTGCTTTATATTTATGAATATTTATGTTCATTAGTTTACATAACTAAGAAGAAATAGAGAGAGAGTGTGATAAGGGAGAGATGGAGAGAGAGTGTGTATGTTTAGGGGTGAGATAAAGAGACAAAGTAAGATGTATGGAAAGAAGGGGGGAGAGAAGAAGTGAGAAGGAGAGAGGGAGGGATATAGTAATGTAGTTGGAGAGAGAGAGGGGTGGAAAGCGAGAGAGAAAGAAAGGGATGGGGGAAGAGAGAGGATTAGAGAGAGAGAGAGAGAGAGATATGGGGGAAGAGAGAAGATTGGAGGGAAAAGAGAGAGAGAGAGAGGTGGGAGAGAAAGGGAGAGAGAGGAAGGATGAGAGAGAGGAGGAGAGTGATGGGGGAAGAGAGAGAGAGAGAGAGAGAGATCAGGGAAGAGAGAGGGATTTAGGGAAGAGAGAGAGGGAGAGGAAGGACAAGAGAGAGGAGGAGAGAGGGATCAATAAGAGAGATGGAGTTGGAGGGGGAGAGATGTAGGAAATAAGAAATATAGAGAGTGAGAAGTGGAGAGAGAGAAGGAGTGACAAGGGAGAGATAGAGAGAGAGCGTGTATGTTTGGGGCTGAGATAAAGAGACAAATAAGGATAGATGGAGATAAGGGGGGAGAAGCAGATATAAGGAGAGAGGGAGGGATGTAGTAACATAGTTGGTGGGTGAAGAGAGAGAGAGAGGGAGAGAGAGATGGGAGAGAAAGGAAAAGAGAGGAAGGAAGAGAGAGGATGTGAGAGAGTGGAGAGAGGGAGGGAAAGAGAGATGGACTTGGAGGGGGAGGAGGAGAGAGGTAAGAAGAAATAAATAGAGAGAGAAAGGTGGAGAGAGAGAGAGAGAGAGAGAGAGAGTGAGTGATAAGGAAGATGGAGAGAGAGAGGGGGGGGGGGAAGATAGAGATATAGATGGAAGGTGAAGAGAGGGAAGAAGAGAGAGATGGGGAGAGGAGGGGATTGACAAAGAGATTGATATATATGGATTGCGAGAGTGTGTGTGTTTAGGGGGGTGAGATAGAGAGACAAAAAAAAAGAGATGGAGGGGGATATAGATATGGATGGAGGGTGGAGAGAGGGAAGAATATTTCTCACACTAGATGGATTGATATAAGTGGAGATGGTGATTTATAATCCTATTTGATTATTTTCACTATATGCAACGATTTTCGTGTAGATATTTATTTCTAATGATATTTGATTACTTGCACTAGATGCATTGATTTTAGTGTAGGTGGTGATTTCTAATACAATTTGATTGCTTGCACTGAATTTGTTGATTTCAATTTAGATGTTGATTTATAATTATATTTGATTACTTGCACTATATGAATTGGTTTCAATGTAGATTATTTCTAATCCTATTTGATTATTTGCACTAAATGCATTGATTTCAGTGTAGATGGCGATTTCTAATCCTATTTGATTTATTTGAGTAAATGCATTGATTTCAGTGTAGATGTTGGTTTCTAGAGAGAGAGAGAGAGTGTGTGATAAGGAAGATGGAGAGAGAGGGAGAGAGGACAAAAGGAGGAAAGAGAGATATTAATGGGGGAGAGGGAGAGAAGGGGAAGATAGAGATATATATGGAAGGTGAAGAGAGGGAAGAAGAGAGAGATGGGGAGAGGGGGTGATTGAAAAATAGATTGATATATATGGAGTACGAGAGCACGTGTGTTTAGGGGGGTGAGATAGAGAGACAAAAAAGAATAGATGGAGGGGGATATAGATATGGATGGAGGGTGGAGAGAGGAAGGAATATTTCTCGTACTAGATGGATTGATATAAGTGGAGATGGTGATTTCTAATCCTATTTGATTATTTGCACTAGATGCATCGATTTTAGTGTAGATATTTATTTCTAATGATATTTGATTACTTGCACTAGATGCATTGATTTCAGCGTAGGTGGTGATTTCTAATACAATTTGATTGCTTGCACTGAATGTGTTGATTTAATTTAGATGTCGATTTATAATTATATTTGATTACTTGCACTAGATGACTTAATTTCAATGTAGATGATTTCTAATCCTATTTGATTGTTTGCACTAAATGCATTGATTTCAGTGTAGATGGCGATTTCTAATCCTATTTGATTTCTTTGAGTAAATGCATTGATTTCAGTGTAGATGTTGGTTCTTAGAGAGAGAGACAGTGAGTGATAAGGAAGATGGAGAGAGAGAGAGAGAGGAGAAAAGGAGGAAAGAAAGATATTAGCAGGGGAGAGGGAGAGAAGGGGAAGAGAGGGAAGAAGAGAGAGATGGGGAGAGAGGGTGATCAACAAAGAGAATGATATATATGGAGTGCGAGAGCGTGTGTGTTTAGGGGGGTGAGATAGAGACAAAAAAAAAGAGATGGATGGGGATATAGATATGGATGGAGGGTGGAGAGAGGGAAGAATATTTCTAGCACTAGATGGATTGATTTAAGTGGAGATGGTGATTTATAATCCTATTTGATTATTTGCATTATATGCATTGATTTTAGTGTAGATATTTATTTCTAATGATATATGATTACTTGCACTAGATGCATTGATTTTAGTGTAGGTGATGATTCCTAATACTATTTGATTGCTTGCACTGGATGTGTTGATTTCAATTTAGACGTTGATTTATAATTATATTTGATTTCTTGCACTAGATGCATTGATTTCAATGTAGATTATTCCTAATACTATTTGATTGTTTGCGCTAAATGCATTGATTTCAGTGTAGATGGCGATTTCTAATCCTATTTGATTGCTTTGAGTAAATGCATTGATTTCATTGTAGATGTTGGTTTCTAATCTTATTTGATTGCTTGCATTAGGTGCATTGATTTCAATGTAGAAGTTATTTTCTAATCTTATTTGATTTCTTGCATTAAATGCATTGATTTCAATGTATATGTTGATTTATGATTTGATGTAATTGGATATATGACGGTACATTAATATTAAAGTGATTGGATTAACAATATGCATTGATTTTAGTGTAAGCACAAAATGTTATTAACAATGTAGATTGATTTTTGAGTTATAGTAATTTAAGATATTAATATTGGAGAGCAAGAGAGACAAGGTATCATGTTTACTACAACAGATCGAGCTAAAGATTTAAATGGTTTACAATTTAATTTATTTTTTTCATATAATCGATATGAAAAGATAACAAAACTAACAAGGGAGGAAATAAGAATAGTAGAAGAAAATAGTTTGAGATTGATTGTAACATGAGTACGTTCTTATTATTCACATTTTCTATCTTTCAACACTATTATTGTCACTTTGCATTTAAAAAAAATATTTCATCATTTTTCATCATTATAGTTATTAACAATAATTATCATCTCAACGAACCGAGGTAACTAAGAAAATTTAAAATTAAAATGACCAAGTCAATCTTAGAAATATTTAGCATATTTAAAATGATTATATTAATATTTGATATATTTACATATTACTGATAAAATTAATCATATCTTTGATAGATTTTCCTTGGCAGCACACGACTGAAACTAGCCTAGATCCATCTTACATCTCAAAAATATACAAAAAATTTAATAATCTGAAAAATGTGACATTGATGCCTCCGACTGGAACCAGCCTAGATCCATCTAACTCTGGATCTATAATGCGCCAAGAGGAATCAAATCTCTCGAGGTGCAAACCTATTTTTTGAGTGAAAAACTTGAAGAAAGGTTTGCACCCGAGAGATTTGATCCCTTCCACGCATGATAGATCCATGAGTTAGATGGATCTAGGGCCGGTTTCAAAAAATTCAGTATTCAGTGGTTAGGGTTATGTATGTTAACTCTAGGGAAGGGTCATTTTGGCCCTTATGGGTATAATTTCTTGAGGTAAAGGACGTTGACGAGATTTCTAAGGCATGTCCCGTCTAGTTCTGTTGAGATATATGCCCCCTATTAGAGGAAATTCTTGATGATGTAGGGTCCTTTCAACAAGGTTTCGAACTTTCCTAGCCCTAGGGCTTCTTTTGCGACATCATAGTGAAGGACTAGTTCTCCCTTGGTGAAAGAGCGAGGATTGATGTGGCGGTCGAATGATGCTTTTACCCGTTTCTTTTGGGCCTTGTTGTGTTGTAGTGACTATCTTCGGCTTTCGTCGACGAGCTCTAGTTGTGTTAGGCGTTGTTATAAAGGCTGGGTATCATCAAGGAGTTTGATGGTGGCATGCAAATTTGGGATCTTGTGGAAATTAATGCAAAATTGCAAGGCACCTTCATCTTTTGTGACAGGAATAAGGTGTAAATATTGGGATGTGGGGGCATCTTCAATCCTATTTCCATTATGCGATGATACATATCATATATGGTAAATTGTGTCATTGACGTTCGGTGCGGGGAGAATCTATGTGATGGGGTTTTGCGTGAGGGCAAGGTTTGGTTCCCCGCTAAGATGGTCAATTTCTTGTGGGTGGAAATTGTTCCTACTGCAAAGGTGCCTGAATGTTTCCAATAGTGGGCAAACCACTATTGTGTGATTGTGGCCAGTGCAGATTGTGCATGGTATCACCATGCCAATGGAGTAGATTGTATGGGAATCAACACTACTCGATGTTCATGATGTGAATGCTTGGAAAGGATTTTTCATAGAAGAGGTTGTATTCTACTTCCATTTCCGTATTGTTGGCATGGGTGTGTTTAACTCTTTGAGGGAGTGTGGGTTCAACACTGCTGGTGTCACTCTTAGCTTGGGGAGATGCACACATTTAGACATATAGTGAAAGTGTGAACAAATCCGGAAATAGGTACATGAGATCTTCTCTTGGTTAAAGAGAATTTTCTGAGGGAGAGAAGAGACTATGAGAAAATTGTTTGCAAGGGGCTTCAGTTCTATGCACTGATTGACTTGGTGGTCATTGAGGTCGCATAGTCCGCCTGTTATCCTAGGCTTAGCCTGGGTCATGCTAGGTTGTGCATTGTCTTAGTTCACCCGTTACGCCCATGCAGGGGTGGACTCGTTGACCCAAAGGTGGTGTAACTTTTATACCACTTACAGAGGTTTTCCTCTCTCTTCTCTATGGTATGAATCATATCGATGGTAGGGCGAAGTTTCGAGGCATAAGTTCAATGTCGCTCATAATGATTTCCTTGACATATTAGGCATAATAACCTAGATATGGGGGTCCTGTCGTGCTCATTTTGTGCCCTAGCGGGGAACCAGCATCGTAATGTTGTTAATTCAGGGAAAGTGGCAACCGCGTTATTGGGCATTTTTCACAACGTGCATGTTGGTTTTCTCTATAGAGATCGGTTGAGGGTAACTAGGGGTTCCCTGATTGGTCGCTTTTCAGTTGACAAGAATAGGATGGATCTGCTCATCACATCTTCTTGGGTTGTGAAGCTGTCCATGGATTCTGCATCCATATCATCTTCTTGGGAGAGGGGGACTATGGCTGAGCGTAAACTAGCAAGGGCTAACTGAAATCGGGGGATATAATGACAATTCTCCAGCAAGTGATTTTCGGCACATAACAGACATGTGAATTGTGTTTCCTACAATCCAACATAATAAACCCGTTCTATAAGATACCATCTATGGATGAGTTCCTGGGCTGCGCATTGTTCGAGGAAGTGACAACGTTTGTAGCACAGTGTACAGCATATAATAGGCGAGGGCATGACTAGGGGTCTTTCTGGTGCCCTTCGTTCTTCATGTAGGTACAGGATGGTACGGGGTTCATTTCCGAATGCCTGGGTAGAGGGATCCTCTTGATAAGATCACTCAATGGCATGCAAGGCATCCCTATATCATGGGATCTCTAGGAAATGATGGGTATAGTGCCCGTAGCTGCTGTAAAGAGCGCATGTGTGATTGGTACGCAAAGCTTTTCCTTTACCTTTGGTGGTAGGTTCCTTTTTACGGGAATGCGACGTCGCAATGTATGTCTCAGAGTCGAGGAGTGGTTTTAGTTCATCTAGCTCCGGACAGATATGGGTAAGGTGTCCTATTACGTCGCATATGGTGCAAACTCGTGATTCCCATTGTAAGGCGGGAGTCTCCATATACTTTACTCTTTTCTGGTTTTTCTTGGACGTAACCACCAGTTTTGGAATGGAAATTTCCTTTGTAGGGCTGCTTGACCTTTTCTTGGATGGGTGGGGGCTCCTCGGGACTAAGGGGCTTCAACCCTGTGGCATGGACAAGAGTGGCTCTTGTTCCTACGGGGGGGATGAGGTACCAAACTGGTACTGCCAATGATATGTTTGGTAATACCAGTGTTGCCAAAATCTGCTGGGAGATGAAACCAGCTGGGGTGTAGAGGAAAGGGGTTTGGGAGGCAGGGTAGGAAAGAGAGGCTACTGTGGCCGATGACTCAGTGGAATTACTGCTTCTGTCTATGTCCTGACTATCTTTGGTGCTTGATGTGGAAATCATGCATACCGAAGCCCCTATGACATCAGGTGATGACTCAGGGATAATGGGAGGATCTCCTACAAATGACCCTAGAGCGGACAACGGTTTGAACTGGCCAGGTCCATATTCTTGGTACCGCGAGAGAGCATCCGAGGATGTATCTACATAGAGTAGAATTACATCGGTGTTTGTTAGGGGTCATTTCTTGCTATGTGTGAATTGGTCTACAGTAATGATGCGATCCTTGTGGGGGAACATCATAATGCAGAAAGAAAAGGAGGCTATGATGGACATGGCATACATGTAACGCTGCCCAAGGAGTATATTGCAGTCCAAGTGAACATCCAAGACTTCAATGTCTATGTTGACCGTCTTTCTGGCTATGCAGAACAAGAGTTTTTGGTAGAGGCCGATGGGTGTCGAAGGAATACCATCGTATGCTTTAAGCATGATGACTGAGGGTTTTAGTTCGGGAGACCATAACTTGTGCCAAACATTTTTGGGCATCATGCACGTGGATGCACCGTCGTCAATGAAACATCAGTGAATGGTGATATTCTGGACCGACACTAGTATATGGAAGGCGATCATGGAAGGAATCCTGAGGGTGGCTTTCTCTAAGTCAAAAGCCATTAGGCGTGTATCGGTAGGGTCGATAATGCCTAACACAGAAAGTAGAGTTTTCCGTTGTTTTTGGAATGACTGCAATACCTCCAAAGTTGACATAGCAGCAGGAGATTGTGCTAAATCTTCCACGATGCTATAATTATGGGCCACTTTGGAGTAGTTTCCTTCTTTCCTATTGGGTCCCTTTTCCATTTTTGGCAATGGTTCGATAGGAATCTTTGAAATTGTCAAAGGTGCAGTCGGTGAACTAGAACTTGCCCCTGACAAATTGGTGTCTGGTGGGGTGTCGTAATTGCGATTCCTTGTTTGAAAAAACATCTCTTTGCCATTCATGTAGATTTCACGGCTGCTTTTCCTGGGGTCGTCTGTATTTTTCTGCTGAGTGCTTACTATCCCTTGATGGGGGAAAGGTTCCTGCATCATAGCTGATTGATGGGAAGATCCTCCTTGTCCTCGGTTACTCTGTAGCTTCTTCAGCTCAGAGAGATCGGGATAGTGGTGAGTATAGTGGCCGTACTCACCAAATTTTGAACAAGAATGGTTTGTTGGAATAGGTGGCGTTTTTCTTTGTCATTGGGCATTACTTAGCTCCTGGCTCTGATTTTCATTGGAGTGGCCTCCAATCTAGGATTGCGGTGGGCATTGCTGGTTTTTGCCCCCCTTTTTAGGGCTCCCTTTTGGCTTGTTTTTTTCTTTTTTATTCACCATGTTAGGAGGGTAGTTCTCTTGGTTATATTTTTGTGGTTGGTTTTGGGATGGCTGCACAAATTTCACCTGTGCATTGGTCTACATAGGCGGGTCTTGTGCTGGAGACTGAGTATAACGGGGTCCCTAGTTTGCACCTGGTTGTTGGAGGGGAGCTATTTCGTCAGTGTTTCTTTTTGTGTACTAGGTCCCCTAAGCTGGAGGATAAGGTCCTCCCTGGTGATACACTGGCGCCCTATTGGTTAAATTTTGCTGAGGCATGTGATGACTTTGGAAACCGGGTTGAGGTATGTTCTGGGTAGAACTGTACATATAACCAGGGTTTTGACTGCTGCTGCCTAGGTAACCTTGGGTCAATGACGCAATTAGCCTATCTATGGAGTTTGACACGCTTGGAAATTCTTGATAAGTTTTCAGACGCGGGGCATTAGGCAGGATGTTGTAAATGTATCCTGACTGCGTATAAATCAACTCAAGATGATGGGCTTTGCTGATGGCGTCCTCTTTCGATATGGGTCTTTGTTGCGCCAGATCCCTTGAAAGATATGCCGTGAGATTTTTCAAGAACAAATATAAAAGGACCCGGTTGTCGAGTTTTTCTTTACATAAAATACGATGCCACCTCCATTCGTGGAGATGGTCCGAGATATGGATGGTGGGGGTTTGTGTGAAATGTATCAGTAATTCCATTCTGGAATCATATTGAATGGGTAACTGAAAATATGATAGGAACGCGGTGGCGAGGCCGCCAAAGGTTCCATGTGAAGCTGAGGGTTGCTCCACATACCATTTTGCAGCTACTCCTGTCAGAGTGCATTGAAATAGTCTCAATCGAATAGTGTCATCAATGATACTGTTCGATGAGCACCACAGGTGAAAGGTCATGACATGATTACCTAGATCTTCCACTTTCTTTCCTTCAAAATTTGGAATATATGAAGGGAGCTTCGTGGGCATGGGAGGCCATGTAGTGTTGTATGTTATGGGGTAACTCGTTAGCTTGGTGAAATCTAGCAGATTCAAAAAAAGCTAAGAAAGGTGACAGGGAAGTTGACGCCATTGTAATGTGTGAAAACACAAACTTCTGGTTAGGAAGAGGGTTAGTTTTCGAAGTACCCTATTGTGTACTCAGTTGCCTTCCCGAATGGGACGCACTACTCTACCCCCCTAGGTGTCGTGGGGGGAGTGGTGTGTAGTGTGGTGTTGGGAGACCAACTAGGGTTCCCAACTATGGATGCCCCAAAAAGGATGAACCAATAATGGTGGCATTGTTCCGTCTTCGACACATAAATGACAAAAGACTTGGAACCCCTCTTGGTAATGGTGGGAGGTCCAAAACATGCCTAGATTGATGAGGTCCTATTGGGTCTGTTCTGGTGTCAAATAGGTTTGGTTTTGGAAAAATTTGAGAGGATAGATTCTACAATCAAAGAAAAATTATGATCACATACATAAAACAAAGCGAAAATAAAAATAAATATTTTCTTTAAATTAATTCTATCTAATCAAGAAATCAAAAAAGTGGTTTTTGTTATTTTGCATGTGATACTCAAAATGTTAGAAGACCTATTCATCCTCACACACTTAAATGTAACTGGGCCTTGAGAAGATATCTTGCGAGTGTTGGCACAACATCCTGTAAGAGCTGGCGACGCCCCCTAGTTAGCCAAAGAAAATCCACCAAGGTAAGGGTAGAGGGTCTGGCGCTTGCCTACATCGTCACCTATAAGGAAAGGATGCCCTATTTTTGGTCACTAAGTACCACTGTCCCACGTGAGCATTTGAATCTTGGGCTTCTTTGTAAGTTAGCTAACATTACCAAGTATCAGCCGGGTCAGGTAGCCCCTACTGATACTGCACACACTGCGCCTAAGCCTAACCCCCTCTGAAATAGGTCTTTGTCGCGCTTGGGTTTTCCTTTCCATGGGATGATAGTTGGATTTGAAGCTCCGTAAAAATTCAAATTATATGTTTAAAGATGAATAACGATCAAGGCGGCTTATTATATGCCTACCCCCTTGATCCTAACTTAAACTATAAATTCTTTTCTGGTACCTGTGGGGAGAATTTAGTGATTTTGGTTAAGTTAGTTTTAGGCATCTTTGATTTGAATAGTGGGTGTATGTGTGTGAGAAAAAATTGGAAAAGAACATATTTTGGACGTGTGGATATGCGATGATCCTTTTCAATATCCCCTATTAAACTATGTTGTATTGTTCCTTGCTCAAAAGAAAGACATGTGTGGATATGGGTTGCTTTCTATTTCTCCTAGTTAATCTATGTGATCAACTATAGGGAGATGGTGAGTTGTGAATAGGGAGAATTCATATGCTTACCTAGGATCACCGGAGGGTGCAAAGGTAGCAGATATTACTTGCTCTTATATCAACAATTCAATCCTAGTCTCGGAATTCCTAGTTCAAAAATTGAACTAAAATAATAACTTTTACACTAGAATAAAGAAACTAGCTACGCATGTGTGGTCTTGGGCCACTTAATTTGGCTAGTTATCTAGGTGTGTTGGTACCAAAATTTGAAAAACATAATTTCTATTCGGAATGCAAGTTATTTCCCCCCTACTTAAATTATGTGTGAACTTTTCAAAAATCAACTTGAAATAAAACTAACACTAAGCCTACAAAAAGAAGCTAAGAGTGAGCTTTAGAAAGCTCCATGGTACCAAAAATGGTGCTGGGAGGTGTATTAGGGGCTTCCAAGCACTTTACAAGTAGGAAAAGATATAAATATGGGAGATTTTTCTCTTTCTGTCTTTTGCGCGCAAAAGGCTAAAAAAAGTGTGATGTATACACGCATGTTAGCTCTAAACGCACGCCCTGGGCACGTCAGTGGGTAGAAAAATCGTGAAAATTCTAGCGAAATTAATTTTTTGGAGTTGTTCTCCTTCAGTCTATCACTTGGGATGACCTAGGGACTGTAAGAGAAATCAGGGGAAATTCAGCTCCACTCCACAACATAGAAAGAGGTCTCTACAAAAAAAAGGCGCAACCACATAAACTTGGTAATAAACGTTAGTGGAGTCACCATTCCTGTTTGAGTGTGTTTGGTGCACGTATGTACGAAATCATACCAACTTAAGGGGTGTGATTTCCCCACTCAAGTTATTGGTAACATGCAG
This sequence comes from Pinus albicaulis, assembly GCA_034641835.2. Taxonomy (NCBI): domain Eukaryota; kingdom Viridiplantae; phylum Streptophyta; class Pinopsida; order Pinales; family Pinaceae; genus Pinus; species Pinus albicaulis. Next base: position 318,614,574 of record CM076576.1, on the reverse strand, counting down.
AAAAATAAGTGGAGTCAAGCAAGATAGTGGAACAAGCTAGAATCATAAACCTACTAGATAGAGAAATAACATGCATATATAAACTAAAACTAAAACAAATGAACAAAAACTCTTAATAGAGTCAAACAACTGCAATAATCCAAACGGTGGCTCTTCGGCCCCTCTTATTGAGTGCTGGTAGGAAATGAGGATGAAAATTTAACCCTATTACCAAAGGCTCGCTATAACATGGGTTCTAATTCCTGATGCAAGGATGTTTTTACTCCCAAGCTTGCCTTAGTGCAAAGTCTCCCTCTCTCTACTGTGGTGGACTGAACTTGTTGGATGGCCAACAATTGAGTCCCCTCTATCTTTAGCTCTATATCACACACTGCTGGTATTGCTTGGGAAATTCTGGCCAACTTAAAAATCTGCTCATCCATTCTTCATCTCATGGTAGCCTTATATAGGAGAATTCAAATCCTCGTTCCCTCTCTTGCTACATTGTGGATGGTGACCCAAGAGAAGGGGATGATTCCTTTGTTTGCTAAAAATATTCTATTCTGTGCTCACTTGATGTTTAAGGAGGCTTTGGTGGCTTCAAGTGAGGAATCACTGTCTTGGAATGTGCTTTGTGTGGTCTCGGAAAGTGACATTTCGCCATTCCTAGGATTGCGGGCATTTTGGGTCATAAGGCGTGAAAAGGCGCTCTTCACGAAGGATAATGCATGAAAAAGTATTTATGACTTGCGCAAATATGATTTTTCCTTAGACCTTAGAGATTTTTAAATACTTTCTAGATTTTGTAATGTCTTTCAGCCCTGTAAATCCTTCTGCTTGACATTAAATAATGTCATATTCTACTTGTATGATTTCCCACTGTTAACAAGGGTAATATACATTTTATTATCTGGTTCTCTTTGCGTTCAACTCCTCGTTTCTCTTAGTTATGAATGCATCCTAGTGCTTATATATATGTAGCACAGTAGTGCAACCTATTCCATGAAGTGCATCACAAAAAACATCTGCTAAAACCTCTCGTCGCACAAATTTTTGCAGTTGTGATGAAGTTCCATTATAATATCCACTAAAAAATATTCTATCACAAATGAATGTTTTAGCGAATGTGTTTATTTGCATTTTTTTCCAATTTTACAACATTAAAAAACTCTGGTATAACTTCTTCTAAAAGGTATTTTCCTTGTAGTGGCATGATCTGTGGTGGTAAAAAAATCCAATAATATATTTCTATTGTGAATTCAAAAAGTAGATATGGAACGTAACATTTATACAATTATGTAACAACATTGATATCCCATAGGTTTGACAATATATTCTTTTTTAATGGCATAAATTTGATCGAGGAACATTTTTGAATAAATACCTACTAAAAAAAAACTTAATTAAAATGCCACACCACCTTGGTTTGAATGATTGGATTCCGTGAAATGAATAATATTCAAGCGAGTAAGCGTTCCGTTGAGAATAATAATGACTCAAGCTTGTGGTATATTTAATGACATTATTCTCTTAAAAGTACCTAGAGGGAGTTAAATTTTTATATGATAGGCAGAGGATATTGTATTGCTAAAGGATTTGTCTCTATGAGGTTCCGTATACATTTCAAACAAGTTTAACTTGGAATTTATCATGCTAGCAACTTAGGTTTGAGGAGGGAGTATTTCAATCATGAATAAAAAAGTAGAATATTTTTTTCCCTTTTATTAGGCCTTGGATAATATTACAAGGACAGCAGGTGTAAGAGGGATTTTCGTTGATCCAAAAGAAAATCATGAATTAAGTTTCACATGGGGGATTAAGGATTCTTCCAATAATGAGGAAAATGTAATAGAATCATTCCAAGGTTTACTTCTACTCAAGAATAAAGGGGTGACACATCTCATAGTTTTGGGACTCTAATAGTTTCCATATGTGGTTCTAATTTCCACCACATGATATTGACCTTTGTAGGCTCATCCCTAGTTCACAAGTCGTAGAGAAGAGATATAAGATTAATGAGTTCATTGAAGTCCTAATAATTTATAGAACCTTAGTAGATTAAACACCAAATGAAGTAGTGTTAATTGAATTTGGAAAGAAAGCATATATGGTTGGGTTTCATAGCATCCAACCTCACATTGTTCAAGTAACATATATCCAAATTATGACACATTCATGCTATGGAGACACGTTGAAAGGTAAGTTCAAGGAGATGTGATGGGAATTAAAGCCCACGTGGGATATTTTAGTCCCACAATCACTAAATATAATAGTAAGTCCTATTAAACTAATGCACTGTGGTTTTACTTGTTTACCATTTTTGAGTTTTTTCTTTGTGTGATTTTAATTGTTACATACTAACATAGGGGTGGAGAGCTATGAATGATTTTGGTTGTAAGTCTTGGTTGGAATACCCAAATACTATTTTGGGACATAGTATTATAGATTTAGGGCCTATGGAATCTTAAGGTGTCATTTTAGATTTTATTTACATAAAGGAGGTGGTTCTTTGGTTTTTTTGTTGTAAGAATAGGACTAGATATAATGTTAATTCAATTTGGTATTTTTTATTTGAGAATTTTTATCAGTCACACATGATATGAGGAGTCTTAAGTGACATGTGGATGACGTTGAATGTGCTTTGTCTCTTTTGGAAAAATCGTAGATGTAACAAACCCTCCCACCTCCTTTGGCTTCCCAAGCATATGGGAGGTGTTACTTTTAATTAACCTAATACCTAAGGTTTCATTATGGAAATGGGGTTACAAAATTTATTCTTTCCTAGAGTTAGCATAATTTATTTTGACAACACCATTGCATTAAACTTGCTCTAAGATTTCTGTTGACATAAATTTTACCTCGATCCAACTCTTAGATTGAAAGTTATTCCCTCTCAAAGATTGGAAATTTAACTCTTTCCACATCAACGAGGGTTTCCATATGGCATAGAAACAAGACCCATGAATCATTTCCATATCAACCACAAAACCCACATGGTGCTTATGTGGCTTATTGGCACATCCATGGCACTTGTCAACTCACATTATGTGAGGGTCCTGGTAGGCCCGACTTCTTCATGCCAAAAAAAATTTCTTGTATATCTATCCATAGGGGGTATCTGAGTGTGAAAGTAATTTGGGCTTGGAAACCCTCCCAAAATCCTCTATCCCCATATACATTTGGCTCATCACCATCCCACAACACTTATCTAGGTCTTTCCCACATCCAAATCTTTCGCAAAACACATGATTACAAATGTCTTGAATGAATAGTTTCTGGAATACATCCACTAGGCATAAAGTGGATTCATCGCTAAGGCTTAGGCACCTTGACAGGCCCCACCCCATATTCCACTCAAAATACAGCTTGCGAGCATATCCATCTCCAATCCCTAATGGGCCCCACATTACATAATGGCTATAACTACCTCTCCATAATATATTTGGGTTTATTTTAATCCAATGACTCCAGAAATATGCATAAATACAATAAGCCAAAATTCCCATACTCCTACATACATATGTTGATCCTACATTGTATCCGACTCAGATACAAAATTGTACCAATAACATATCTAGACTGAGATACAACTAGATTCTCTACAATCCCACAGATTAGAAACTGTTATGAGTTTTAGGGACTTAACCTATACATCCAATGATGTATAGTGTTACTAATAAAACTAGCTTATATAGGAATTGATTCTTCATTCCAACTCCAACATTTCAAAAATTGATTCAATCTACAACTAAAATAAATAGATTCAATAGCATGCCTACTCTTGAGCATCAACACTTAACTAAATCACAGTTAGTGGTGTTATATATATTCAACATAAAGACACCATGATAAAACCATAATGGGTCCCAATAAAAATATGTTAGGTCTACATATATAGCATATTATGCACAACATCAATCACAAACATTCAATAGTCCTAAGCGCATAAATACACAATAGTCGTATCATATTAAACTGCAAATTCCATACACTGTAAAATTTGAACTAAGAATATTAAACATTCATACATGATAATATAAATATCTCCATGAGGAAAATAGTACCACCACATTCATACACAGGCTTCCAACCTTTCGCAAACGTCAAATTTATTTACATAACCATTTCATTTTAGATGACTAGGAAAATACATTCCTTTGCAATCAATGTTAAAACACACAACATCATCATCCATTTTTCATAGTGAAACATAACTATAAGTAAAAACACTTAATATCTATAGATTTTAATGATTGGAAACAAAGAGAGGGAATTGAATTGTCCACCCAACCATAGCAAAATTTCACTACAATATTTCTTGCAATTGACGACCCTCGAGCTGGATTTATAGTATGAGTAGTTAAGTGCTCAATTGTATTCACACCGATACTAGTAAATAAAATAATAAAAAAGAGGATTCAATTGTATGGGTGGTAAACTAACTACCTCCATTAGAAAGTGTCATAGTGACCCTAGTAGAAATCAATCACATGGATTCACCCTAGGCTCAATTAGATCTAGTTCAATTCTAGGAGGATGAATACACCACATAGGTGGTTTATGAGCCACTTCTATAATCTATCACTATAGGAGTCAATTGCCACTATCGAGGTGGTTTATTGGTTTACTGAATGAGCACATAAGTGGTCTATCAACCCAAATGTGAACACTTAGTGGTTTATTAGTTCCTTTCAGCTAGCACTTTGTTGTCTCAACCTATCAATCTGTTTATCATACTATGAAACGATAACATAAGTTGTTATCCATCCAAATGCGAAAATGTATTGGTCTATAGGTTCCTTTTAGCTACCATATCAGTGTTTTATCAGCCCCAAGTCCAAAAATGACTGATTCAAGTCCATTCAACTATCACTACCCAACTCATTCATAAGCATGCACAATGGCCTTACCAAAATACATGGAATACTATACAAAAATTTAACACAAGCTAGAAAAGGTTATTTCTTCCTATTAAATACACATCCACTACTAAGTTAATGCTATGTGTTATCTTTCACTATCATGTAACAACCCCACATTAAAATTTCATGTAATAAAGTTAATAAAGGAAAATTAAGACCATGGGAAAAGGACAGTTATTCCAAATTGAATGTTGGGAAAAATATCCTAGTTGGCATCACTTGATGTGTTTATGGCTAAGGTAAATTTGAAAATGCAATGGATAATGATTTAGAAAGGAAAAAAAATGTATCATTGACACATTATTTATGAAAATAATGGAAATTAGGAGAAAAGGAACGTGAAAGGTCACAGTTTGCATGTGAGGAGGAAAATGAAGGAAAATAATGGAAAATGAAGAAATTAGAGGCCTCATCAATAAAAATACCTTAGAGCATCAGTTGATAGAATTTTATTAGTTTAGTGTTAGATTTTTTCTAAAAGAGGGGGAAAAAAGAAAGAAAACAAGGAAAGGAAAGGAAAATCAAAGAAAAAGGAAAGGAATACAAGGAATTCAAGGGAAGGCAAGGATCAAACATCATTAGCGAGAATACTTGCAGGTAAAAGATTAAATGTGTGATTTCCAAGCTAGTTTTGATAAGCATGATACGTGCATGTTGGTATATGGCTCTTTTGTTCTCGTTGGCATGGATTTTTCTTGGGTTTGACAGTGGATTTTTCGCCTGGAATTTCCATTTCTGAATAGCCATGGGGTTATGGGATTGTTCTCGGTTTTGAGCTTTGGATTGTCGCATGATTTTAAAATCTGGGGTAAGGTGGTCTCAAGAAAATTCCCAAATGCCTAGGAATCCCTTGACTAATAATGGTGGAATACACGGAAAAGCCAAAGGGTGGATACATGAAAATTCCTCAAGGATGGTGTATAAATTCTAAGGAATCTAAGCTCGGTTAGGTTTTATGATCTTGACATTGGTTTAAGTGAGATCACCGTATAAAGATGTTGGAGGTGGTTTAACCTATGGATTATTTTAGTTTTCTTTAGAATATGTCATTGGGGTATTGGATGAAGAGATATTTCACTCAGCCAATCTGTTTTTGGGTGAAACGTGGAAGTCTCGAATCTAGTGAGTATTTTCCTATTGTTAATACAAACTAAGCTTATCTTTTTTTCGCTAAGGAAATGTATTGGTTAGTATGTGGATTTAATGAATTTTCTCTTATTGTTATTTATCTAGATATATGCTTTTTATAAGCATGGTTTTATGACAAATCTTAGTCATGGCTCTATTCATGTTTTCACTCATAAATGAATAAGAAATGATTACAAGACCTAACTGATGTTAAGAAAACTAACGAGAGAAGGCAAGGACCCTTCTTGTTAACCATCATAAGTGTTTTCAGTCCGTCATGTTCAGAATTGAATTTATGACCTATAGGTTGCATATATACCAATTGTTCGATAGAATGCCAATCTCGTTTGGGGGTGGCAAGGTAAAGTTCTAGTTTCATTTTTTGGTTTACAAGAATTTTATTCATGCCTTTTATGAGTTCTAAAAGTTTCATCATTTGTTGGGCAGAGGCCTAGCCCCAGCCTTAGAAAATAGCCTTAATTTTCCTAGTCACTAGCACAACACTAGTAGAGAAAGGCCACAATCTCACTAAAGTAGGCCTATGGGAGTGTCTATGAAGCCATAGTCACTTGGATGCCTCGGCAAGGGAGTGACTCGGGTACTTTCTCAGGGAAAAAATGAGGTGTCACAGGGGTTGGAGACTTGGAGGGCTTGGGTTAGTCCTGGGTTCTGTGGCCTTTAAGGGAAGTCAGTAAGGTCTTTTTGTGTCGACTCTATTTATTTCAGGTCATCTAGGAGGTTGAGTCATGTCACAATAACCCACATCTCATGTCTATCTCAAGAAAGCAGGTGAAAGTGGGAAAATGTGGGAGTGGTCGCTAAAGGGTGGTATCAGAGCATGGTTCAAACACTTGCACTACATAGGCTAGATGCATGTTTTTATGCATGCATTTTCATCATTAAGGTTGTCATGCAGGTAGTTTATGTCTTCAAGATTCTATTGGTATGTTATGATGTTTATGTGTTTAATGAGATGAAGTAAGCGATGCATATCATCAGAGTGAGGTTGCAACACTAGACTTTGGCATAAGAGAAGATTGCCATAAAGGTATTGTATATTTTTCATGCAGGTATGTTGGTTAATGATTGCTATAAGAATTATGTTTATGTACATGCTTTTCATTCTATTATTGTTATGGTTACATGTGTGATGCATGCTATCTAATCAGTGTGGTCATACACACATGTGTTGGATAATCATGAGTGGTAGTGACTTGTTATTATAAGAATTATGGTCATATGCATGATGGTTATGGTCATTGGACTTAGGATACAAACGTTATATGTATCATGCTAATTTTATTGGCTTATAGACATGGTTATGGTTATGAATACGTGTATGAGTCGACCTATTTGTGATATTGTGATATATTGTTGTAGACTGACTGTGCATATGTGATTATTATGCATGAACGACAATTTTTTATGACTTTATGATGTGAACATGTTAGTTAGTTACTATCATGGATATTATGACCGTAATTATCTTTGAGTTGATATATTGTGAATCTATATTGTGCTAATCTAGATTGATTGTGTAGAAAATATAGCCTCCCCTAATATACATTGAGGTATGAGTTTTCTTATGTTGTCTACTTGGTGCTTGAATTTCGATTATGTCATCTATTCGGTGTTTAGATTTTGGTGTCTATTATGTCATTTATTTGTTGTTTGAATTTTTAACTAGTTGCATCATATGAGTTTCTATCTATAAGAATGCATGAAGGAATGATATAGTTTGAGATGGTTGCACTAACACATATGTGTTGAAAACAACTGATATGTACTTGCTTGTAAGTAGGTGATAGTTGTAGCATTATTTATTATGACTGATGAATTTGAATTGATTATTGATTATGACATGGTTGTTAGACCTTAGTAATGGTTGATTTCATATTATAGATATGATGTATTGATCTTTGGAACATGCGGTTGACATGTGTGTTCAGTTACAAGGCAACATGGTTGGCAAAGCTAACTCATATATTTTTATATTTTTTATATTCTAACAATTATGTGTTTATGGAAGTATGATATAGGGAATTGCATGGCAAAGAGATTGCCATGAAATATTGAAGAAGGCTTAGGTCGAACATTCCTTTGGTAGTATTGGGAAGCCATGGGGATTGAGTCATGGTGTTTGTTTCTAGTCTTTTTCTTTTGGTATTTTTTGATTTGTTGTGCTAGATTGCAGCTTTGTTTATGGTGTCGTATTGCTATCGGTTTTCATGGGTTCGTTATTCACTTTTTTTCACTATTTCCTTTTATTTTTTGAAGGTCTTGGGGATTGATTGGGGAAAGAGGGAATTTAATGGAGCTTGGGGAGAGTTGTGCGGTATTCGACAGGAAATATAAGACCCAGGAAAAGCTCAGTGCATCTATAAGGGTATATCAATGAAATATTATGAAGGCTAGTTGGATTAGTCTGGTTCATTGGGGTAAATGGACGGTGGTAGAAAATCATGAGAAAGGTTACATGAAAGGTAAGGTAAATGGATTTGAGGTTTCAAATGTCTTGGCTATGATGGGAAATATTGTTCTCAATGTTGTGAGTACATTGCATGAATAAAGAGAGTTCTCTTAACCTAGACCTTATGATATCTGATAATTATTTTTTGATCATGATTATATTGATGTATGTATATGTATACATGTATATCTGCATGTCATTTTCTGACAAGGTCATCAAAGATTATGATTGTTTTATGCTAATTTTCATATGTATAGATGTATCCATGTGTGTATGTGATTCTCTAAAAAGGTCAAAAGGAATCATTATTGTGGAGGAATGATTGTTTATGGAGGTGAATGGCATGAAGAAGTTCTTCCTTTATGGGGAATCAAGTGGGAAGAGTAGCCCTGATAGACTTGTGAGGTCAATATCATGTTGATGTGAATTTATATTATGTGATTATAATATTTCCGTGTCTATGTTATGGATAGGTTATGATAAGGGATACATCAACGAGATGAAATCATTATGATCCACAACATGCTGAGACAACCATGGATAAGACACTAGAAGAAAGGCTGCATGGTAAGAGACAATGTTGTTACACAAATTTTTTGTCATCTAAGCTGTTACTATTAGATGGACTAAAGTACACCATGTAAGACCAATTTTACCATAGTAAAATTGCTTTCACTATGAAAAAAATAAATAATAACCCATAGTTTATTAAGTTATTTCTCGTCTAAACAGGAAGCCCCATGAGGAATAATTAAATATATCCTTATTTGTTTGATTTTACTCTAGGGCTAATTAATTAAACCACTATTTAATTAATATTCCTCATCATATTTAACCCAAAATAGGAAAATTAATTAGATAAATCATTATTTATCTTATTATTTTCTAGGAATAATTATATAAATCATTATTTAATAATATTCCTTATTAAATTTGACTAAATCATTTACAAATAATTGAATAAATAATTATTTAACCATATTCTTAAAATAATAAATAAATCATGTCTTTATTTATTATTTTTAATTAAGGGGATTTCACCAAATTCAAATTCCTTTTCCTTTCAACAAAAATAATAAAATATTCAATTAAAATTGGGTCTAGATTTCGTTAATAATATTTTAATTATGCACCAATATATAGAATAGCTCAATAGTTTATTAGAAATACAAGGGATTTTCCGTTCATTCACTACCTTTTGTTTCCTAGAGATCACTCTTGGTCTATACTTTTGGTCTCACTTTGATCCTCCCATCATTGTCATATTTTTCTACTTTTTTCTTGTGAGCTCCCTTTGAGTTCGATTTTTTATGGGTTTTTTGCACCATCAAGAGAGAGAGTTATTAGATCTGAAGTGCTTATGACATACAAGAACCCATCCCATTGATGGGGACTAGTAACATCTTTCTATGTTCCCTTCGCAGGTGTCATAATACAAAAAATTATTTACAAATTCTTGTCTTTTCCATTGGATGCATGGAAAAACTCTTGCTTATTATTTGTTGTTTAATGTCTTTAACTACATAGATATGGATTTTTGTAGCATTGATTCTAATCACTAAAAAAATATCTAAGGAAATTGATGACCATATTTGATGTTAGGGTTGTTTATTATGCACAACTAAAGTGATATTTTCTCGTACTCTTACGATTAGAATTCGCACTAACAACTGCCGACTCCACAAGGGTTTATAATTACGACAGCTGTCATTTTTCAGATCCCTGCATGACTAGTTGCTTCAACCCCTATGGTTTTTCTTCAGCTTCTTATTTTTCATTTTTGGATTTCTTTTTTAGCATTTTTAACCCTAAAATATTAAAATTCCAACTTCCGTGTGTTTCTCGGCCCTTTGCGCAGGTAACAAGTATCAGCCACAGCATAGAAAACATTTTTTTCTGAAACCCGCTCCTGAGATAGCTGGAAGTGTAGGTGACACTTTTTAGCCCAAAACATGTGACCTCAGCTCTCAGGTAGCAGATAACAACGTCAAAACTGTGACCTCAGCGGAAACCAGGTCAGAAGCTGCGACTTGTAATTTTTGCTGGATTTTTTCTATGATTTTTCTAGGTTTGTTTGGGGCACTGTTCAGGGTTGTCTGACCTTCCTTTTCACCCTTATTGGACCTATAATTTCTTAGCTTTAATCTTAAAAGTAGGAACCAATCCCCTGAGGGATTTAGTACACTTCCACCTCTTTAGGAGCAGTTTAGCTGAAGTAGGTCTTTTGAGATTTCAGTGTTTTTCAACTATTTTTCAGATGTGATCCTGCACTTTCAAATCCATTTGAGATTGGTTATTTATCCATCCAAAAAAACTCTTTTTAGTTTTTTTTGGTCCTCCTTTGTGGTCCCCTCTATTTCCATTCGGGTTGTATCCTTTCGCCACCTATTTTGTAGAATTTTTTGCCTCTGGCTTTTTGCTATTTTTCTGCACCTCTTTCCAACAGATTCAACCTCCAGATCCTTGTCCCTCTTGACCTTGGATCCATTGGCCATTTTTTATGTTTTGAGTATATTTTTCCCATCAATACAATAGATTTTGGGAAGCCCTCCTCCTTTGGTTTGAATTTATGCATCTTTAGCTATTTATTGTCCCTTTTAGTTTTATTTAGAGTTATACAACATCTTTTTCATTTTTTCTCTACACACAGCTGGGCTTAATTAAAATTAACACACTTATGATATACATGCACACCTAAAGTGAAGAACGTCTAGTTTACACCACTGGGTCAAGGCTTCAATATTGTAATTAAGTTATTAGCGCCTCCTTGCCCTTGTTTACCTCTCTTCTGTATTGGGTTCTGTGTCTCTTTCCCATCATTGCGCCCCCAAGGCATTTATCCCGGAAACTTCAAGGCCCTCACACTTATTTTCTATTAGGAAGACTTACCCCACCACATAGTGTTCATGTTCTTCCTCCACCGAGTCTCGATTATGACTCTGATTCTGGTTCATCGTGTTCCCCTTCTGGTTCTATCCCCAGCTCTCCTCCAACTTCCACCTGCATCATGTCTGGTTCAGGACCTAATGCTGGTGGTGGTCATGGCCCTAATGCTAGAAACGCCACTAGTGGTTTTGCAATAGGAGCTATTCTGATTGCTCCCTTGCTTCCTTATATGGGAGGCCTAAGCCTTCCCAATTTTAGCCAGTTGATTAATGACCCCATGCACCATGACCCAGGTTGGCCTACTGTGCAAACCAAGCTTCCTTCATACATCCCCAAGCTTGAAGAAAAGGCTGCAGAGGATCATACCAACCATGTTTGTTATTTCCACATGCGGTGTTCGTCTAACTCCATCACCGATGACTATGTCCATCTTCGGTTATTCTAGGCTACGCTTACTGGAGAATCTTCCCAGTGGTATGTCGACTAGGCCTCCTCCTCTCATACTAATTTTGCGACCCTTTCTAAGGATTTTATATCTTACTTCAATCTTCCCCTTTTCCATGACACTGGTACCGGAATCTTCACCTCTTTCTATCAAACTTCTACTACCCACCTATTTGACCATATTCAAGAATGACGTAGAAGGAAGAGCCTATGTCGATCCCATGTTTTCGAAAACCATGTCTGCATGGACAGCTTTCTCAGATCCCTTTTTCCTGCTATTGGTAAATATGTCACATCCCTCTTTCCTCAGACTGCGGAAGCTTCCCTCCAAATTGAGTTGAAATATGACCTGATATACATGCAATCTAGTTATGTCTATACTGTCTTACCTGATATCTCTATACCTGGTGGTGCCAATGCAACAGGGGCATCCCATGCCACCGATAGTATCGTTGGATCCCTTTCACATCTGTATTCTCATCCTCCCATGGGTTATGGTTTCCGTTAGAGAGGAGCCAACTCCTCTCATACCTTTCCCCCTCGCGGTAACATGTATCCAGGATATGGCATGCCTCATGCTTTTTCCAAACCTATTTACCCCAAATTTGCCCAACCTCCTTATTATCCATATCTGCAGCCTGGTGCTCTAGCTCCTCTAGCACAAGCACCTCAACCTCCCTTGCCTTCTTAAAATTCGCAACAAAAACTACCCCCCCCTTAGTGTCAGGTGTATGCATAGCAGATTGCGACTAATTCTGCCACTTCCAAAAAGAAGAGGAAAGGAAAGCAAAACCAACACACTAGAGGTAATCCTGGAAAAAATCCCCAAGGGAATACATCTAATAGTACAACCCAAAAATAGGGCACTCAACCCAAGTAGTACAGGCCTATTTGCAAGAGTAATTTTTGTTCTTGTTGCCGTGTTGATGGTCACTATACCCATGATTATCCCCTTTTACCTCAGATGCATTAAATTTGGGAAGCTCAAGCAACATCCCGAGGACAACGAGGCTCTTCTTCAGCTCCTTCTAATGTTGCACCCATCCAATCGGCTATGTTTACCAATACTTTCCCTCAGTAAGGATATGTGGCTACCCAACCCCTTGAAAGTCAGGCGACCACTCAACCTCCTCCAATTGGTACCTCTGATTACCAGATCCTCATGATGAACTCTGACCAACCCAATACCACTAACCTCAACCTTCAGACTCGGTCCTGTCAGTACAAAAAGCCCCCCGCTATGTGGGCCACCGAGTCCCCGTCTTTAGGTCCCACAGAGCCTCTTGCGACACCCAATGGTCCTTTACAGATTGCTCCACTTAAGGTAGAGGTTCATACTAAGATCTGCAAGGGGCCATTACGCTGAAATGCTTCTTCCGGTAAAGCCACTCACTCCTACAGTATAGTATATGACTTGGCGTAATCCCCTGCCGCCATGTCAACATTGGAAGTCCTCTAGTCATTCCCTTCACAACGAAAAGCTCTACTAACTACTATGGGTGTCGTGGATCCTTCATATGATAATTTGATTGACTTTGATGTTGATAAGTCAAAGCATCCCCCCTTCCTGCATTCGTCACCTTCCAAATACCTGTCGAGATCCGAAATGCCAATGTCTCCCATTGTATCATTGACGAGGGGTCATCCACCTCTGTGATGTCCACTTATGTTTGGAAGCAACTTGGATCCCCTGAGTTAGCCCCTTCCACTATCACCCTCCATGCATGGGATGGCCACTCTTTCCAGCCCCTTGGCATGTTCCGAAATTTTCTTATTACTGTTGCGGGAAAGAATATTTGTGTTGACTTTGAAGTTATTGATACCCCTTTAGACTACAAAATTATATTGGGTCGTAGCTACACTCTATGTTCCCATCTACGATTCACTGCAAGATGTGCTTTCCTCATGACAAAAATATCATCACCATCAATCAGTTGAGATATTACGACCTGAAGTCTCATACCTCTCCAGAGTCAATTATTTCTTTGGTGGCAAATAAAAAATTAGTTGAAACTCCTACCAGTGTCTCACTAGAGTATTTAAAGATTCATCCTTTCTTCGATCATTCCCTGGTCTTCCCCCTCTTATCTTTGAACCTAGCTCATCAAATTTTTGCATGACGCAATCATCTCGGTTCAACCTTGAATGGTCTAGTTCGACTAGTCAGCAGCCCCACCCTTCGCAACCTGCTCCTAGTACTTTGACTCAGCCTTGAGGACCCCATCCTCATAGAACCTCATCTATATCTGGTGTCCATGATCCTATCCATCATCTTGGAATGGTTCCCCCTATCTTTAACCATCTCGAAGTTGTCCCACTTGGCCATTACCCCTCCGGTCAGATACCATTTCTTGCTCCCCCTGCTGGAGTATTTTCGGTACTTGTTATGGATACCTTGTCCCTTCACAACATGACCCTAGGGATCATAGTCTAGTACATTGATCCCCCAGCCAATACCCCGCCTAGCTAGCCCAAAATTTACACCGCTTTGACCCTGGTCCAACCAGTCACTATGATTACTCCCTTTGCAAACGTGCCTCAACCACCTCAATAGGGATCTACTGCTGTTGCGAAAGCCTTGGGTGAGGGGGGCAAAGCCCGCAAGACGGAACCCAAGGACAAGGCTTCCTAGACAACCTCTTCACTTCCTCAACCTCCAAACCATACACCTCCATGTGCTTTATGTCATGTTGTGGGTCATGCCACCCATAATTTTCCTAAATTTCTTGTATCAAACCCATGGTCAATGTAGCGTTTCCTAAGTCTAAGTTCCCAAAATTCCATAACCAAGAAACTCAAGATTTTGCACACGAACCACCCTTTTTTTTTGGTGAACTCCATGGCCACTATACCCACCTCTGTATGCACCTTACATACTACCACACCTCTTTGGACGTAGTTCACAAGTATGAGGCCGATCACAATGAGTCTGCTTCTCCTTTACTTGCACATTATGCTTCGACAGAACGAGATGACACTTCCACTCCCATTAAAATTCCCCCTCCTGATGTTAAGATGGAAGATTCTTCAGGCATTATCCTGTACTTGTCATCATCTATGAGATCCATGGTGGAAGATCCCTCTCGAGATTCCCCTTATATTTTTCTTGACCTCCCTTCAACGATCATCCTAGGCTCAACATTGGGGGATCCTTCATTTACATGTTTTTCAGCCACCCTCCATAACGATGCACATCTGAACCTCTCTTCTCATGATTATGAGTTAGGTAGCTTAGTCATGTCATGTGGTTATCCTTCCACTAGTCACCCCATCTTCTACTTTGCTAACGACATCATGGAAGCCTTTTCCACCCCTGGCTTCATCTATCTAACCCATAAGAAAAATGGCACCATCCGTGTCTATGACGACTTTTGTGACCTGAGCACAAACTACCCCCAAGGCAGTTCCCCCATACCATTCTCTTTTTTAGTATGTGGGGGGTAGAAATCCTACCCATAGCATTCCCTCTAGCAGTGATTTTTTCATTTCTGCCTTGCGTTCAAATTTCCAGCATTGTTCATCATCCTCTCATTTGTTGTCTTGTGGCACTATTAAGATGGATCCCCCGTCCACACCTTATATCGGCTATGTTGATGGGGCAAGTTTCTACTCCCAGAATCTAGCCTCGGTAGCCTGGGCCATTTTCACCCCCTTGCATTCGCTTGTACTCTCTAACGGCATATGCATTGGTACTGCCACAAATAAATAGGTCCAATATGATGTAGTGATATGTTTATTAGCTTATGGCCTTTACCATGGCATCCTTCACCTTCATGTTCATTTATATTCTTTTCTTCTTGTCATGCAATTGAATAGTGGTTATCGTGTGCATAATCCTGTCCTTTTTAGAAGATATTTACAGGTGAAGCTCTTAATATGTGAATTTGAAATTATTACATTAAGTCATGTACCTAGAGCCCAAAATCACTATGTAGATAGCATTGCAAAAATTATTCTAGATGGGAATTTATCACACGCATTTAACACAAGACAATAACCATAAACAACAAAACGATGCATATCCATAATACGTGTCATTCAAAATACAATTTTTTGGAGTCCATTAATTTTGATACATATGACATGCCCATATCATGTCAAAAAATAAAAACTAGGGGCACCTCATGCCCCTACATATAATCACTATCTGTAGGGTCTTGGGCCAATGGTTTGGCTTTTGCAGCCCATAGATCATGCATCCCTTATCTGGCCATCACCATGCACCACATGACTCCTCGACACTATGAGGGTAGACCAATACATGGCTCTATGTAGTGGTCATCCAGGTCTTGACAGCCACGCTCTGAAACACCAGTTAGCAGCCTCTCACATCTATGACAGATGTCCTACAGGAGGGCCAGTGCATCCTCATTTTGCGGTCCCCTCGATCCACTAGGTGTTGCAGCCCCTAATACTGCAGACCGTGCCATATACCTGGCCGGTTTCATCGGTGCTATATCTGCATATCAAAATTGAATGAATAAGTACCCTATACAATATTTTTAAACTTTAAAATGAAAATAAAAGATAAGCAACTTGTCACTTATCATTTGGCCCGCATTCTCTACCTGGCATAAGTGGCAAGTTTGGGTCCCCATGATAGTTCATCCCAATATAGGCATAGTCATTTATGTACATTGGCATCTGATCCCAATACGCAAAAAACTTGGGTCAAAACACCCATCTGACTGCCCCCCCCCTCTACATAGTAGCCACTGAGAGTGGCACATCCTCGACTCACGCAAGCCCCCATCCTGGATCTATATACAAGGTCAAAGTGTCAGGATATTCTAAAAGAAGATCGAGCAAAGCACTGTACCATACGCACATCATGGTTCACCTGCTGCTTGCATAGAGACAATTTTTTTTTCAACAATGACAACATAATTTTGGCCCACCCATAGTAGGTTCCACTCAATACTCCCTCAACAAGCATCATCTTATGCCTAGTGATGTGGTGGAGCACCTAGCTTCCCTAAAACCACAGCACCGTTGCGGCCACAGCATGAGTCTCTAGCCTCTCTATATCTCTGATCGGTATCCATCTCCCTTTCACATGGACACCCAGTCGAAAATGTCACTCTACAAACTCCATGATGTTCCACCCTCATGGTAACAATGGCTATGTGTTTCCCACCATCCCCAGTGGCAGGAGATAGGTTAGGAAATATATATCCTAGACAGTCAACCCAATCTACTGCCCTTGCACTATAAATATCTTCTGATCTAGATCCCAATAGCTGACGATCCGGGCCAACAAGGACTCTCCTGCTCTCATCAAAGCGTTCTCCACAAACTTGAGGACCCCAAACCTAGCCAAAGAAGCATGGACTACATGATCCTCTTGGATCTCACAACATAATGTGTCTAGGTCTATCTCTCTCCAGTTGATCCTCAAATCTTCCATAACTACACAAAACCATCATGTTTGCCAGCGTATAGAAAGGAAAAAATTGCATCATCACCATAAAATCCTAGCCAAAAAACAACACTAAAACCCCTTTCCCTGTCAGGTCGCACTTTTCTATCCATTCCTGGAATACATCGTAGTTTTCTGCCCAAAACCTGCTACCTAGGTCACAAAAAAGGCCCCAAAAAGTGTGACCCAGTCGTGAAGAAGAGCAGGGGTCTATTCTTGAGCTCTGGGTGCCTAAACTGAAATCTTAATCCACTAAATATAAAGAGAATGGTTAGGCCTCTAACTTTGAATTGACAGATCTTGATTCCAACTGTTGTATTTTTCACTACGATCGCCTCAAGATTTAGGGCCTTTTCTCCTCTCTACATTCACCACAGCTACACTTGCAAATGAATCAAATTGGAGGAAAAATGCCTTATTAAAATAGAAACTCCATAATTTTATTTCACCAGCTGCGACCAAACCATAGCTCAGTTTGACAAATTGTCAACAACGTTAGAAAGCTCTCACCAGGCTCTCAAATGGGTACCATTTTTTTTTAGTGATTTGAGACTTAACGTGGACACATGTTTTCTAGGAAGGGCCACTTCATCGCTTCTCAAAATCAAATTTCTTCACTTGCGACACTTGTACTTGCGGCACCACTTTTCCTTCATACTTGTTGATGCTTGTGTCGATTTTTGTCATGAGTAACCATCTTGTATTCATGCTTTTATGGTGCCCACCGGGCCTGTTCTCTGTGGCAGCATCATCGATTTGACCTTTTTTAGAGAATCCGAGTTGAGTCATCATCGTATCATGGAGTTTTTCTCGAGTCCCTTTTTCTCCCGCCATAGCCTTCCATCCTTAATTTCTCACTCCCTCTCTCATGTCACACATTTTGTCCCTCGGTCATACTGTCTCGTATCCCCTTCAGAGGTGAGTTAGTAGCTTCCAAGTGGTCCATGCCATTGATGCTTTAACAAGGGAATTTTTCAGCTCACTACTCAGTGCCCCCCATTCCACCATCATCCTTGGTGTCAGTCTATTAGTCTCTCTAATTTTATCCCTCGTGCCTTAGTTGAGGATTCCTTATTTCCTCACATATCACAGACCCCCTTCTGTCGACATGAGCTTATTCATTCCAGAAGATAGGTCTAGAGGGCAGTGTACCTTGGGTCCATCTTCCACTATTGTTCGGCACCATGGATCAGGAAAAGGGACCCTTTATTTCACTTTTACTTCATTTTTCTCAGTTCCAGCTCCTCATGGCATGATTGAGATATGTATACTTGATGATTCAATGATACAACAGATTGTACCAGTGATTCCTGGGTGTGTGTGAGATGTTTGAAACCTCATGAGGGTGTCACCCTTCAGGTATCCCCTCACATGCTCGGATGACCTCTCGACTACAGCCTTGGATGTAGCTCCATAGATTTGATGGTTTTGGCCTCAGCCGCTTGCAGCACATTTTTATTTTGCATGTATCATTCAGATTTTCAGAGCCCCTTCTTGTTTTACAGGACCTCTTTTGTTGTACTTATATCTCATGTACTCGAATATTATTGTATAAATCTTAGTTGTTGTCCTAGGCACAATATGTATGTGAAATCCATTATCATGTTTCTTATCTGGCCCATGTTTATGCCAGCATGTACTATATAGTTCAGTCCCATGTTTGCTAGACATACCATTATTCTTTGTACTATGTTATCTCGGCGAGCATAGGTATGCCTCCCTTGCCTCATGTAGAATAAGTAATCACTCATAAAAGAAACTTGTCACACCTATAAGTCTCACCTCCTCACAGTATTTTCCTCTCTTGCTTCAGTCTGCCTTATATTTCTCTCTCTCTAACTCTCCTTCGGTGTCTAGCGATTGAGTTCTTAGAACGTATTGCGGTCATACAATTAGCTCTTAATGCTTGCAATTTGGGGGCCAATATGTTACACCAATTTTTGGTCATCTAACCTATTACTATTAGATGGTCTAAAGTACACCATGTAAAACCAATTTCACCATAGTTAAATTGCTTTCACTATGAAAGATAATTTAATAACCCATAGTTTATTAAGTTATTTCTTGTCTAAACGGGAAGCCCCATGAGGAATACTTAAATAAATCCTTATTTGTTTTATTTTCCTCTAGGGATAATTAATTAAGCCACTGTTTAATTAACATTCCTGGTCATATTTAACCCAAAATAGGAAATTTAATTAGATAAATCATTATTTATCTTATTATTTTCCACGAATAATTATTTAAATCATTATTTAATATTATTCCTTGTTAAAATTTACTAAATCATTTACAAATAATTGAATAAATCATTATTTATTTAATTATTCTTTAACCATATTCTTAAAATAATAAATAAATTATTTATTTATTTATAATTTATACATAAAGGGATTTGACCAAATTCAGATTCCTTTTCCCTCAAAAAGAAATAATAAAATATTTCTTAAAAGTTGGATCTAGATTTGGTTTATAAGATTTTAATTATGCACCAATATATAGAATACCTCAATACTTTGTTATAAATATAAGGGTTTTTCCATTCATTCGCTGCCTTTTGTTGCCTAGAGATCACTCTTGATCTATACTTTTGGTCTCACTTTGATCCTCCCATCATTGTCATATTTTTCTACTTTTTGCTTGTGAGCTCCCTTTCAATTCCATTTTGTCTGGGTTTTCTGCACCATCAAGAGAGAGAGAGATCTTAGATCTGAAACACTGAGGATATACAAGAACCCATCCCATTGAGGGGGACTGGTGACATCTTTCTGCGTTCCCTTCCTAGGTGTCATAATACAAAAAATTCTTTAAAATTTTTTGTCTTGTCCATTGGATGCATGGAGCAACACTTGCTTATTATTTGTTGGTTAATGTGTTTAACTGCATAGATCTAAGGAAATTGACAACCATATTTCATGTTAGGGTTGATTGTTTTGCACAGTTAAAGAGAGTTTTTTTCGTACGCTTGCAATTAGAATTCACACTAACAAATGTGGTTTTTGGATGTGAAATACTATATTTATGTATTTTTTTAACATGATGAACTTATGATGTTGTGTACATGTTGCATATATGATGTTGTGTGCATGTTTCATATATGATGTTGTGTGCATGTTGCATACATTAGGGGAATTTTGAGGTCTAAAATGGGCCTCCTAAGAAAAATGTACAAAAAAAATAAACTTTATAAGAACAAATAGGATTCAAGATGATGATGTGAACCATGGGGGATGATTCACCTTTTTTGGAGTAAAAAAATAAAAATATTAAAAAATAATAGAATAACAAAACTATTTTTTTAACTTGTATTTTCAACTTATCTCCTTAATTTTTTACTCAAATTTCGAGTGGGAGTACTTTTTGGATGCAAAGTTTAAATCCTCATCCAATGAGTACCCATGTTGCATACTTTTGATGGACCCTGCTACATGAAAAATGAGAAATACATGAAAAAACATGTTTGCAATCACGTTTTTCATGTATTTCTTATTTTTCATGCAGTGAGGTCCATCAAAAGTATGTGAGATGGGTACTCCTTAGATGAGAAATCAAAATCTACATCCAACGAGTGTTTCAAATCAAAATTTGAGTAAACCCATAGGGAGATAAGTTGAATATACAAGTTGAAAAAACAATTTTTCCTTTTTTCCCTCTAAAATTTGATGATGTAATCAAATCTTATTTTACTATTTGTACTATTATTTTATAATTTCCTTAGGAGGTGCATTTTAGACCTCAAAATTCCCCTAATGTATTATTTTGTGTGCATGTTTCATATATAGTGTTGTGTGCATGATTTCATATGAAGTGCTGGGTATCGATGGTGCTAAGTACATGTCGTATATGTAGTTCTATGTACATATGGTTCTATGCACATTTGGTGTAGTGTACATGTCGTATATGTGGTGCTATGTATATATGATGTAGTTTACACATTGTACATGTCGTTCTGTGTACATATGGTGTGGTGTGCATGATTGTACATGTGGTGTTGCGTGCACGTGGTGCTATGTACATGTGGTGTTTCGTGCATGTGGTGTTGTGTACTACAGATGGTGTTGTGTACATGTGGTGATATGTACATGTCCTATAACTTGTGTTGTGTATACATTGTGCTCGTGATGCGATGTACATACAGTGTCATTTGTGGAGGTGGTGTCATGTACATATGATGTTGTGTACACATTTTGCAAGCGGCACTATGTATATGTGGTATTGTGTACATGTTGTACATGTTGTATTGTTGTACATGTGGGATTGGGTACACATTGTACATGTTGTGTTGTGTAAATTTGGCATGGTGTTACATGTATTGTGTATTCGTTGTATCATGACATGTGTATTCGTGGTATTGTATGGCATGTATGTATATGTATTTGTTCTACACTAGGTGTAGGTGTATGTGTTGTGTTGTACACTTGGTGTAAGTGTATGTGTTGTGTTGTACACTTGGTGTAAGTGTATGTGTCATGTTTTACACCATGTGAAGGTGTATGTGTTGTGTTTTACATCATGTGTAGGTGTATATGTTGTGTTGTACATCGAGTGCAGGTGTATGTCTTGTGTTGTACATCAGGTAGAGGTGTATGTGTCATGTTGTACACTCGGTGTAGGTGTATGTGTTGCATTGTACATGGTGTATGTGTATTTGGTGTATAATGTGGTGGATAGGCAGGTACAGAACTATCTGTTCCCTTGTTGCTATTGAGGGTTGAAGTGATTTAGTCTCTATATGCCCTTGTTGTTGCTATTAAGGGTTGAGACGATTTAGTCTGGGGTTACCCTTGTTGATAGTTGTTGTCGAGGGGTTGAGGCAATTTATTCTCTAGATTCCCTTTTTGTTGATATTGAGGGAGGAGGTAGTTTATTCTATGGATTCCCTTTTTTCTTAAAGAGAAGGCATTGGGTGATTTTTGTGTTTGGAAATTGATTGAGTGCTTGTACAGAAAGAATAAAGAATAAAGGAAAAAGTAAAGAACAATTTGAAATATAAGCATCAATATTCTATTTCAGTTCAATTATGCATGTGATATATTATTATGATTTCTTATGGCTGTGGGCTAAGCTAACCGGCTGTGATATTTTTATACATGATGATTTGGTCAAAGATCTGGTTTGACTTGTTGTGATAGGAAGTAAAAAAGATTGCAAGTGTACCTTATCGATGGACCACCAATGAGGTATGATTTGAATTAGTTTCAATTTATTTTAGTCTAATGGAAATTATGTGCATGGTATAGGAAAGAAGGTTAATGCCCAGTTTGGGTGGTTGAAACTGATTGCAAGGATTATCAACAGTAGAAAAAAATAATTGTAACACAGAACAGTATGTTCATATATCACATCAGGAGTAGGACCATTGTGGGACACTCGTACCCAATAATTTCCATTGATTTCCATAAGCATGATATGATTGGTATGATGGTTTTGAGGCAGGTATATTCCTCGGTTGTTTGAATTTCCGCTGTAAGGAAGCCTTTTCAAGGGATGGTGTTAGAAAAATATATATTACAGAGCAATGCAACACATAAAATATGTGGAAACAAAAACACAGAAAACATATAAAACAAGAGAGACACATATATACATGGTTCACCCAATTTGGGCTATGTCCACCCCGAACAGCCAATCCTTCCTTTCTATTATCCATCAAAATGTAGAGACACAACCTACAAGAGATCCGCCGTAATATCCTATGTTCTCTCTCATAGTATCCCTTTCTGTTTCTCTCTCATAATACCATACAACAACATAGCCACAATACAATGACCTCATATAAAACAAGGGGTTGCCTTCTAGGGAAAAAAACCCTAAATTAAACATAACTTATCCTGTCAGATCATCCGCCTAATGAACGACCCAGATTGACTAGAAATTACAATAATTTTATAAGGAAAATTTACATCTATTTTTAGCTTCAGGGGCGCTGCCCCTCAAACCCCCAATCAAGGGGGGGATCCATAAAGTCGCAGCCACCCCCCATGACCCCACAAGCAGCGTTAAACGACGAGAAACATTGTCACCCCATTAAAAACAAGGGTCCATCATGTGATACATCGAAATAAAGAATATAATCAAGCTCCACACCCAACAGATGGATCTCTTAGAATGGGGATGTCAGGGAACTTGGAAGGTCAGTGATTGCACAGAAGGGGGGGTGACCGAATTTTTCAAGGGACTGGGTAGCAGAGAAGGGAAGGCCAGGCATGGATTTGTTTTGTTCATTAACATTTCCAGATGGAATCATATGCACATTAGGAGTGTGCTTGGAAAAATGAGCTGGTAACTATTTAGTGAGAGGACATCTGGTGCAAGGATTGTAAGTCAGTAACTGTTCAGGGAGAGGACATGTGGTGCAAGGATTGTTTTGTTGGACCTTGGATGCAGATTTGAATTTGACAGTGGATGACATACTTCCTGGGAAGGAGGTGAATCCTGGTATCACTTTCAGGGTGGAGGTGTGAGCCTCCGTTGTTGCAGATGTAGGCATTGTATCCTTTTATTTGCAGGTTCAGAAAATGTGTGTGTGTGTGTGTGTGTGTATAATTTTAAATAGTTTCTTAAGCTATATTTATAAAGCTCCATAGACAATATGGTTGTTTTCCGGTTAAAGAAAATTTGCATAAGTATATGTTTTTATTATTATAAATACTGCAATGAGTTGGGTTATAAACCTTCAAAAAACAGTATGTTTGTCATGATGGTTTTTCTTTGTGCAATATGTTATTGTAGATATTGCAATGAGCTAGGTTATAAAGCTCCATAAGAAGTATGTTTATTATTTTTAGTGATTTTTCTAGTTTTAGGTGTCATAGAACATCGAGGACGGTGTTTCCCTAAGGGGAGGGGTATGTAGCGAACCCAGGTTAAAATTTCATGTAATAAAGTTGATAATGAAAAAATAAGACCACAGGAAAGGGACACTTATTCGAAGATGAATGTTGTATAAATATCCTAGTGGGCATCACTTGATGTGTTTATGGCTAAGGGAAATTGGAAAAGGAACTGACCAAGGCTTTGGAAAGGAAAAAAAGGGTATTTTTGGAAAATTATTTATTAAAATAATGGAAATTAGGAGAAAAGGAAGATGAAAGGCAGTGGGTTGCATGTGAAGAGGAAAATGAAGGAAAATAATGGAAAATGACTAAATTAGAGGCCTTATCAATAAAAATACCATAGAGCGTCAGTTGGTATCCTTTTGTGAGTTTAGTGTTATATTATCTCTAAAGAGGGAAGAAAGAAAGAAAGCAAGCAAGGAAAGAAAAGGGAAATGAAAGGAAAAGGAGATAAGGAAAAGGAAAGTAAAGGAAGGCAACGATCAAGAAGCTTCAACGAGAATACTTGCAAGAAACATATTGCATGTGTGACTTCCTAGTTTCTTTTGACATGCATGGTATGTACATGTTGGTATATGGTTATTTTCTTGTCGTTGGCATGGATATTTTTGGGGTTCAATAGTGGATTTTTAGACTAGCCTTTCCATTTCCGGATATCCATGGTGTGATAGGATTGTTTTCATTTTTGATATTTGGATTGAAAAATGGTTTCAGAATCTAGGGTGAGGTGGTTAGGAAAATTCCTAAATTCCTAGGAATCACTCGACCAGTAATGGTGAGATATACAGTAAATCTTGATGGCAGAGACAGGAAAATTCCTCAAGGATGGTGAAGAAATTATGAGGCATCCAAGCTTCGTTCATTTTTGTGATCTTGACATCAGTTTAGGTTATATCACGGTAAGGAGAGGGTGGAGGTGGTTTAACTGCTGGATTCCCTTGGTTGTATTTTGACTGGTTTATCCCATGAGATCCCACATTCATGCTTGGAATATGGTTCGGGGTGATTGGTTGAAGAGATATTTGTCTCAGCCAATCTATGTTTGGTGGAACATGGAAGTCCAAAAAATGGATGGTATTTGCCTATGGTTAAGAAAAGCTAAGTTTCTCTTTCTTTTGTTCAGGAAATGTACAAGTTATAATGTGGCTTTAATGCATGTTCTCTTATAGTTACTTATTTGGTTATATGTTCGTTATAAGCGTAGATTTATGATAGATCTTAGTCATGGATCTATTCATGCACTACAAGGAAAAGACCCTCTAGTGGAGGTTATAAAGGAGGTTTTTAGTGTTATAAAATTGGCCAAAATTGTCAAAAAAACATTTGCTACAACATCTATTTTTGGTAACGAAGTTTTTGGCAGAGCTTTTAACGGAATTTCAACACAACTAAAAAACCTAGGCTGCCAGAGGTTATTACGGATGTTTTTTTCATCAGTTCGCTACTAAGGTGTGAACGCACCAATGCATTTCATATAGACGATCAGCCCAGGGCGGTTAAAGGTGCATGCACCGAGCCATAATTGTATACAACCACACCGGGTGCACTATAGGTGATACAGTGCACGGGGCCATTCTAATTTGTATTGGGATTTGTGTGGTGCCCATATGTCCTATCAACGCACCGATACATAGTCTTATTGAAGCACATTGGTGTGTAGTATGAAACAAACACACCGATTATTCTAATTCATATTGGTATTTGTGCAGTGCCCATAGGTCGTACAAATGCACTGGTACATAGTCTCACATAAATGCACCGGTGCGCAGTATCGCACAAATGCGCTGAGATTTATAATTGGTGTATGTATTTGTGTGGTGCCCATAGGTCATAGAAATGCACTGGTGCGTTGTATCATAAAAACGCACCGGTGTACAATAAATGACATGCACCAGTGTTCATTTTGTATTTTTTAGAAACATCGACCTGTGACAGTGCAATTATTGTGATTTTTTAAAATTCATTATTCATCAAAAGTTGACACATCCTATAACAATATTCATATTAATTAAATTTTTATTAATACATTTGAATGTGATGTTCGGATTAATTTTTTATATCATATCATAATTATCATGATTTTTTAAAATTCATTATTCATCAAAAGATGACACATATCTTATAACAATATTCATATCAGTTAAATTTTTATTAGTGCATTTGAATGTGATGTTTGGATTAATTTGTTATATCATATCATCATATTTCACATCTCTTCATTATAATATTTAATCATCCATAAATTTAATCATTCGTGGTTGTCAGTGTCAATCCTAATCGCAAATGTATGAAAAAAGCTCACTTTAGCTGTGCATAACAAACAACCCTAACATCAAATATTGCTGCCAATTTCCTTAGATCTGCATTTATTTGACCAAGATAAATGCTACAAAATCCATATTTATGAAGTTAAGGAGATTAAACAAAAAATAAAAGCAAGAGTTGCTCCATACATACAATAGACAATACAACAATATTTTTAAAGAATTTTGTATTTATGACACCTGGGAAGGGAAGATAGAAATATGTTACCAGTCCCCCTCAATGGGATGGGTTCTTCTATGTCCTAAGTGCTTCAAATCTAAAATCTCTCTCTCTTGATGGTATAGAAAACCTAGACAAAAATGGAACCCAAGGGGAGTTTACAAGAAAAAAGATAGAAAAATATGACAATGATGGAGGATCAAAGTCAGACGAAAAGTATAGATCCAAAGTGATCTTCAGGCAACAACAGGTAGTGAATGAATGGAAAAACCCTTCTATTTATAACAAAATATTGAGTTTGTCTAGATATTGGTGCATAGTTAAAATATTATTAACAAAATCTAGATCCAAATTTTATGGAATACTTTATTATTTTTGTTGGAGGGAAAAAGAATTTGAATTTGGTCAAATCCCTTTATTTGTAAACAATAAATAAATAAATGATTTGTTTATTATTTTAAGAGTATGGTTGAGAAATAATTAAATAAATAGTGATTTATTCAATTATTCAAAAATTA
Source organism: Pinus albicaulis (assembly GCA_034641835.2). Taxonomy (NCBI): domain Eukaryota; kingdom Viridiplantae; phylum Streptophyta; class Pinopsida; order Pinales; family Pinaceae; genus Pinus; species Pinus albicaulis. The sequence continues at coordinate 318,587,488 of CM076576.1, read as the reverse complement.
TTTATTCAAATTTAACAAGGAATTTTATTTAAATAATGTTTAAATAATTATTCCTCGATCGGGGTGCCCACTGTCAAGTGCCACAGGTAAGGTGGAGGGCGGTTGCAATGAACGGGTAGAGGTTCATGCGTGAGAACTTCAGTCGGTATTCACAACACTGCATGAGGAGGTACACAAAATTCATGTTGATGATGGCGCATTTATTAATACAACTAGTAATATCAGGAGGGGGATGGAAAATGCAGAATAAGGAAAGCCTAAAGAGGCAATTCAGAATCTGCATAAACCATTTCATTCTAGCAGGAGTAGCGATTTGAGGAGAATGGTAGGAACTGGTGCAGACATTGTTCAGAGGCTTCAAGCTTGGGTCTAGGGGTATGTCATTCTTCATTCCAACCTTATGATTTTAGCCATAAATCTTTTTACGAGCCAGGATAGAGGTGGCTTTGAAGTTTTCAAAATGAATTCGATTATCATCTGTCGTATGATCAGGAATTGTAACTTATTAATACCGCAGGAGGCTATTCATCCCTTTTTTCATGATGCCTGTAGGATCGTGAAGTTCTCTTTCATAATATCCACTTCTTTCATGCATGCATGCGAGTTTAGTTCTGCTAGGAAATTTCATTTGTTCGAAAATTGTTACAATTTATTCATGCATGGTGTCAAGTTTACTTCTGCTGGGAAATTGCCATTGTTTGAGAAATGTTGCAAGTGTTCTCTCCTCTGTTTGGTATATTCAAATGATTTAGGGGATAACTGGGGTAGCCTCTGTCATTTCTTTTTATGCCTCATCTGGTTTTGGCAAGGGAAAATCTTAAAAACCCTCTCTTTGGTATTCTATAAAAGCATAGGGGATATTAAAAGTAGTTTCTCTTCTTATTATGTCTACCTTTTTTGGTCTCGGGAGGGGCATATCTTTCAAACCCATGGTATTCATAGTGAAGGTAATTCTCATGGACTCTGTTCAGGTTTTATAAATTATATTTGTCATACTTGGAGTTCTGCCTATTTAGTTTGGCTTTTACTTGGTAAGATAGAGAGTCTGTTCTGTGTTAGTCTCTATCTCCATCAAAAAACTTGTATAAATCACTTTGTGAATTATATCAGTCAATGGAATTGTATCTATCATTTTGAGAATCATGCGCCAGAGGCAGATTTATTCATAAAAATACAAATTTTAATTGTTATACCTCTGTCCTCCCATCATATAGGCTCATAGATAGTATATACATGTTTAACTCGGCAGAATATTCATTACAAAACTATGGTTAAGAGGAAAAAGAAGAAGTGTATGGTCAAAAATCAAGATAAAGGAAAGCAAAAGATTTTAAAATCTACAGCTAAGACTAGCGAGCGAGGCAGGAAGGCGAAGCAAGAGATGTTAAAGTATATCTTTGCAAGCTTACTCTGTTGGAAATCCTCCACAAATCAGAAATGTAATCTAGGGATGGGAAAAAAAAGTCATAGTAATGAGGAAGATAATGAGGCAGAGGAGGAAATGATGGATTTTGTTACTGATCCAGGAAATACTAGAGGTCGCTTGTCACTATTTAACCAAACTGTTCATACATACTGGATAATGAAATGTGTCCTAGCCAAAGAAATGAAAAGTCTTCATCTAGGTCAAGGGAATGCAACACTATCAGTACTTGAACTTCTTCAGGATATCAACATTCAACTCCAACACATCAAGGTGTCACAGTATCAAGTGACAGCTCGAATAGGTCGAATTGAAAGGAAAATTTAACAGATACAGCAAGTGGACATGCCTGGCTCCATTGCAAAGGATCCAGCACCGATAGAATCTTCTGATGGGTAGTAGCCCAGATTAAGTTTTATGATTTTTGCGGATAGTGTTTATGTTTTTAGTTGTTACTTAATTTTTTAAACAGTAAAATGGCCATTATGGCGAGTAGAAGGAAAAAGTATCAATTTTGGATGGATTTCAATGCGCTAAGGTGGCCAATAGACCTGGTTTCCTTCGGGAAGGCTGAGGCCACTAACTTTGTATATGATGCAACCTGCTTTTTTATGATAAATAGAAAATAGTAAGGACCTACCAAATTTACAAAAAAAAAAGTTCAAATAATTATTCCAAGAAAATAATAAGATAAATAATGATTTATCTAATTAATTTCCCTGTTTTGGGTTAAATATGACCAGGAATATTAGTTAATTTTTTTTTAATTAATTATCCCTTGAGGAAAATCAAACAAAGAGGGATTTATTCAATATTACCTCATGGGGTTTCTTGTTGAGACCATAAAAAACTTAATAAATTACAGATTACTAAGTTATTTTTCATAGTGAAATCAATTTTACTAGGGTAAAATTTGTCTTACATGGTGTACTTTGGTCCATCTAATAGTAACAGTTTATATGACCAAAAATTGGTGTCATAGATTTCCCCCCAGCGTGTGAGCGTTAGGAGCTAATTGTATGACCAAAGTAAATTTTGAGAACTCAATCACTAGACACCGAAGGGGGAGTCAGAGAGAAAGAAATATAAGGTAGACTAAAGCGTGAGAGGAAAAGACCCTGAGGAGACAAGACTTATAGGTGCGAAAAGTCTCTTTTATTAGTGAGTGCCTATTCTCAATGAGGCAGGGGAGGCATACCTATGCCCGTCGAGATAAAGAAGTACAAAGAGTAATGCATCCAGTAAACAAGGGACAGAACTATATAGTACATGCTGGCATAAACATGGGCCAGATAAAAACATGGTAATGGATCCCACATACATAGTATTCTTGGGACAACAACCAATACTTATAGAATAATATCTGAGTACATGAGATATAAGTACAACCAAAAAGGCCCTGTAAAGCAGGGAAGGGCTCTGAAAATCTAAATGATACATGCAAACTAAAAGGCGTTGCAAGCGGATGAGTCCATAACCATCAAATCTATGGAGCTGCATCCAAGGTTGTAATAGAGAGGTCATCTAGGAATCTAGGGGGGTATCTAAAAGGCCACCTCCTCATGAGGTCTGAAGAATCTCACACACACTTGGGAATCACTAGTACAATCTACTGCATCGCCGAACCATCAAGGATATAGATCATGATCATGCGGAAAGGAGCTCGAACTGAGAAAAAATAAAGTCAAAGGGACATAAAGAGTCTGTTTTCCTGATCCGATGCATAGAACAAGAGTGGAAGCTGGAACCAAGGCACACCACCCTCTATACCTATCTTCTAGAATGAGTAAGCTGATGTTGACAGAAGGGGGTCCACCATAGGTGAGGCAATAAGGGATCCTAAACTAAGGCACGAGAGATAATAGTAGAGTGATTGATAGGTTGACACTAGAGATAATGATGGAATGGGGGTACCTGAGTAGCGGGCTGATGACTTCCCTTGTTAGAGGATAAAGGGCATGGATGGCCTGGCAACAATTGACACAACACTGGAGGGGATAGGGGACAGTATTACTGAAGGCAAAAAATGCATGACACGGGAGAGGAAAAAAGAAATGAAGGATAGAGGAATATAGCGGGATATAAAGGGACTGAGGATAGACTCCATGGTTTCGATGATGACTCAACTCGAATGGTCTAAACAAGGGAAAATTAATGATGCTTCCACACAGAACAGGCCCGGTGGGGACCATATAAACATGAGTACAATATGGTTACTCATTATGAAAATTGACACAAGCGTGGAAAAGTATGAAGGCAAAGCGGTGCCCCAAGTACAAGTGTTTCAAGTGAAAAAATTCGATTTAGAGGAGTGGTGAAGTGACCCTTATTGGAAGAAATGTTTCCGGGTGAAGTATCTAATAACAAAAAGTCACAAGATGGCTACCTAACAGAAATAGAACATGCATTTCAAGAAGTAAATGATAAGGGTAATATTTCTTAATATAGAGTACATTATGAGGATTAGGAAGGGGGTGGCCTTCGAAATCCTATAGGAGGTATGCCCCTTTACCTAAATCCTTACTGATGATGTAAGGGCCTAGCCATAACGAGTCAAACTTCCCATGATTGAGGACATCATGGGCCTGGTCATACAATAGAATAAGATCACCTTTCTAAAAAGTACGAGGGTGGAATTTTTAGTCATATTGAGTTTTGCTGCATTTCTTAGCCACTTCGATGGTTTGCAGTGCAACACGATGGTCTTCGAAAGCGTGCTCAAGCATGATAATTCGTTGTTCTAAATGTTGGGTGTCAGGGAGAAGTTCAACAACTAGATGAGGGGAAGGGGTTTTAGACTCAATCAGTAAGAGTGCCTACTCACCAAAAATAAGGTGGAGAGGAGTAAACCTGGTGGTGTTTTTAACAGAAATTCTATAGGCCCACAAAGTAGGGAAGAGCATAAGGTGCCAGTTAGTTTTGTGCTTATCCACCGTCCATTGAAACATGGTTTTCATGATTTTATTGACCGCTTCAACTTGGCAATTACCTTAGGGGTAATAGGAGGATGAATATTAGTGCTCAAATCCCAACAGAGAGGATAGCTCATGCCATATATCATATTCAAAATTTCAGCCATCTTCAGAGACCAATTTTTTCGAAACTCTGAATCAAGCGATAACATTGTTAAAGAAAAAGAGGGTTGTGGTAGCTACCATGTTATTGAACGTTGGCATGGCCTCAGCCCATTTTGTGAAATATTCAACCGCCATGATGATATACCTATGGTTACTATCAGGTGGAGGTAGACACCATAAATTCTATGCCCCACTTACAAAAGTGGCTAGATGAGATGAAAGGATGGAGGGGAGCCGGAGGGGCTCACAACTTAGGGGTGAAATGTTGGAAATTAGAATAGTGTTTGACTTCTTCAATGCAATCACTGAAGAGAGAAGGCCAAAAATGCCCATCGCGCATGATTTTCTAGGCAGTAATGAGAACAGAGAGGTGGCCACCACAAGCACTGCTATGGTAGGAATTGAGAACTTTCTCAACTTCAGCTTGCGTGAGACAACAAAAAAGGAAAATATATGCACCACGATGATAAATTTCGTCACCAATGAGAAGATGCTTGGGCGAGTGTCGAATACGTCGTTGAGCATCATGATAAATATGGATGGAAAAATTTTCAGTTCACAAATAATTGAGGAAGTCACCATACCAAGGATCATCTGTGGTAATGGAAAAAAATGTTCATCGGGAAAATCATCATTAATCGGAGGATCCTGCATACCAGTAGGTAATTCAGAAATGAGTTCAACAAGGGCTAAACTTTTCTTACTCTTTCGTGTGAAAAATTCAAGATCAAATTCCTGGAGGATAAAGATCCACCATGCTTGCTTCCCATTGATGATTCAATGACTCAATAGGAAGGCCATAGGGTTGGAATTATTCATGACCTTGGTGGAACGCATGAGGATATAATGATGAAGTTTTTGGACCGAGAACATGAGAGGCAATGCTAATTTATGTTCATATGAGTATGATACAGGGGGGCCTACAAGGTTCTTACTGAAATAATAGATAACATGCTCGATTCTGTTGTCATATTCCTAAATAAGGACCCTAGCAACCGAATGGGTTGAGGCTGAGACGTACAGGATGAAATCCCTATTGAATTCAGGGGGATGAATCAATGGATTGGAGGTGAGAGCATGTTTCAGGGCATCAAAAGACTCTTGAGCATAGTCATCCAAAACAAATGGAATGTTATATTTGAGGAGCCTAAGGAACCCATGCGTGGTGGTGGCATAGTCAAGTATGAAACGATGAAGGAAATTAGCTTTTCCTTGGACGCTTTGTAACTGGCGTAAGGTACGAGGAATAGGAAGCTCAAGGATGACTTGAAATTTCAAGGGGTCAAGTGTTATATAATATTTAGACACAATGAAGCGTAAAGGACGGATGATAGGAACACAAAAGACACACTTCAGCGGGTTGAGGTGGATATTATACTTGCGATGTTGGAGGAAAATGGTGCGCATATCCTGGAGGTGTTTCGCTTGATGCTTAGAACATGTAGTGAGGTCATATAAATAATCAAGGATAATATGAGCCAGGTCATGGAAACAATATGACATGGCCCGCTGAAAATTGGCTCTGATATTCTTAAGGCCGAACAACATGACCCTATAGGCGAAGGTTCCCCACGGCCTAATGAACACAGTATTAAGCTGATCAGCACGACGAATAGAAATCTTGTTGTATCCGAAGAAACCATACATGAAATATAGAACCTCATGCCTCATACACTTGTTAAGGATTTGGTCAATGAATGGTGTGGGGAAGTTGTCTTTGGGACAATATTTTTTTAGGTCGTGAAAGTCATTGCTGACACGATGGTGCCTTGTTTTTTGAGAATGAGAATTGGATTGGACACCCAAGTGGTGTATTCAATGGGATAGATAAAACTAGTCTTCTTGAGCTTATCGATTTCGGCTTTGACAAACTCTCGCCTGGAAGGATTAATGGGTCTCAACTTCTGATGGAAAGGATTGGCATCGGGCCATGTATCGATATGACGTTCAAAAATGGCAAGATTAGGTCCAGGAATTTCTGAATACGACCAGGAAAAAACATCGCAAATTTTTTTGAATAGCTTGGTGTAAGCCTCAAATTCTTCTGAGGTGAATTGGGCACTTAAGGTAATGTTCTCTTCTACCCCTGGTTTGTTAGAAATGTTGATTTTAATGATAGGAGAGATATTGGCCATATTTCCTTCTTTGAACGCATCAGGTGTAGGGATGGGATTTCTAAACCAATCGACTTCATTAGGAATAAAGTATTTTGTTTCCACAGCATATTTGTCATGGAACTGAGGCGGGAGGAAGTTCTCATGATGGTGCATATCATCCCATAGAAATTCAGGGTCGGTCATTACTTCCATAATGTCTTCATCAGAATGAAATATGGGGTGACTGGAGGAACGGGGACCTCTTCATTAGAATGAAAGATGGGGTGACTGGAGGAAGGGGGGCCACTTGACACAGTAGAGCTACCTGACTCATCATCATGTGAATAAAGGCTCACATGCGCAACATCACGGGGGGGTGATAGAATAGTAAGAAGATAAGTGATCTACCATTGTTGAGCCTAGGGTCATCGCTGAAGGGAGGTCAGGCGAAACAGGAGGGGAAGCCCCAGGGGGGTCTTCCACTATGGGTCTCATGGATTATGATAGGTAGAAAATGGTGGCCGAAGGCTCTATCATCTCGACATCGGGAGGGGTAATGTCAATGGGAGTAGGCAGGTCCTCTAGTTCGTCCGAAGAAGAACTCGCAAACAAGGGAGAGGCTAATTCATTATGCTTGGCCTCGAATTTGCGGACTGCTTCTAAAGAGGCACGGTAGTCATCGAGGTGAGGACAGAGGTGTGTGTAGTGGCCATGGAAATGACATAAAGCACAATGATGATTTACGTGCAAATACTTTAGTTTCGGGAATTAATATAGTATAGTGACGTAGACCTCAGGGATATCTGACTCTAAAAACACTTCGTTGACCATGGGCTTGAGGTGAGGCAATTCAGGACAGGTATGGGTGGCATGATCAACAACATCACACAAAGCACACTGGGTGGTACGCTTTGGAGGCTGAGGAGGAACAGTGGTTGTTTGGGCAACCTTTACTAGTACATTTGGTCAAAATTTTGACACTTCAGTTCTAACTCTTTTGATGTATTGTCAGAAATTTCCCCAATTTTTCTCAATTTTTTAAATCCCACCAACAAATTTCGCTATAGTGATGTTTAGGAACATCATCAGTATTGTGATGTTTAGGAATTTCATCTGAATACAGACATTTCAGGACACAACGTTGGAAATGTGACATTTCTAAGACATGAATTGGTATGGCGACATTTGGATACAAGCGTCACTATTGCGTCATTTAGAGACACTTGTCGGTAGTGCGGCGATATTGGGGACAAACATTAGTATTGTGACGGTTTGTGGACAATATGTCAGAATTGCCACGTTTGGAGGTAAGTATCGATATTGTGACATTGGGAGATAAGTGTCAGTATTACGACGGTTTGGAGAGAAAGGTTGGTTTTGCAACGTTTACAGCTATGTGTCGGTAGTGCGAAGGTTTGAGATAAGTGTCGGTAATGTGACAGTTTGGAGACAGGGTTATTAATAGAGGAACTATGAGGAAGGTGGTTGGATTCTCTCCATCTAGAGGCTACCTCTGATCTAGGGATTTGGGAAAATATCCATGACCTAGAAAATTTAGGGCTTGATCAAATGACAGTGGTGAAATCTAATAATTACGGTTAACTTCTTACCCCTGTCTGACGTTGCATCATGCATTGTTTCATTGTATGCTCACATGGTATCTCTCGGCAACCCTGGAGAAGGTCAATGCATGGTGGAGATCGAAATCATGGTGCAACCCCTATCAGGTAGGATTTCTAAACCCTTCCTACCTCAGTGGTTTGTAGGGCTTTCAGTTCTCACCCCTTATGATATCTTTCATATTTTTCTTTTGACTCAATTCTTCATAATTTTAACAGGATGACGAGGTAGTGTGACGGTTTGGAGACAAGGTTATTGATAGAGGAACTATGAGGAAGGTGGTTGGATTCCCTCCATCTAGAGGTTGCCTCTGATCTAAGGATTCATGAAAATATCCATGGCCCAGACAAGTTAGGGCTCGATTGAACGATGGTGGTGAAATATAATAGCTACAGTTAACTTTTTGCCCCCATTTTGAGTTCCATCGTGAATTGTTTCATCCTACGCTCATATGCTATCTCTCTGCAACCCTAGAGAAGGTCCATCCATGGTGGAGATCGGCATCATGGCGCACCCCCTATCAGGAAGGCTTTCTAAACCCTTCCTATATTAGTGGTTTACAGGGCTTTCAGTTCTTGCCCCTTATGATATCTTTCATCTTTTTTTTCTGACTCAATTCTTCAAAATTTTAACAAGATGATGAGGTAGTGCGATGGTTTCTAGATAGGGTTAGCAATAGAGAAACTCTAAGGAAGGTGGTTTAATTCCCTCCATCTAAAAGGCTACCTCTGATCTAGGGATTCAGGAAAATATCTATGGCCTAGAAATTTTAGGGCTAGATCGAACGATTGTAGTGAAATATAATAGTTACGGTTAACTTATTACCCCCATCTAGCATTCCATTGTGCATTGTTTTATCCTATTCTCACATGCTATTTCTCTGCAACCCCGGAGAAGGTCCATCCATGGCAGATATTGGCATCATGGTGCAGCCCCTATCAGGTAGGCTTTCTAAATCCTTCCTATCTCCGTGGTTTGCAGGGATTCCAGTTCTCTCCCCTTGTGATATCTTTCATATTTTGTTTTTGACTCAATTCTTCAAAATTTTAATAGGATGACGAGGTGTACAAGGTCAAACCGACCTTAAATTTTGAACATTTATCTTCCAACAATTCCAAATCTAATCCTAGAGTTATCATCATGGCTATGTAGGCACATCCCATGACCATCTTCAGGTATTCATTATTTTTATTCCCCACAAGGTTGTAGATATATTTTCCCTTAAGGGGTTTCTATGCTATCTGACAGACAATTTTTCATTGGTTGGAATAGAGATATGCTTTATTTATCTTTTCTAGTGGCTAGGTTTAACTTATAGTTAATTTATTTATGTACTGCGGGTATAAACCCTAGCTCTTTACACCCCATATTGTGTTATATTTTCTACTGCGTTGTCTCCGAAAGTAAAGGGTTAAGGCTCCTCTTGTTTCAAGTTTTCCTATGCATTCAATGACCTATTTTACACATAAAACATTTTGGATTTTGCAGAATGTGCTATGTTGTAGTCCTACGTTTTATTTTTCCTTTTGTTAGTAAATTATAATGCTTCTTGACACTAAAAATGTTGAATCTTCCATTCCAAGGATCGAATGTTCTCCTCCACCCAGGCCTGGAATGCCCCCTCCTCCACTTGGTGGTGGTTCCCCTCCTATTTACAGTTCTCCTCCTCATATGCACCCGAGACCTGACATGCCTCCTCTACCACCTGGGCAGCAGAAGTAGTAACAAAAACCACCTCCTGGACATCAGTAGCAATAGCTATCAATTGAATGAGGTATTTTGTTAATTTCCCTACATATTTTTGGTATATGAGAACGTCTTTTTATGCTTTCCAGTAGGATTTAAAAACTAATTTCAGCATTTCAAGTCATGAATATTTGAATATCTTTCATTCTAATGACAAAATGAGCTAGCATATCTAGCTGGGGAATGCCCAAACCATTGCAAACATTAAACTTGATAATCCTCCTCCAACTTATATTAAGTGAAGATAATTTCATGGCAGAAATTAATAGGAAGAAATTTTGTAGAATTTGTAGTAAGATGAGCTACTACACTTTGCCTTTACTTTGATTAAGTTGATAGTATTGATAATTTTTTTTTAAATCAAATACCTTTTGCAAGATTCAATTTTATTTTTATAGAACATTCACAAAATAATCTTATTCTAGCCTTACAAACCTTATTGTATTTGCTATTAGGTGTATTCCTTATTAATCACCATATTCCATGATGAAATGCTAAAAATTGTTGCCTTGATTGAATATCTGTACATATACATTTTCTTTCGTTTAGGAAATAATAGGTTTTAAAACCATTTCACTATGTGGTTACCATATTATATACATTTTTTGGCATAAAATGTTTTCTTTAATTATTAATATACTAGTAAGGTATAGACAGGGCATTTTTTTACAAAAGTAGGGTGTTGTGTGGCGCTCACCACAAGCTTAAGTATACCATGAAAAATATGCCTTAATAACTGCCATAACTACCTAAGGGCATAGAAGCTAACAAAACAACTACATAGGCATATCCAATAACACTAACATTCCAAAATGTCCAACTGGCACTTAACCATTAAAGATGATAAAGTCTTGCCTTATGGTATGAAAATAAATAAACAAAATTTTCAAATCCTAAAGGATATGTTGCTGGATTGAGACCTGCATCAGGGGATTTTTTGTTTTCCTTGGCAATGGGCCTCCATCCATTATTGGTTTATTCAACATTAGTTATAGCAGGCCACTGCCCATCATTTGTGACTTGTCTATTTCTGCAACACTACCAATCACCCACTGGATCATATTACTATCTTTGTAACCTAGCCTTTGAAAATTTACCTTCATTATGCTCTATTTTATATGTTCAATGCACAATATTATGCAATTCATCCTATTCTTAACCTTTTCAGTATAGATAATTCATAAACATGTAGTCTACAAAAAAACATAATATAACATAACATTTATCTTTGAAAAATGACACCAATTGGCTTCAGACCTAGATGTTCCACTCAACAATAGACTATGCTACTCATATCTCTTAGTAGTGGGTCATCCCCATGTTGTGGTCAAGACTCTATCGGGGTGAAAGGCTACCTAAGCCAACTATGGTCCATAGCTGCACCAATATGGTAGTAGACGAAGGTACTCGATTCGAACATCTTCCAACCAACTTTCTCTCATCCCCCATTTTCCTTCACAACCCACGGTAGTTCACCCCTTCCTCTGCACTCGTAGTCCATTATTTTGTGGCACCACAATCAAAGGTTTCCAACTGAGAGTGGCTAGGGATTTTCCAATGGCCCATGGCTTCTATGAGTTCCAAATCCACCGCACACAAATCCACCTAGGATTGATAGGGTATGAGCTTCACATCATCATATAACATTGGCTAGAGTTGCAGAGAAACCTTAAGGTGGAGACAAAACATTGGATCCCCTGAGACAAGTAAGCATGCGGATGTATATCTCTGGTTGGGAGAAAAATTGTGAAACATATCCCTATGCCCATCCTGAAGTGTATCAATAACTATGATACCCATAACTTATTCAATACAAAACTATGCAAAATAGGGTTACAAAATGGCAACCATTGCCTAAAATTTAGGACATATTGAAGCCATAGGCAAGCATGGATTATGTTGTATATTTCACCATTTTGGCAGAAATTGCAGTTGCGACAATGTTGTACATTTAGGTATGGGTTTGCCATCTTCAACGTTGTTGTACATCTAGATCCCATATATATATATATATACTAAATATGCCTCCATAGGTTGAATTACCTACGCAAAAGACATTATATGAAGTAAGGCATTAGTTCCCCGTAAGACTAGGTCACCATACTTGAAATAGTGGTGCCTGACACTTGAAGGGATTCACGATATCATAATAATATACAATGTCACAGATGTAGTTTAATTTTATTCTAGCCTTGGAGATGCTCCAACCTATAGGCATATAATTTGACAATCACTTATAATAACCTTGTCCCTGACATCTGCATAGATAGACTCGGATATCATTTATAGAGTTTAGTCCCTGTGATACCCAACTCAAGTCCACCTCTCATGCCCTCATAAAGAGCTCATTATTTCATGGATGCCTTTACTATGGATCTGAAGAAGAGACTATCATTATTACCTTGTGTTCCCGAATTTGGAAATAAAACAGAAGGGCTTACTCACAGTGCCAGTTTTTCCGCCTGTTAGGTTGAGGATTTGGCATATAGCCAAGCATATGCATAACTCCCTTCATCGGCAAGCCATATATCTCGTTACCTTGTGGAGAGATGAGTTTTATTACAATGGTTTATGTTCACTACATTTTTTCTCAGAGAGCATGTTTTTATATGGAAAAATCACAACTATAGACTGTCAATTCATTTATATTGTTTTATTAGTTGAATTATTTTCTGAAGCTACAAGTATCCAAAACTGACAAGGAGAAGTTTTCATAAAAACCAGCTAACAAGATATGAAGCCATTATGTGTACAGGATAAGATAGGATTAATGCCACTACTGTGCTCTCTTTAAGAGCAGAAGAAGCACAGTAATAACACTCACGTGCACTGTGCTCTATTCTATGTGCATTCAAAACCCACTACGTAACATTTCTCCCTTAACACATTTTTTTCAAGTAGAGTGTGTGTATCAACTAGGTTTTGGCACTAGGCATACATGTTAATGAGATATCCTAATTTACTGCAAAATGGAGTCAATCAAAGCTTGTATCCATAGCTAAAAATGGTGACATAACATATCATCCTCTTTTTGTCCTTTCGTCATGGAGTCTTAAGTTCATAACACGAATAAACACATTTGTTCAGTCTATTTACAATTACACTATTCAACATTATCTCCTTGTAAGTTATTCCAAATAGATAGTTTTATAATTAGGGAGCATGGAACCATATGTAGCAGCAAAGGATTTCAATACAATGCCATTGACTATGATTCTCCACAACTGGATGGTTCATACACCAATTCATTTCATGTGTTTTACCAACCAATTGGTAAGTAATGTGTGCTAGATGCTCATTCCACATTTTTTTTCAAACCATTTACCAGTATCCCAGAGGTCCAATTAATTAATCTTGGATGCTCAGATACCACCTTGTGGTATACCTGACCTCCTCTATAGCTCCATCAATAAGATGGCACACTTAATAATTGAAATTTTTACTTTCAATCCTATAGAACTATGGACTAAGAACATACAAATCATGGGCCCATGATTCCAACCAAATTCTACATCCTCATTTCCAGTTTCATGCTATCTATGTCACTTAACTCATGAACTTCAGTAAATAATTATGTCGTGGCTTAGTCCATAGTGTAAATATACTAACTACAACAAAATATACTAATTACAATAATGGTATAACATAGAAGTTGCAAAAATTGAACTTGACTGTCACCAGAGCTGAACCACATTGAATGGATGTCAAGGAACGATTTTCCTCCCAACTATAGGCAATCCATTAGGATAGCCCCCTGATTTGGGGTCATGGAATGACACATGCAAACATTCTTCTTCAATTTCCACTCTCCAGAACACAACACTCTAGCATAATTACATTGCACTCATAGTAACACAATATACCCATGATGTGTAGAAAATTTCATGAGGGAATGTGTACTAATTGATGGAGAAGAACAATGACAAACAATTCCATCTCGAGTTCAAATTTTCCATTTTATATCCCCCTTACATAGTAGGCTAGTTTTCACCACATAAAAACCTAATTTGCATAGATAGTTAGGTATCCCTTCTCTAATACTGAATCACTTTGTAAAGGGGGTATATAATGTTTGAGTCAGTAGGGGAAAGTCATGTGCCCCTCGTCTTCACTCTAGTCATTTTCCATCTATCAGCCCATGGTCATTCCCATGTTCCCCTTGGTTATTCTATGTTCCGTATGTTAATTTATCAAGGACATTGACATGTTAAAATAATTGTCATAGGCCTCACCTAGGCCTTATTAACATCGTATTTTATGGTATAAATTATACACATGCACTAGCGACGTCTTGGCCTTGGGCCCTCGTTAGGAATCATTTTACATGATCACTTTATATTTTTCATATAAACTATGTTTAAAAGTCATTTGTATCCTTGACTTAGTACCAAGATAGAGGTTAATCATATATGCTAAAATACACATATACATATTCAAACAATTCTCTGTGGAAGCATGTTATTAGAACTGCAGGAATAAAACAATTCTCTTTACCAAAACAAGCAATAGAATGAAGAGAGAGGAATAAATTCACAATGCTTTTAGTTTAAGCACAAGACCTAAGATATAGTTTAAAATCTCAAGATATTTGAGATAAGATTCCACCGAGAGGACGATAACCTATGGTTGTTCTTTGCATGTGTAAAGCTGAGCTCAAACATCTCTTTTGATGCTCGTCCTACTTCCCAAAATCCGACAAGCTTTGCAACAATATTAGCATTGTCTTGTATGTGGACCAGATATTTGGAATCTGTCCATAATATCTAAGCCAATTGTAATTTCCTCTGCTTTATGTCCAGGACAACACCCCATTTCTCAAATAAGGTCTCTCTCCCAATGACCGTTAATTTTCTTTGCATCTGCCTACCAAGTATTTCTCTTTCACACCTCAAAGCTCAAATACTACAAAATCCACAACTTATTGTTCATACGGATTGGTGCAAACACTTCGCAAGGTTATTAGAATATCATGCATATTACATTATCAATATAAAATACAATAAAATGTGTGGTAGAGGCTATTATAATCAAATATATAGTTCTTGAGAAAAGGGAAGGGAATTAACTGGAAGCCAGAGAAGTGGTCTGATCATCATCATGAACAAGGATGTTACCAGCCCTGTGAGAGAAACGTTTATGAGGGAATGACAACATCTTTAATTATACCTCCATGTATATTGCATCTAAAGGATCACCTTTTAATAGTAGGAAAAATTGAGTTTAGTGAACTAAGGAGACGTAGCAGGTGTCCCAGAGTAAAAATATTTGCATTCTCTGTTTCTCAAATTCCAAACACCAGGAGGAAGGTGATTGCACAAGTTTGGATGACTGATTGAGAGTTAAATCATTGAAATTTCCATCATCATGAACATTTCCATTTTTCTCCAGTTACATCACTTGTATAAAATATACATTATGTCGTCATGGCTCCTCCTTTCAACAAATTAAAAAGGACTTTGGAGCAAATGAAAAAAATTAAAAACAAACTTTTGTAACCTTTGCACTCCATTTCTAGGAAAAAAAAAACCAAACCTAGAACATTTATATTAATTAAATTAGATATATGTGAGAGCTCTTCCAGAGTTGTCTCACAACACCATAAATGAAACACAATTCTCTAGCAAAGGATGGTTGTTTTGAATTTCACGTGAGAATTCAATGTGAGCACATCCTAAAATATTTCAGAGAGACTCAAAGAGAATGAAATAACTTATGAAATCCCCCAGCCAGCACAATGTAAATAAAGCAAGATGCAGAAAGACCTAGGACCTAAAACTGTACATAATAAGATTGTATTTCAAAATAATATTGTGTTGAAATTAAGAATAGAAAATGATATAAAGAAACCTTTAATTTTTAACCAATCATGAAGAGATTTATTTTTCGAATGTACTAAAGAGAAAACAGTTTGGAGTCTTACATAGAAAGCAAGAAGCTTCTTCTGGTATTGAAGCTTGGCCAAGCGCTCTTTCATCTCGATAAAATAAGAGAAAATATTATTAATATTCTCTTCAGCATCAACCTTGAACATATCCTTAACATTTTTTTATGTCAAAAGAGGCACTCTGTTCAAGGATTTCAGTGATGTCTATGGATGACACATTGTCTTCTTTACCCTCATTTTTATGAAAAATATTCTTCCTCAAGCTCCCAAGTCTCATCCAGCCAACTTCTTCTGGTGGAGTGTCTTCATATTCTTGAAAACTATCTATCACGCAAGAAGAGGGAGAGGATGGAGGGCTAGTCATTATTTCGGCTATACAAATTCTTCTCCTTTTTATTTGCAGAGCTCTACTGAAATATGATAATATAACCTCATTGGGAAGAGGAAGTACAAGATTTTCGATGGAATGTTGCACATTCTGAAGCTGCTCTTCCAACGCAGCAATTGTTGCATCTGTCTTAGTAAATTACAAACTCATATTATAGGCCAAGAAAATCACAAGTCTTCTTGTACAGTTCTATGTGATAAATCAAGTAGGTGTATTGTTTTAGTAGTTCATGCTTCATGGTTTAGAGTTGGCAGTTTTTAAGGTCAAGGCTCTGAAATTTAGGAATGACAACAAAATAGATAGAAATATATAATCTTAATATTTCATTTACAAATTATTGGTGATCCTAATATGTCATATGTGCGAGGTGTGAGTTTGAGTGATTAGTATAAACGTGGAAGTTTTCTCCAGTA
Source organism: Pinus albicaulis (assembly GCA_034641835.2). Taxonomy (NCBI): domain Eukaryota; kingdom Viridiplantae; phylum Streptophyta; class Pinopsida; order Pinales; family Pinaceae; genus Pinus; species Pinus albicaulis. The sequence continues at coordinate 318,570,841 of CM076576.1, read as the reverse complement.
TGTTTGTATTCTTTAAATCAAGCATTCACAACAAGCTACATGTGAAATAACCTGCTTGGATGTCATTGAAGGCTTACACTATTTCCTTAGTTTAAAATTCTCTTTTATCATTGCATTTTTTTTCCAGCTCAATTCTTAAAGCAAGAATTGAAACCAAGGTGAATGG